>OX596234.1:47410079-47926548 GCA_951394345.1 Salicornia ramosissima | reverse complement strand
AAACCCATAGCCAGAACCAGTAAATAAGGAATGACCAACATACATCCAAACATATCCAAAAATGCAACATAGACCATCATATCCAGCCACATCATATCAAAAAATGCAACACATAATTAATTAAACAGGGAACAACAAAAAAGAATTGGTTTAATGTCGAACCTGAGGAACTCTAATGAGTTCCTTTAACCTCAAGCAGGAATACATGTCTAGCTGGGTCCCATCAGTACCCTCTACGAACATGTCGTAGGCCACTTGATCTTCAACCTCCTCCTTCACTTTACCTAAAATAATTACATCATCATCATTCGATGCATCATCTACATAATCAAACAACTTTGTTCTCTGATTTTTAAGCTCTAGAAGCTCCTCTTTCACATTGACCAGTTTACCAACAGCCTTACCACCTACAAGGACCGTGTTCGTTTTCTTCCCACTGCCATCAATCACATTAGTGAACTCAGTCGCCACAACTTTCCCTTTTTTTTCTTTTTAGAATCATCCACAACAGCTTTGCCCTTTTGCTTTCTATCAGAATCAATGACCACATTCGCAGCAGCAAGGGCACAAACAAGTACCCTTTTTTCCTGTTCAACTACCTTGCCCTTGTTACGAAGAACTTCATCCTCAAAAGTCACTTTTTCCCCCTCAATCCTACTACTTTTACGACGCCTTCCAGACTCAAAATTCACCTCAAGTTTTTCGTCTCTTCATTTTTCACACTTATCACTGCTATCATTCACATCTCCATCAGGATCTGCAATTTTCGCTCCCCTAACCCTAGATCTAACCCTTTGAACCCTATTTTGCTTCGACGTTGAAGCAGAGGCAACACCACTCACCTTCTTCTCATTTTCTCTCTCAAAAACTAACTTTCTTTTAGCCCTGTTCCTTTCATCAGCCATTTCTACCCGTTTCATCACCGTCTCTAAAAGCACGAAGCGATTTTTGTGACAAAATCGCTTCAGCTTCCCCACTATAATACATTCTCCACGCCCAGGGACTCCTTTCAGCAATGGAATTTGCCAAATTATGGCAATTCCACATTTCTTCCTTACTCTCTGCCTCAAAACAAGCAGCCATCAATTCTTTCGTATTAACCATGGCTGAAGCTATGAAAAAGAGAGAAAAAAACAGAGAGATGAAACGAGATAGAGATGAGACGAAGAAGGGATGAAATGAAAGAGAGATGAGAAGAGAGAGAGGGGACGAAGAAGGATGCAGGTTAGGGTTTAGGGTTGCATCTTAGTTGAATCAGAATGGGAGAGACGAAAAGTTTTGTAGGGTTTATTTAGAGGGTGAATGATAGATGAGTGGTTGAAAGGAAGTTGATGAATGTTGTTGTGAATAAGTATTGGTAGTTGGGATGGGTTTAATTTTGGTGGGAATTATTAAATGAGTGTTAGGTTTTAATTATAAATGAGTATGATTTAATAAGTAATTATGGTGAGTGTTTAAATATTTTAGTAAGGGTATTTTGGTCATTTAATAGCAAAAACTTTACCAAATAAGGAAAAAAAATTGTTGCGTTTATTTTGAAACTTTCAAAATTAGAAATTATTGCGTTTTTTTGGAACGGGGGAAGTATTAATATGAGATCTTGCTTGATTCGTCTAAATGTATTATATAATTTTTTTAATATGTGTTTTTTTATGAAGCGTACTATAAAATATTAATATTTAAATAATATATCAAAAACTTTGTAGAAAATAAATGTAAAAAATAATTAAATTGAAACATAGGGAGTAACATTAAATATATATAGTGTCATATCACCATGTTATGTGATTATTATATATTTATATCACATCATATCTCCTACTACATTGGTTTCCAATTATTTACAAAGATTCCATTTTAAATTTTTTTTATCTTATTCACTTTGACTAAATTTTTTACTTCTTCTGCAATTTTTATAGTTCCAACAAATTGGCTTACACAAATTTTTAGATGAAGGGCTTGTTTACTTCAGATTATATTCAGTTCAGTCCAGTTCAGTTCAGTTAATCTCTATTCAGTTCATCTCTATTTAGTTCAATTAATACACTTCTATTCAGTTCAGTTCAATTCAGTTCAGTTTAGTTCAGTTCAGTTCAATTCAGTTCATCTCTATTAAGCTAATGTAAACGAGCCCGAAGTATGTATATAAGAGACAAGAAATAAATAGAGGGAGGCAAAAATATGTGATGAGGAGAGATGCCGAAAGAAAATATATCCTAAAAAAGTAAAGAAACAATTATTGTAATTAAAAAATTATGAACGAAGTAATATATACGTAAGAAAAAATACAATGAATAAAGGTCATCTTGTTTGATTTGTCTCGTTATATATTTTACAATATTGAAATTTTATTATATTTACTTGTAAGTCCATGTAAATATTAATGGTTAAAGTGACACATTAACATCTTTTCCAAATAATTTTTAAAATTACTTTGTTTTTTTGGTTTGCAGTTAAATAAAAATTATGGTAAAAAAAAAGGAATCTACCTAGCTAACATATTTTTTATTCTTTTTTTTAAAAAAAAAAACTAATCTATTTGCTTTTTGTGTGAATTTTGAAGTGTTATTTTTGTCATATAGTAGAGCAATTTTAAGGTGTAATTTAGATAAGTAATTGTTGTTATATAAGACTAAGAGTATGAATATCCTTCATTCTACATATGGGCCCAATTACTAAAAAGGGAAATAGAGAGAATTATTTGGAACGCAAATTTTCAAAAACGGCGTACGGTGAGGTTGTTGTATATATAAAGAAAAAGTGTTAATGGATACCAGGTATTAATTTATTAAATTGATACCATGACACATTGGTAAATAAGAGCAAGTATAAGGGCACATTCCATCCTTCTCTCATTCTCTCTTCCCTCCCCCCCCTTTCTCTCTTCCAGTAGAGCAATACAAAAAAAAAAAATCTCCTTCTCTCTCTCTCTCTTCCCTCCCCCCCTTTTCTCTCTCCTCACCCCTTTTCCTCTCATCTCCTTCTTCACTTTTGGTTCGATAGTGGGGGGTTGGGTTTTGTGGTAGGGTTGGGTTCGGGTTTGAACTGGGTTCGATTGGGGGTGGGGATGGGTGGGTCTAGTGGTGGTAGTGGTTTGGGTGGCGGGGTTAGGTTCGGGTAGGTGGGTGGGTGGGTCTAGTGGGCTTAGGATCTAGTGGGTAGGTGGGTCTAGTGGGTGTTAGGGTCTAGTGGGTGGGTCTAGTGGAGAGAGAATGGAGAGAAGATAAAAAAGTTCAGTATAATTACAAAAGGTGTCATGATATCAATTACTTTCATGGGTATCTGATATCCATGTATCATTGCTCATATATAAATGGTGAGGTATGTTGTATGTGCAGTGTAATTTTGTTGGGGGTTAATGGGTATGGGGTTACAACTCTTACAATGTCAATTTGATAGGTTATTACAAGGGTTTTATGGAGGTTATAAAGTTATTTTGTTGGGGGTTATTATTTACTAAGTTTATTATTGGGGTTAATCTATGAGGGTTACAAGATTCTTGTTTTGAGCTACTTTATGTGGTGTTAATAACTTATTCCATTGGGTTACTAAAGACATGCTTATTTCAACTGAATACAATTGAGCTGAATTGAACTAAACTTATTTGAACTGAACTGAATTTAAGCTGAAATAAACAGGCCCTGAGGGTTTGTATAGGATTACGAAGTGTTTGTATGGGGTTATTAGGTGTTTGTATACGGTTAGCAAGTGTTTGCTGTATGACGTTACCAAGTACTGGGGGGTATTACAAGGTTAATATGTGGAGGGTTATAAGATTTTTGTGGGGGTTACAAGTTTAATTTGTGAAGGGTTACAAGGTTCTTGCGGGAGTAACAAGATTATTTTGTTGGAGGTTATCAATTATTTGTATGGGGCTACAAAGTATTTTTATGGGGGTTACAAGGTTCTTGTAAAGGTTACAAAATTATTCACAATTTGATGTAATCCCTCCATAACATAAAAATATCTACTTTTTTTTCCACGCATTTTGAGGAAGTGATTTAATGGTGTAAACGAATAAATTAATCAAAATGGTTTTAATACAAGCAAGAATGTGATTATAAGTTACTAATATTAAAATTATTTTGATTAATTTGGTTTTTTACACCTTTAAATCACTGTCTCAAAATACATGAAAAAACAAAAGTAGATATTTTTATATTACGGAAGGAGTACAAAAATTCATTGAATTTGGAATGAATAAAAAATGAAAGTGAAGTACGGAGTAGTTTTTTCCTAGCATATACGGAGTACAATTTATGTAGGGCCGTGGGAGGAAGAAAGAGGCATATTAGCTTATCAAATCCTCCCAAAATCTCATGGCTAATCATTTCTTGTAGCTATTGGTATGATTTTGACACTCATCCTCGATTTTTTTATAAAAAATGGAGAGGATCTTTACTCGTCCGTACTCGTACACTTTTTTAACCAAGTTGGTATATTGTTTAAAATAAAAATGATCGACAATGATTTAGACACCCTCTAAATTGATATACACACTTCTTTATGTGGGGTGGTGATTTTGACACTCCCCAATTTGATTTTGGCACTCCTTAATGTTACTATTTATGTGAGAGGGGAAGGAGTGCCAAAATCAAATCGAGGAGTGCCAAAATCATTATCCCTTTTATGTGAGACATGAATAGTAGAAGTATGGGGTGTGGTTATCAATTGGGTTTCCTAAATCACTTTTCAAGTTACCTCCATCTTTTTAATCATTGTTCAATGGATCTAATATGCGACCAATCAAGACAAAAAAAATAAAAAAATTAATGTTTCATCAGTTTCTTAAAAAAAATGTAACAATTTGAGTATTACGAAGTCCTAGACATTTTTTATATTGAGTAATTAGGAAAAGTGAGAGGTATTTAATTAAAATAAATGGATAGATAAAGTAAAGACAATTAAAAAATTAGTAAGACATTTGTGTCTATTCAGTAGCAAAAATTTACAATATCAATAAAATAATTGTTGCATTTATTTTGAAACATCTCTAAATAAAAATTGTTTTGTTTTTGTTGGGAGGGATGAAGTAATTAAATTTACTACATACATCCATCATAAATTTATATAACTTTGATAGATTCTACTAGTAGTAGATTTTTATTTTTAGATGTTGCATTTAAAATAAATTTAAAATATTTTACATAAGCAATTTTGTTATAGAATACATAAGCAAAATTAAATTGAGAATAACTGATCTCATAGATTAACAAATTTTTCTAATTCAAAAATAATAATAAAGTAATATACTGTAAGGGTATTTGTGTAATTATTTACTTGGGCTGTAACTAATATATTTCCCACAATTATTATGCGGGTTTCCATATTTGGTGAGCTACGGACATTGTTACACCAACCCACCGGGATGACAACCCACCATGCACTACTAATAGAGTAATTAAATAATCTGTATTATATAAGTCAAGGGGGGAGCCATGGTGTCCCCCTCAAAAAGTCTAAAATACCCTTCAAACATTTTCTAAATACTCAAAATATATAATTCAAAAAAATAAAACACAAACACCAAAATTTATATTTTCAAATTCTCTACAATTAGATACCCATATTAGTATAGTTTTTCACACAATTCTTTTGATTAGTATAAATCTATGTTATATAAAAATGTCTAAAATACCGATCTTTCTTTACTTATGAAAAAAAATAATTAAAATATAAATTAAATTCTATCAATCAATAACAAATAAGGAATTATCAATCAAAGAGCAAATAGTTATTTATTCCTCATAAAATATAACAATTTTTTATATTTTTAAATGAAAATATCACAAAATTAATAATTTGCAAAAATAAATAAAAACAACAAAATTAATATTTTTGAATTTTTTACAAATGGACAACCATATTTATATAGCTTTTTACATTATAATTACTGTGAAAAATTGATCAGAGGTAGTGTAGTAGATGAAATTAAATTTTATTCAATTAAACAATCATAATCATATTTTCAACAAGCTCATAAATAATTTTATACAAACATTATATAAGATACTAATACATTAAAGCACGCATAGCGTGCACATAAGACTAGTATTACTTATATTAAGTAGGACTCTATTATCAATGTCATTAACAACACTTTATTAGTGGTGGGTAGTCAACCCGGTGGGTAGACTAAATTTTTTCCTATATTCTATTGCTTAGAGCCTATTAAGCCCCAAAATATTGTCATCCAACTATAGTTAAAACTTGTCCAAATTTAGTACTTTAGCCATAAGACTCAACATATGCAATTTTATTTTACTTTTTTTAAATGTCTCTTTATGTTATAGGTAGCTAGAAAATTACAAAATAATAATAATAAATAAATAAATCAATAAATTGAGGTGGGTCCTATATTCCAGTCTTGATATATAATTTGAGTCTGGCTTTGTTTGGTGATTAGAGTTTAGAAATTAGAGTTTAGAATTTGTGGTTAGATGATTACTTTTCATTAAGAAGATTTGACTGCTGATTTAAATAGTTGATTGTTTAAAGGTGTTTGGTAACACAAGTTGATTGCTTAGAGTTTTGTTGTGTAAAATGACATTTATGGATATTTAAAAATAACTTGTTAGATTTTAATAGGTTTAAATATGTGGACACATTAGTCAATTAATATTTATCTCTCCAAAACTACCCGACTTTTTCTAAAGAGAGTTTTAATCATAGTTTTTGGTACAAAACTCTCTTTTAAACTCTATTTTTCCCAAAACCTCTCTTTGCCAAACACTCCCTAAAATTTCAAGTCTTAACTTAACTTGGAATTTTAAAAGAAAAATTGGAAAAAATCTAAAGTCCAATTATTAAGACATAAAATATGATGTCACCCATTATTTTTTCGACACTTTTAGGGTAACTCAACTTATATTAGATGTGATCGAATTTATCAAATTTGATTGAAAATTATTAAATTTATTGGACTTAATTAGCCCCGGTTAAAAGAAACGATTGAATTTTATTACACATGATTGAACTTGATTAAACCCTATCTAAACTTATTACATTTGAATAATTGATTAGATAATATACATCAGAATTTATCTGAATTAACTTTTGTGGGGATAGTAGGTAACAATTTCCTAAAATAACGGTCGTGTAGTATGTAGTTGATGGGTTTGTTTGTTCCAAGAGGAAATTAAGAAAGAAAAGCATTTGCATTAAACTAGTCAAACAAAGACATTCCATAAAAAAAGCAAAGTCAAAGGCAAAATAAGAAATGCAGGTAAAAGTAGTGAGAGAATGCAGAAGATCAGAATAATTCTTCTTCTCACAACTTTGTTGATAAGAAGTGGCAGTAATGTAATAATGTACGAAGTATATATATATATATATATGAGATTCTGAGTATAGAAAGAAATGCAGTCCAAAACAAGCATATCATGTGGTAGCTAGGATCAAAGCACATAGAAATAGAGATAATAAAGTAGACGACTTTACCCAATATTCGATCTGTAGTACTCCGTAATAGTCAATCATCCCAACTGCTCCAACTCACGGCTAAACTGAAGTCACCGCTAAGAATAGAGTCTAGAGCTGATTAAAAGTAGTCCGGCCCGATTTTTTGTGGGCTTTGGGCATGGAAATTACGTCCGAATTCGGGCCCGGCCTGACCCGTTTTTTATTTTTTAGAGCAGGCTTTGGACACTAAAAATTAAACTTTTAGTTAATTTTTAGGCCCAGCCTGAAAAGTCCGCCAAGCCCGCACTAATTTTTCGGGCTTTGGCTAAGAAATTTGAGCCCGAACTATGCCCGACCCGAACCTGGCCCACTCTATGGGCTTTATTTTATGCATTGAGCCCGCCCCGAACCCGGCCCATGATCACCTCTAATAGACCTTTCAAATTTACGTCAATATTTTAACGGGGACTCTTATAAACATATATTTATAACAATATGAAGATATCCTTGTCCACATAAGATTCCCTTTTTCTCTATAGGTAACTGTGTGAACTATGAACTCACTACTTGAAGTCTATGAGGATATCTTAATGATCTGAATAAAAAAAATGATTTGTAATAATTAAATAGGAACGTCGAACTTTTGTCCTTTTAACATCGATAGTTATTTCACTATGAGATCGCTGTCATTTTTTAGGGGGTTACTTGTATGGGTACGTGCTGATGAGTCGCTTCCGCATCTCATTTTAGGGCAACGTGTCAAGATGTGTATAAATGGGATGTGTTTGTTAAATCATAACAAAATACGTGTCATTCATGACAAGCTAGTCAATAATAGGCCACCACGTGTAAGTCATTCAAGACTCACTCATGACAGCTTGATAAAAAATGTTGTGAGACTTGACGGTACCCAAGGGGTACTAAGAGCCTAATGGGTCAAGTGTTTCACTAGCCTAATGTTGTGAAGGCTACGCCGTTGATCAGGTTTCCACAAACTACTCTAAACACTTTATTTCTCCATCATTCATACTCATACTAAACTAACTTGAGCATCAGATGGTATTTCTCCAGTGAAACCCTGACTCTCTGAGGTTAGTTCGCGTGTGTTCCTTGTAAAAGTTTGCGGAACAATAATAATATGGTAAATATATTGTATATCAGGTTTTGTAATTATTTTTAACATATACAGTAATAACACGTTTGGTAGTCGGCCATAAATTGTAATAATGGGAATGAATTAATAACTAAATTTGTAAGTTTAACTTCAATTTATCTAATTTTTTTTCATAAATATTCATTCTTATCTAATACCAAGCTCCCCAATGGTAATGGATGATAATAGAAAATAAGAAGAAAATTCAAGCTTGAGAATGAAAATATGTTTTCCATGGGAATTATGAGGTTCCTCGTTAACAAAATTACACTTTAAATTCATTAACATTTCCACAACTTATTACCAAAAATCAAATATACCGTAAGTGAAACAGAATGTTTGGTAAAAATATTAAGACACTGGGTAAATAAAATTCTAAGTATGATTCTTAAATAATTGCACATGAATGCAATGAGTTTTGTCTTATTATGAAAAATGACTAAAAAACTGTAGTAAAATGCCTTAATTTATAGATGTAATTGTCCATAAACTGATATAGATCTAATATGTGTGGTACCCAAATATTTGTTTGTTTGTGTAATTGTGATTTATGCCTTTATGGTACGTACATGATTCTCAATTTGTATTTTGTAGTTAATTTCTAAACGTGGACGTGTAGTATCAGTATATATCACAGATTCAAATCAGTTTATATTAATACTCCTTGTTACTGATGATGCTCTGTCACTACAGTGCAAATGCACTGCTTCTTCTAAACTACTAATGATAGTGACTATGACTTCATTGCACATTTGCACCGTGTGAAATCATTAGCACCAAATTACTCCTACTTGGCAATTGAAACGTCACCTTCAATCTTTATTTGCCACTATTTCTTACAAGAGTATATTTTTAAAGTCACTCTTAGTAAATGGTAGACTAACCACTGCGTAGGCGCGTGTAACATGCAATGTCCCTCAATTGCACATATATTTGAGGGAGGATATATAGAGATAGAGAGAGAAATTAAAGCTGACCCATGTAATATAGAGTGATAGAGAGAAATGATAAACAAATTTAGTAAAGTTGCAATTAACATGAAGTATATATGAAGCTTGCAAATAGTTTACTTTTATGATTTGTTTCTTAAAATCCCATGATTCTTAAATTAAACTTAACTATCCCACCTTTTCTGCATCATTCTATAAATAGTTGGTCACACATGTTTTATTCACTTGCATAAAAATAGACAAACCAATCCAAAAGCAAATGTAGCAATTAGATTGAGATTTTTCTATTTTGAAGGTATATGGTTAGTTATTAACAAAATTCTTGGTTAAACTTATATAGAGAGTAAGTGTCAAATTCATCAACATATACCCTCTAGTATATCATCTTAAAATTATCAACTATTAATGGTTATTAATTAACAAACATTAGTATATCAAATTAGAATTATTTATTGATCCCACCATTCACAAATGGTGGTTACATCTAGGCTTTATTTTTATTTATTTTTTCGCCAGATTACAATTTCAATCTAATGTATCCATTGTCATCCAATCAATTTCATTATAATCCATGCACAATGTTTGAAAAGGCGTGCCTCTAGGCGCTAGGGGGGGGGGCTAACTTGGTCAAGGCGAGGCGCTTGTGGCTAGGCGCAAGTGAGGCGTGCCTAGGCGCACTTTAACTTTTTTCCTAATTTTATTTCTTCAGATTTTCCCTATGCCTTCTTAGGTGCGCCTCACTTCATCGAGACGCGCCTAAGGCTCTAGGAATTTCAATCGCCTTGGTGCGCCTTCAGCCTCTTTATACATTGTCCATGCAATCTATTCTAATCTATTCCAATCCAATTTTATCAATTCAATTAATCCATTCTAATCCGTTTCACTCCATTATAATTCATATTTTCAATTCATTCTAATCCATCCCGTTGATTCATTCTAATCTTACGAAGAGAACAACACCTTAATATGAAAATGTAAACACTTGTAAGTTGTAATTGACAAAAGAGAGCATGGTTGTAGGATTTGTGTAACAAAGAGAAGAGTGTTGTTTTTTTTTTTTGGCTTTGTATGTGGTCAGGATATTGTAAGTTTAAAATAGAAATTGAAAGAGTTGAAAAAGGAAAATACAGCAAACAAAGAGGGAAAAAAAAAAGAACGAACACACATGGTAATTGCTTTTATTACGGTAGTATTTCAAAGTAAGAAAAACACACATGTCAAATATCACTTATTATCTATTCCATTTCTATTTTGTAAAAGTATATAATAAATTTCAAACATCAATATCGATCTCCTTAAATAATAGATTTCTATTAGTTATATATGGAAACATATTAGTTTCACCATTAAAATAGGAGTGTAGGACGATAGTAGCTACGGACAGAGTACATATTAGTGATTGTTACAATTATTTAGGATGCGTTTGATTCAACTTCAATAAGTAGTCTTGTGCTTATTTTCAGAAAATTAAGACCAGATTAGATCATATCAAGCCAGATAAGATCAGAAAAATTCAGATCAAATCAGAAAGTTCGAATCAGATCAGCAAAATTATAACTATAACAATAACTACAATAATAAAAATTCAAATCAGATCAGAAAAATTCTGATCATACCAGATCATAAAATTTTAGATCAAATCAGATCAGAAAATTTCAGATAAATCAAATGCACCCTTACTCTTATGTAGATTTGGTCACTCTGATCATAATTGTCTAGTTTTTCCACTCTTTATTTTGATCTCCCCAACCCCACTGCTAAGGCTTTAGGGCTTGTTTATTTCAGAATATATTCAGTTCAGTTCAGTTCAGTTCATATCTATTTAGTTCAATATAATTAATACACTTCTATTCAGTTCAGTTAAGTTAAGTTAAGTTCAGTACATCTCTATTCATCTAATGTAAACGAGCCCTTAGATATGCCATTATATTATCCTCAGATTTTTTTTTTTTTTTTTTGTTTCTAAATTGATATGAAACCGTTGGTTCTTATTATGTGTAATATTTTTGTGAAAGATAAAAAAAAATAAAAATCCAAAGTATTGAACATTTGAACATACATAATATGAACGGAAGGCAGTAAATTTACAGTACCAGTGTACCACATATGTTCCAATTAATTATTATTATTATTCTTAATATGAGAGGCCTAAGTATGATATTAAAAAACAATTCCATGCATGGCATGGCACAAGGTAAATTTACGGAGTAATAAATTAATTAAAACGGTGAGAAAGTCTGATGTTCTAATGTGACAAAAGTTCTTAATTAATTATACAATATATATATTTGGCATGTGACAAATACTATTGTTAAAAAAAAAATTACCATGAGGCAAATGTGATCGTTAATCAGCTATTAGTAGAAAGGACAAAAGTGAAAGTCTCAAAAATTTCATGATACAGATGGAATACAACATGATAGCTCCTTGCCATATACAATACTAAACTTCTATGCACGCTTTGCGTGCGATGATCTTTTAAATGTATCTAACAAACAAAAAAAAGGTTATTTCAGTTGCTTTGTTTGTTTGAAAATTTAAATTTTTTGAAAAAAAAATCAACACTAATTCATATAATCATAATAAACTTTTTTCTTTCCATCAGTCCATCCCACAACAATGAACAAAAAACAAAAGGATGTTTTTATTATATTCTATTGACTATCAAATTTCTATGATAATTGATAGGTAAATTTTTTATGTGACAAACTATATCAATATGGATATCAATTTATAAAGAATTCAAAAATATGAATTTTGGTATTTTTATTTTATTTTTACAAATTTTATATTTTGTAATCTTTTCATTTTAAAAAGTTGAAAAATTATAATAACTTTCCATAATAGGTTAAAGTGATGCAAATTAATTTTTTGGAAAATATTGATAGGCAACAATGACTTTTCCAGGGGGGACACCATAACTCCCCCTTGGCTTATATAATAGAGATAATCAATAAAATTGGAAGGTGCTAAAATTAAATTGGGAGATGCCAAAATTATTTTCCAAAGCTAGTATATATATTCCAACCCTTATGCAGCATATATAATTTTCCAAAGTAAAAATATTGACTTAAATAAAAATTAAATCAATTGAGCTGTAATTTATACACCATCCGATCCGCATCTTATTATTGTTCACCTACTTTAATTTGTGTGTGTTTCAAACAGTTTCTCATTTTAAAAACTTTCAGTTTTAGTTATACTTCCTCCGTTTTTTGAGAGTAAAAGTAATAGAGAGAGAAAGTGGGGTATATGATGATGTAAGAGATAGAAAAAACTTACAAAAATGGAAGATTAAAATTGTTGCATTTATTTTGAAACATCCAAAAATAGAAATTGTTACGTTTTTTTCGAAACGGAGGTAGTATTTAATATTACTATGATTTCTCCATTATTAATGAAAAAAAGGAAATTTTTTTTGCAAAAAAAAAAATTTAAATTAAATTATATATTTTTTTAAAAAAAAGCCAAAACCAAACCCCCCACCCACTGCACCATGCCCTCCACCGTGCCCCCCTCCCTACCCCCCAGCCTGACCACCCCCACCCCCAAAACCCCCACCACCACCTGCCCCACCCGCCGAAAATACCAACCGTGACCACTGCACCCCCACCCCAATTCCCCCTCCCCAGCCACCCCCACCCGTCGATTCCCCCTCCCCAACCATCCCCTACCCTGATTCCCCCTCCCCAACAATCCCCCACCCCGATTCCCCCTCCCAGCCACCGCCACCCCGAAACCCTCCCTCTCCCAGCCCCGCCCCTTTTCGAGCCGCATCCCCCATCCCTGCCCCTTTTCGACCCCCCTCAACCACCACCACCCCACCCCTACCACCCTCCCCCATCAACATTGTGGTGGTTTAGGGTTTAGGTTTTTTTTTTTCAAAAAAATTGATTAATTAACTAATTTAAGTAAATCAAATTAAACTTGATTAATTAGCTAAGGACCAATAAGAATGCAACACGTGTCTAATTAACCTTTTTTAACCGGTCACAATGGGTTGAGAACCATTTTGAGAAGATGGGGGTGAAAGGTGGGATTATTCTGAGTTAATCAAAAGGTCGGACCATTTTGAGAAGATCGCGCAAAGGTCGGATTATTCATGTGAATTTTTCTTAAAAATTAATCAATTTTGATGGTGTTTTCACCTTTACTTATACCAAATTAATTTTATACATTCACGAGGTTGTACTAAAGTGTGCAGTGTGCAAAAAATTTCATTCAACCAATTTTTTCTCTGACATATTAATGTCATTCATTTTATTTGTTATCCGATCTAAAATTAAGGGGGTGTTTGGGAGTTAGAGGTTTGAAGAAAAAAGAGATGTTTGAGAGGGAAGAGAGGTTTGACCAACTCAAAAAGCTTTTTTTGGATGTTTGGTAGTTAGAGGTTTGGAAGAGAGTTTTAGAGTGAAAAAGCTCTTTTTCAAAAAGCTCATATGAGGAGCTTTTTGGAAGAGCTTATGGAGGTGTTTGGGAGTTAGCGATAATAGAGTAATATGCTGAAGAGCATAATTGTAATTATACACTTAGGTTGGATATCTGATATATATAAATATATTGCCAGGGCTCCCTTTGCAGGTGAGTTTCCCAATTAATTTCACAAGCGATTTGAGGCAAAAAGAGAGGTTTGAGAGGAAAGAGAGGTTTAATCAACTCAAAAAACTATTTTTGGGTGTTTGGTAGTTGGAGGTTTGGAAGAGAGTTTTGGGGTGAAAAAACTCTTTTTCAAAAAGCTCATATAAGGAGCTTTTTGAAAAAGCTTATAGCTTTTTAGTTCTTTTTACTCTTAAACATCTAACAGCTATCCACTATTTACCAAACACTTTTATACAAATAGCTAATGTAATCAGTTAGTCAAATTAGCTATCACAATCAGCTAGTCAAAACAGCTACCTTAATCAGCTAACCTCTAACAGCTATCAGCTAACCCCCAAACAGGGCCTATAGTTTTTTGGTTCTTTTTACTCTGAAATATCTAACAGCTAACCGCTATTTACCAAACACTTTTACACAAATAACTAATATAATCAGTTAGTCAAATCAGCTAGTCAAAATAACTAGTTTAATCAGCTAACCGCTAACTCCCAAATAGGGCCTAAAGCATGCACGCGACCTCTTCCCCATCCTCTTAATTTTTTTTACCTCACCTTTTTATCTGTTTTAAATATTTTTTTGAGAGAGGATGACACAAGGGCTAAGGGCATGCAACCGTTCTCTTCCTCGTCGTTGCTTTTTACCTTGAAGATTCAAAGAGTATGAGGAAGAAATTCATATGGACAGAGGATTTTTCCTCTTGGCACTTATGTTATCCTCTTTTAAAAAAAATTAGAAGAAGAGGTGCCAAAATGAGAGGGGGAGAAAAAAAAAATACGAGTATGGAAAAGGAAAAAAATAAACAAAGAGGACGAGCATGACGGCTACCATTACTCATGCTAATTAAAATAATTCTAAATAGGAACAACATCAGAAACTTAGGGCTGGTTTACATTAGCTGAATAGAGCTGAACTGAACTGAATAAAAATGTATTAACTGAACTGAATAGAGATTAACTTAACTTAACTGAATAGAGATTAACTTAACTTAACTTAACTGAACTGAATATAATCTGAAGTAAACAAGCCCTTCATTGTAATATATATAAATGTCAAAAACAATTGCTTACATCAATAATAATATTATTTAGCAGAATGCCAGATTGTAACAAATTAAAATGTCAACAAAAAAAATACATATATTCACATTTTTAGATTAATATAATCTCTATTATATAAGTTAAGGCGGGAGCCATAGTGTCCCCCTCTAAAAACCTATCTTACCCCTCAAAATATTCTAAAATCTTGATTTTTATCACTCCTAATTATTAAGAAAATTTATTACAATTTTGGGACTTTTTAAAATGAAAATAGTACAAAATATAAATTTCAAAAAAATAAAACAAAAATACCAAAATTTATATTTTTAAATTCTCTATAAATAGACATCCATATTGATATAGTTTATCAAATAAAAATTTTAGATTTTGATTATCGTAAAAATTTGGTAGCTAATAAAATATGGTAAATAAAACTTTTCTTTTGTTCATTGTTGTGGGATGACCGAATAAAAGGGGAAAAAGTTTTTGATTATGTGAATGAGTGTGAATTTGACAGTTTTTTCAATTTTCGAACATATAACCTTTATTTTTTTGTTTGTTTCGACAGATTAATATAGTAAAATACTGCAATCGCACGCAAAGCATGCATAAAAGGCTAGTATAATATAATTATAAGGAGTATATAATATACTCCCTCTGTAACATTAAAATCGCAACAATTGTTTTTGCATGTATTTTAAGAAAGAGATTTGAGGGTGTAAACGATTAAATTAATCAAAATAATTTTGATATTAGTAACTTATATTCATATTCTTACTTATGTTAAAATCATTTTGATTAATTCATTCGTTTACACCCTTAAATAGTTTCCTCAAAATGCGTGGAAAAAAAAATAATTGTTGTCATTTTTATGTTAAGAGGGAGTATGTAATGAGAAAAGGGGCAATCCAGACATTTACATGCAATTCATATACGCACAAATTGAATTTGATGTTTTGATTTTTCCCCGAAGGAAAAAAACAGGAGTCATTAGTTCAAAACAGCCATCTATAATAATGTTTCCCATGCATTTTATAATGTAAAAATTTGCCGCCTTCATGATAGCTAGACTTCACTATTTCCACATTGGATTTATTTCCCCCGCACTATATAACGCGCTCAAGTATTCCCTAATCTACTAATTTTCCAAAACGACAAAGAATATAAAATATTATTTGCTTAAACAACTAAGAATCTCTCCCAAATAAATTAAGGGGGAAAAAAAACCTAACCAGAGGAAAGTTCAAAGCAACAGTGTAAAAACAATAAACATTTATCATACTACGGAATAAAAACAAATTAAATCACCGACTTAATTCAATTTTGTACCACCTAATTGAATTTTCTTCTTAATTAACTCTATCCGTATAATAATTAGCAAGTCTCCTATCAGATCATCTGACGGTCTAATCTTATCTGATCTTTAGGGTCTGTTTACTTCAGTTTAAATTCAATTCAGTTAAGTTTAGCTTCAATTTTCTTTTACTATAAAATACTACTTTCAGATTTAATATACGGAGTACTAGTTAAAAAAAAATTGGTTACTCCAAAAAAAATTTTTAAATGGAAACTTCAATAAGGTAATCAATTGTAATGATGTATGAAAGGGGAAAAAAAAGGTAACTCCAAAAATAATTATGAACAAAAAGAACCAACCATAAAACTGTGCAAATTAATAATTAAGCACTTAATTATCATACAATAAAAAAAAAAGAGAGAGAGAGAGAGACAAAAAAGATGATACTCCAAAATAGTAATAATGTGGTTGATATACGACCATAGATTATCTCATCTAATACTATGATGATTACATCTATCATAACATCATAAATGATCTTTTTTTTTTTTGGGTTGATCCAAAATTCATGATCTTGTATTCATTCCTAAAACTATAATTAATTTCATCCTAACCTATAGGATTTTTTTTTTTTTTTTTTTTTTTTTTGGGGGGGGGGGTATATTATTATATATAATATAATAATAATAAAATAAAAAAAAGAAATTAACCAAGGAAATCACCTAACGTACCTTGGGGAGGAGGAGGTGTGATGGGGGCAGTAGTGTCTAAGGTAGCTTTATCTCTTGAACAATTCATATTCATATAATTATTACAAGTCCCACTTCCACTCCCACTAATTGACCCCTCCATTTGCTGATTACTCTCATTATTACTATTCTTATTCTTATTATTATTATTATTATTATTATTATTATTATTATTCTTTTCCGCATCTTCAACATGTGACCCGACACCTTCTAACCCTGACCCGCCCCTCCAACCACCGCCGCCGTCACCGGATATTCTCATCGGTCCGAACCCGAACATTGAATCGTTCCCGATCATCCCGCCGATGTCGGAAAATATCGAGGGAGTTTGCGGTTGCGGTTGTGGTTGTGGTGCTTGCTGCGGCGGTGGTGGTGGGGGGTTATTGTTGTTGTTGTATCTCATGGAAGAAGTTGATGATTGTAGGAGGCTCTGAAATGAGAGATTATTGTTATTATCGAGTGGTGAGGTTGTTGAAGTGTTGGCCGCTTTTTGAGCTGAAGGTCTGTACGGGTAGTTGTTGCTGTTGTTGTTGTACCCAGAGAGAAGCCTTTCTAATGAACTTGAGTTTGGGCCCGGGTTTAAGGTTGGACCCGAATTCGAAGACGATCCGGATAAAAGATCCGTTAATCTTCGCGAAAGAAGAGGGGAAGCGGCTGCGGAGAAAGGAGATGATGGAATGCCGGTGAATTCCTGAACCATGGCTCGAAAATTCGTTGTATCAGTTGTTAACACCGTCGTTGGCGCTCTTCTTGACGCTCGTGTTCTCTTCCTTGGATTCTTCGCGCCGTCTCCAGAGGAAGCGGCGGCGGAGGAAGTAGGCGGTGGGTGGGTTGTAACCGTCGCAGCCGGAGGAGGAGGATCGGGTAATTGGGGGAAATGCTGGTTTTGCCAGCTGAACATAAGGTTTTGATAAGCGGAGGATGATTCGAAGGAATCCAAGTAATTAGACGGTGGCGGAGGCGGCGGCGGCGGCGGAAGGGTAGGTTGTGGAGGAAGTTGAGAGGATGATAAGATGAACATATTGTTATTGGTAGTAAAATGAGAAAAAGGGGGAGGGTTTTTGTTGGGGTTATTAGTATTGAATAAGTGGTAATTATTATTGGTAGAAGTGGCAGCAGCAGCAGCAGCAGCAGCACTGGATTCATACTCTTGATCATCTCCTCCACTTGAAGATTGCATGCTACTACTATTCCCTGATTCCATTTTATTATTCTGTTTTTTTTGTTTTGTTTTATAATAATTTATTTTAATTTTCTGGGTAATTGAAAGAGGCTAGGGGGGAGAAAGATCTAGAGGAAGCTAAAAGGGGGGAATGAAAAAGGTGGGGACAAATGGTAAAAAAAATAAAAATAAAAGGAAGGATATGCAATGAAGGATGAAATCTAATGCTTGTTAGTTTTCATTCTTAGCTTAGATTAGATTAGATTAGATAAGATAACTGGATTATTATTATGATATGAAATGAAATGATGAAAAAGAAGGGGGAGAATATGATATGATCTAAAGGAAGATTGAAATACTTGACTACTGTTGATGTAAATGAATGAAAACAGTCAAGTGCAATAACTCATAAAGAAAGCTAGCTGGATATGGAGAAGATGGGGGGGAAAAGAAAGAAAGAAAGATGGAGAACTAACTCTATGTATGTAGCTGAGCTACTCATACCATACCATACCATGTCATTATTACCATCTATGATGTGAATATGATACAAGCATCATCATTTTTAGTGATATTAGGGTTTTGTGAGGGAGAGAGAAAGGGGGGGAAAAGGGGAAAAATGAGAAAAAAGAGGAAAGGGGATATTTAATGAGAGTACTTTTTAAAACATAAAAGGAAAAAGGAAAATATATTAATAAAGAAAGAAAGAAAGATGGGAAAATTGGAAGTGGTAGCTTATTTAAGTTTTTTTCTTCTTTAAACTTTAGGAGGAAGATCATTTTAGGGATTGAGAAGAGGGATAAGTGGGGTAAACTTTTTATTTTCTCCCTCATTTTAAATAATATTTTTGTAAAGTTTTTTTTTTTTTTTTTTTTTTCATTTTGAGCTATAATATATTTAATAGTAGATCTTTAGTCAAACCTTGTTAACCTTGTTACAATAATAAGACCAGGGGTGTGTTTGATTCAACTAAAATAAGTAACACTATGTTTATTTTCAGAAAAATTTAGATCAGATCAGAAAATTTTAAATGAGATCAGAAAAATTTTACTATAAAAATAACTATAATTAGAAAAATTTAGATCAGATAAAAAAATTCATATCATATATTATCAAAAAAAAAATTAGACAAATCACACGCACCTCATGTTTAATTGTCTATATAATTATTTATATATTTTCTGTAAATATTATTTTATTTAAAAAATTTCTTTACCTTTTTCCATTAAAACCTTTTCACCAATGAATTTATAAGGTAAGAGAAGATGAGAAAGAGTGAAGCACAAGGTGGCTGTAATGGGGTAAAAGAGTGAAAATTCAAACTTAAAAAAGGAGAGAGAAGAAAGAGGAGGAAGGGGGGTTGGTTGGTAAACTAGAGAGAGTGGAGTGTGAAAGCAAGAAAACTAGGAAAAGGATGTAGTACGATTATTATTCATTTTTTCTATGGAAATTATTATTATTATTATTATAAAAAGGGCCCAATGATGATTTGTAGCCAATGGCATATATTTGTTGATTTTTTTTAATGATTATTTAATTTTATATTATTATTTTAAATAAAAAGAGTGGACAAATAGCAC
The DNA here is from genome assembly GCA_951394345.1 of Salicornia ramosissima. Classification (NCBI taxonomy): domain Eukaryota; kingdom Viridiplantae; phylum Streptophyta; class Magnoliopsida; order Caryophyllales; family Amaranthaceae; genus Salicornia; species Salicornia ramosissima. Next base: position 47,906,620 of record OX596234.1, on the reverse strand, counting down.
GCAAGTATGAAGATGTAGAAGATAAAAATAAATAAAAAAAAGAAAACAAAAGCGCATTTAAACAACAATGGGTTTATACGGGTAAGCTATCCTTCACCTAAAAGTGATAGGCAAAAAGTGTCCATTTATTTATTGATATACTAATTTCTACATAATTAATCAATTTCAGGATTTTATACCCTTGTACCAGTAAATCATTATTGATTTGAAGAGTATGTACACTACTACACTACGATAATAATATACAAAGTTATCTTAAAAAAATTATGAAAATGATCCTTTAATAAAAATTACTTTTGTGTGTGATTTTATTAAGAGCTAAATTTTATGACAACTTATAGTTTGTTATACATTAACTTAATTAATGTATTTCCAATGTATTTTAGAATTTGTGATCAATTAATATATTGATTCTTAAAGGGGCGCAAAAATAAAAATAAAAAAAAAATTGGAATACATTTCAAAATTACAATCAGTTATGTCATTATGTGTAATTAATGCTAAATTATGCAAATAGTTAGTATTTTTACTTTGAGCATCTTATATACAACTCTAATATAAGCTTGTATTTAACATTTTCCTTATTAAATTATCCAACAAAAATCCTCATATAAAAAATAAAAAACAATAGTGCGGAGTAGAACTTTCACAAAAATTTATGAGTCAATACTAAAAAGTTAATTACTATTTCTTATTAGTTATTAATCCTATGGCAACCAAATATTGGAGGCTAATATAGTGATTATTATTATATTAAGAACAACTTTAACATAGCCCTTACGGTCCGTTTAGCAGCCGATCATAAATGATGGTAATGAGAATAAATTTATATCTAAATTTAGAAGAAAAATAAAATTCATTCCCATGGCGGTGCTACTTTAGCTCCAATTTATCTAATTTTCTTCACAAATTAAATATGCATTCCCATCAAATATCATCCTTCCCAATGGTAATGGATGAGAACAAAAAATGAGAAGAAAATTGAAGCTTGGGAACGGAAATTTGTTTTACATGGGAATTATAAGGTTCATCCTTAACAAAATTATACTATAAATTCATTACCAGAATTTATTACTAATAATCAAACACACCGTTATGGGCCATGACGCTATATTTAACAAGCTTGAATAAAAATAAAATTTCAAATAATCAAACATTTATTATCTAGAATTATGTGTAATTTTTATCTTAAAATTCTAAATTGTTTCCATTTTAAGGAGTGGATTTAATGTTTAAACTTAGCTCTAAGGATTATGTTTAACATTTTTCCTATCAATAGGACAAGTTTTTGATGATTTTTAATTTTTAAATGAAAATAATTTGCTATAAAAAATATTTTTTCAAGAAAAAATATATTCAAAAGAGAAATTTTCCGCCTTTGAGAAAATAATTTCCTCCCCTTAGGAGAACAAACAAAATAATTTGGAAAGATGAGCTTTAGTTTGCTATTGGAGAAATGTAGTTTGTGTGCGTGCGCTCACGATTGTCATATTTACAAAGTAACTTTTTCACTTCTTTACCAACATAATATTTTTTTAAAGAAGAAAAAGTATACGGTTGCTAATGATCTTTTATTATAAAGAAAGATCAAAAGTGACATCTCAGGAAAAAAACCACAAGTCAAATACAGGGAAAATAAAAAAAAATTAAAAAAATACAAGGAAATAAAATACATAAAAGAAAACAAAACACTCGAAACAAGGGGAACACACTTGGCGATGGAAAAAGAAAGCGACTCGGCATAACAAAAGAGTGACAAAATGCAGAGGTTGAACTGAAAGGATGAAGTGGTATGTGTAGTGTGCTGGAGAAAGCAATGTTGAAATGATAAGAGATTTGGGTATAAAATAGGAAAATTTGTCGAACTAAATAAACAAGTCACTAAATAAATATTTTCAGGCAAATGTAATATGTAATACTATAAAAATCTTTTGAACAATAAACAACAATTACACCTTGTTTGAATAGTCGGAAAAGTAACTTTTTGTTGTAATTTAATTACATAATGAAATTAAGTGAAAAATAACAAAAATAAGCGGAGGGAGTATATGATTGGTGTCTTAGTCAAAATAAAGAAATTAAAATACTACATCTGTTTTTAATTATTTGCAACAGTTAAAACTTGGATACATGTCAATGTGTTACTTTGATCATTAATATTTATGGTTACATACAAATAAAAAAAAAAATTAAAATTGATATTATGAAAGTATTTAACGAGACGAATCAAACGACACCTCCTATTGACTATATATTTTTCCTTATTTGTAAATTAAATATTTTGACAAAGTAAACCACATAAATAATGCAAAAGTCAAATTGTTACGAATAATTTGAAATGAAGGTAATAAAAGTAGAAAAAGGATGGAAAATGCCGCCAGCTTTCAAAAAGTTTATCTAGCAAAAAAAAAAAAAAAAATGACAAAAAAGACTATTCAAATTAGTAAGTAGTTCAGAGACAATGAGTCAATGAGTTCCTTACGGACATGAGGTTCATGCCATACATCTTTAAAAAAAAATAAAAAAAAATAAAAAAAAGAAGAAGAAGAAGAAAAAACAGGCCAGTTTTGTTACTACTTATTTCTTCTTATTAGACAATTCTTTATAAAGTAGACAATTCTTTTTTATTTTTATTTTTTTAAGACAGTACATAAATTATATTATAATACGAAAGTATATGTCAAGTTTTTTTTTTGGGAGAGAGACCGAATAATAATTTAAAGATTTTTCCATGACATAAAGTTGATATTAACAAGATTAAAATAAGTAAAATATAATTTTAATGGAAAATAAGCATGAAAACAGTTTCATTAGAAATGATTGAAAACAATTATGCAATAAAGATCAGAATTATAATTAATTTTAATTTATTAATATTGGAAAATGAATAATCAAATTGATTATATGAAAAACTAATAAAACAAACTATTGAATTAATTTAAGTAATTTATATTTTGCAATTTTCAGTACTGATATATATGCTATTTGTCATTAATGTAAAATAATCATAGTTGCGAATTGTAATGTTCAAATTGCAATTAATTATTAATCACTTCTATTTTTATAGTTGCTATATTTGCTTTTCCCAATTTAATTATGTAGCGTCACTAGAGCATTGTACCCCATACGCTGATACGCATATTGATATATATAGATCTATTTTTTGGATGCTAAGTTTAATTATTTTCTCTTTACAGATAAGTCATGATATTTCTTCGAGAGGAAGAAATTCTAACTTCCCCGTTTACCTTTACTTAAAAAAAATTTTAAAAAAAAATCATCTAAAGGTGTGTTCTCTTTAATTCCAAAAAAAGTTAGGAGCAGTGAATAAGCATTTCTATTTAGATTCTATCCTAATCTAAATTCAGCCCAAATTAAAATTGGATTCAATTCTTTGATCCAATTTCAAATTCAAACTAAACTTTACCAAAATCCAATCCAAATTAAATTTATTAATCCAATCCATTATGATCTAATCCGAGCTAATAAAAAATACCTTAAAAACATTGCAATAAGGAAAATTGGAAATTAATAATCCACTTTTCACACTTATTCAACTAATAATCGATCTCATCTTTCATAAATTAAATAATAATCTCACCTTTACACATCGAATTCATTTCTTAGAACTTTTACAATACTAACCTGATTTATGGTTAATTTTGGAAGTCTATTGGGCTTAGAACATCAAATTTAGCCTCACAAAAGGATTTGACACTGGTTTTTAAGCCCAACAGACATTCGAAACTAACCTTAAATCATGTCACAGTATTGTAAAAAGATTCAACAGATGAATACGATATAAAAAGATGATATGGTATTATTTCTTAATTTATAAAAGGTGAAATTATTATTAGTTAGATATGTGAGATAATTTTTGAAGTCCAAGCTTCCAATAACCATTAGACGACCATATTTTAGTGTAGGATAACGAAATAAAAATGTCCCATCAATTTTTTTAAATGAAATAAGTTTTTTAGGGTTTACTTTATTTTTTTTAAAATAAAATAATTAAGTCCAATAATTTTCATTTATTTCTTGAAAAGCTTGTCAAATAAGTTGAATAAGCTTCAATTATAGAAATCTCTACAAACTTTTCATACAATTTTCTTTTTAACAACTTTTGTTGATTTTTTTTTTCTTAGCTTCTCTCCAATTTTTCAATCAAATCGTAAAATTAGAGAATGGCTAAATTTAAGCTTCAGATCAGATAAATTATTTTATAGTGATTTTCCCATGCACTTTTCTTTTATTCATTATTTGGACAACAATTTTTTATATATATTCAACCATCTCTTACCAATTTCCACATTTTTTTCAATTGGAATAATTACATTAATAGGTACCAACTATTGCACTTTTTATTTTATAGGTACCAACTTTTGATTATTCACCAGCAGCACGAACTATTACATAAAGTTGTAATGATAGGTATGGATGACCTATAAATAAGTATGGATTACCTATAAGTTGCAATAATATTTAGGTCATATACCTATAATTGCAACTTTATGTAATAGTTCGTGCTGCTGGTGAATAATCAAAAGTTGGTACCTATAAAATAAAAAGTGCAATAGTTAGTACCTATTAATTTAATTATTCCTTTTCAATTTTAGTGCTTAACTTTCCCTCTACTATTATCTTGTAGTTTGGATTTGTAGTAATTAAGTGGGAACATCAATCAATAATTCAATATGAATGAAGTGATGAAAGAGTCCTATATATATATGATGGATTGTGTTTTAACCAATATGAATTAATTAGAGGCTTGATTATGGTATGGTAGTGACTAACCCAAAACTATTTTACCCTACTCTCCAACCAATTTGATAGGTCTAATTATACTGGCCATCCTCACAAAACCCCTGCCCCACAAGCTTCCACTTTACCCCTCATTAACATACATATGTAATATACTAATATTACAATGTATGAGGTAGAGGTCATGGCTCAGTGGGAGCCGCGCCTCCATTCCCGGACCATGTCCCGGGTTCGAGTCCTTACCCCAGCAATTGCTGGGATTTCCCCTCCCCCTTGTACTGGCATCATGAGATAGGACCAGTACAAGGGCCCACTCGTACACCTTACTATCTAAAAAAAAAATATTACAAAGTATGGTGTGAGGCAAGTGTCAATGACGTAACATTATTGATATATAACTACATAGGTTAGTCTCAAACGATGCACGATTTATTTAGTTTGTTCTCATAAGAAGACGTTATATTATTTTTATGGGAAAAAAAAATGTAATCATGTTCTCATTAAATTTGTAAAGAAGCATTTATTATTGATTAATTAGTTTTGAAACTTGAAGGATTGAATTAGAAAGAAGCTAAGGTGATGTCAGCATTAGTGTTGGAGGGGAAATTTTCAGGAGAATTTGACACCTAGCACTTAATGAAATCAATATATTTTATTTTAGTACGGAGTATAGTTATAAATGCATGTCTCTAATGAGACTGTCTCACTATGTGAGATTATTTTTTGTCAATTAAAAGTTATTAAAAAAATCAATAGAAGTTATTAGAAATATGTAAATAATTATTAGGTATTTTTTTAATCAATTCAAGTATAATTAGGTTTAATTTGTCTTATAATCTGTCATCACAGTTGAATTGAATTACAACTCGTTTGATATATGCCATCATGTAAGAGAAACTAATCAACTAGAAGATTATTTAATTTGCATTTGATTCGTCTGAAATTTTTTAAACTGATCTGATTTGTTCTTAAATTTTCTAATTTAATTTGAATTTTTCTAAACTGATCTCATCTGATCTGAATTTTTCTGAATTGATTTGATATGTATTTTTCTAATTTGATATGAATTTTCTTAATCTAAGTACACGGGTATTTATTTAAGTTGAATCAAATACACCTTTAGTCCATAAAGGGCAGAATACAATGCAATAACTTAACATGTTGGTTCGAATTGCTAGACCAAAAACTTTTTTTAATTTTGCGCAATGGTGCGTAAGTGCGTTTGCCTATCCCTTTGAAAGGGGTTCAATTCACTGTTTTCCTTTCTTTTTTTTTTAATAAAAAAATAGGTTTAATAAGTTATGAAAAATTCAGATAAATTCATGTTTAATAAGTTAATTAAGAATAATGCAACTTAATTCTAATAAAAATACACATGCATTAAAATGTGAGAAATTTATAGTTAAAAATGTTAGCAATTCAGTTTGACTAGAGAGTGTATAACATAAACTCACCCCACCAAGTAGCATAGTGTAAAAATGCAAGGTTCAATTTTCACAAATGGTGAATCTCCTCCCCAACTCAGGCAATGCAAGCATAGTATTATACAAGTACTCCGTATCATATATGACTTTTTTTTTAAGAAAGAGAAACAAGAAAGTCAGGAAGTATTTATTTCGAAGAAATAATTGGACTTGTCAGAAACTAAGAATTGAAGGAAGAAAATTTGGCGGCCATAAAAAGGTCGATACCGATATGCAAATGGGTCTAGTGCTCTAAAGACGACGCGATGTAATCAGTGAACTTATTGACTGCACGGTAGATATGAGCTGAGGTAGAACTGATGGAGTCACGTAGGATGTTTCGAATATGCGTCATCAATAGTTGAATCTTTTAGGGACAACATAATTTATCCTACAAAATATTAATCATAGTCAGATTATTGCATTCAATAAAAAATAGAGGGAAACTTAAATTCACGAGCTAAAAGGAGACCATTTCGGGTATCATATATCACATGGGCCATGAATTGTGTTCCCATCTATCAAACTATGTTAAAAATAGGGAGTAATAACTTCACTTTGGACACACCACTAAATGCCAAAGAATATATACTGTATGTATATACAACGTGTCTACTATACGTGTGTGTATAGAGGAAAGGATACACGTCATGGTTATATTATATGGGTTGCTTAGCAAGTACTCAACATCACATGCCCGGATTTAATGGAATTATTATTATTAATATGATTTGGTAGCTACTTTTGGAGGATTTGTTTTGCCCTCTTCGAATTCTTTATTTATTTTCAGATTAGTATATTATTTGTAATGCATTTCTTGAGTTCCGAGTCTTCTGACTAGTATTTCAAATCTTCCGAGAATTTGCGGTCTACTCTTCTGCCCATGTTTTTTGCGAAGTCAATTAAATTACGAGTTATATTGTGCTTCTTAGGCATTGAATCCCTACACATATTGACATCAATTTCTTTTTGGATGCAAAATTCTCTCACTTCTTAACTTTAAATAGATCAGAATATATTTTCGATTGAAAAAAATCTTGATTTTCTCAGTTATTTACCTTTCCTCAAAAAAATAAATTATTATATTATATACAATCATTCGTCATCACTCACCAGCAAAACATTAAAGAAGAATGGTAGTAAATCAAATAATGCTTTGATCCAATTGAAAAATACTGCTCTATCTTTTACTGTTTTTTTTTAAAGTTATGTTTGAAATTTTTTGGAAAGTAAAATAAATAAATAATTCAAAGTGTAATTAAAAAAGAAATGAATAGCTTCGTCTCGTTTTTTTTTATTTTTATAAAAATAATTTAGGAGCAATAAATTTAAATAAGTTATAAGGCTACCATTAGGACTATTAAGTACTGATAATTTACGATAAATTTTATATATGGATATAAGAAATATTACGGAAAAGAAGCGGGAAAGGTTTAAGGGGGAAAGCCAAAAGGGAGGGGTGGAGCCAAGACAAAGAGTGATCTATTTTCCTCATAAATAATAATAACAATAATAATATCCCTCCAATGAAGCTTCACTTTATCTCCTTCGTTTCATCCCTTCCCATGCCATTCCTGCCTTTTACTTTCATTCCCTTCTTTCTCCTGCAAAATTACATACTATCCAAACCTAGTATTTTAGGTACAAGTTAGTCAAGTTGAATAAGTTTAATTTCAGATCAAGCAACTCTAACACATGCTTAGATCAGCTGGTAAGGGAGCTGTTCTAGCTTAACTAAGGTCTCGGGTTCGAACCTTGGGAGCGCATTAGTTTGTGTTGGGAGAGTTTTCCTCCCAATTAGGGCTTGACCCTGCTCGAATCCGGATTAGTCGAATCCAAAATGGATTTCGGAAACCGGATAAGAAAAAGACCCCCTTAAAAAAAAAAACTCTATTTCGGTTCAACTATTTCTACTATTTTTTTATGGCAACTATTTCTACTATTTTTTTTTATGGCAACTATTTCTAATAAATTAATTCTCCATCCGTTTTTTTAGATGTAACACTTTGACTTTGGCACTATTCATCCGACACACTTTAATTGTTAATTGTTACTTATATATAAAGAAAAACATAGTCATGTGGAATTTTGTTGGATTCACCTTGGAATACACTTTTCAAATATATAATTTTTACACTTATATATTTAGAGATATTACGAGTCCAAGTTATGTCTCGACAAGTGTGAAAAGTGAAGTGTTACATCTAAATTAACAGAGGAGTTATAAATTTAATGCACTATATATATAATAAAGATTAGTATATAGTACTTCCACCCTCCGTTTAACTTTGATACATTTATTTTTTCAATCTCTCAACATACAACTTTAAATGAAAATATTTTTAGATATGTGCAATAAGAAATTATATTTTTTTTACTAGTATTAAAAAGTACACATCGAACCGAATCAAACGAGATCTCATTTGACTATATTTTTCCTTACATGTATAAATAATTAGAGAAAGCCAAAGTTGCAGAGTGAACGATAACAAAAGTCCAAATGTTGCAAACTTATATGGAAGGAGCCCAAGGAAGCTAGGATGCATGTATATTTCAATTAGGTAGCTGCATAGCTCGTACTCGTATTGATACCGATACATTACTGATACTTCACGGATATCTGATTCTTCATGGATCCCCGATACTTCACTCTATTTTTTTATTAAATTTTTAAAAAATATTTTACCCTATTTGTAGTCATTTTGTCAGTCTTTTTATTATTATTTGATAATGGCTTTATCATTTTAATTATTTGATTATTTGTGTTTTTACAAATATAATTTCCAAGTTACATTGAAGACTTTTACAAAATTTCACATTTTAATATATTTTATGTATTATTTTCTTATTTTTATCCGTATCCTTAATTTGAAAATAATGTATTTCTTACCCGTTTTGTATCTATTCTCAAACCAATATCCGTTTTCATACAATTAAGTATGCAACCTAGCAAGGAGGTAGTAAACTAGTAATACACAACATTTTTTTTTTTTTTGTTTGGCAATGGAATACACAAAAAATATTATAATGAAAAAGTTGTACAGAATCGATCTCTTGCTAGTGTTGCTACCTTCCTTCACTCTTCTTGGCTCTTGCAATGAGGAAATGTATAATTCGTATTTCACATGATTCTAGAATATTTTGGTTGAACGACTTGACTGTTCTACCCACTTGTCGTGCTCATATATGATATATTATTACAAATTCATGATTTAATACTTGGCAGTAATTAACCGATGTTTTTTCACATTACTAGCTTCGGTGTAAATAAGTACGGAGTATTTAATATTTATCCTAAAATGTCTTATAAGTTGAAAATGTATGCCAAAATTAAACTACAATGTGTTTGGTTTTATTATCACTATCTTTCATTTTAACATAAGTTTTAATTTATTCTCTTTAATTTATCAGAACTTATTTATTTAGTTGATTAATACTAATCCAAACTTATAAATATTGAAAATAAGTTGAATAGAACAGTCATAGTTTTCTTTATGATTTTATTATATAAATATTATCTAGACTTATCTAATCTTATTTGATTTTTCTTGCGAGATAATCAATTTTTTTATTATTAGATCTTATTTTTGTTTATTTCAACTCATTGGACCGTATAAAATCTTATTCACAGTTAGGTCTTGTTCTTTAGGAGTGGTCTGATATGGTTTGATTTGAGTTTGTCTGATCCGATCTGATTTGAATTATTTAAAATAATGATAATATTAATAATAACTATTAATTTTATTATTGTAATTGTAATTATTATTTTCATTATTATAATTGTAATAATTATTTTTTTATGAGATATGTAATACATGATTATATTTACTAAAATAATAATAACAATAATAATTTTTTTGGGTGAGATTGAGGGGAATGTAAAACAACATAGCAAGTAGTTTGGTTTGGGCTTTGTCTCATAAACCCAATTCAAAAAACTTTCTTCCTTTAATGATGAAACTAATGATGATGAAGAAATTCAAGCCATGGATGAGGATTAGTAGCTAATCATAATTATAAGCTGCTTATTGAAATAACTTTCTTCCTTTAATAAAATACTCTTCTAATTCTAATTTGATCTTATAATTAGAATTTGTAATCTTTTAAGTATTACATGTTTAGAATTTGTAATTTATTGATAATTATATTGTTTTTATTGGGTTTTTTTTTTAAAGTTGTATCTCCTAAACATACAAGCTAGAATCACAAATTAATTAAGGGTATCTGATCCACTAATAATTAATTGAACTTTTTTGAAAAAATAGAAAGTTTTCATCAGAAAGGGTAATTACAATAATTTTTGTAGTGATCCACTAATTAATTAGTATATTGAAATTATTCTTACAACAAATAATAATAATAATAATAATAATAATAATAATAATAATAATAATAATAATAATAATAATAATAATAATAATAATAATAATAATAAAGAGTAATAATGTCTGATCTGATTTGATTTGATTAAGTCTAATCTGATCTGATCTGATTAATGTAGCTTTTAAGTCCTAAAGAACAGGGCCTTATTAGGACTTTAGAACTTATTGATTATTTATTAGAACTTATTTATGAAGAGTCAATTAAATTCTACGTTCGCTGCTTTGGTTGTCGTTGCATCATGCATTTCTGCCTAACTATATACTTGTACAATATTATTTTTCTATTGAACCAGATTAATTAAATATTATTTTCCGCACCCTTTAATTTATTGTTAAAATGAATGAAAATCACGTTTCCATGTTGATCATTTGAATTTTATACTTAGTTCCGTTTGATAGGTTGTAAACTATCTTTTAAGTGAAAACATTTTTGCATGAAAATCTTTTATATTGGAAAACAAAATTTTATAGTATTTTTTCATTGTTTGGTTGCATGGAAAATAAAATTTTATTTTAAACATTTTCTGTTATGTGGTTGAATTAAAAATCAATAAATTTTATTTTCGGAGAAAATATTTTCAATACGTCAAGGTGAAAAATGAATTTTCATTTTACATCATGCTATTTTTCAACCCAAACCAAATAATATAAAATTATTAAAAAAAAAACAATTTAAAACAAAAAATGTTTTACATTCTAACAAATATTTGCCTTACCTCTTGGATTAATTATATACGAGTACCTTTCCCATGCTCTCCACATCCCCTCAACTCCTACACTTGCAAGTTGTAAGTCTTGTAACATGGAAGCCCCTCCTCCTCAAACAGTGAAAACTAATTTTAACGGTTCCACAATAATATACTCCCTGCGTCTATATTTATTTGCTAAATTCCTTCAATTGTAACTATTTATTTGTAAACTTTGACTGTTTCTAGTTTTATATACATAAAGAATAATATAGTCGTGATGGATTTAGTTTGATTCGTCTCAACATGTATTTTTCAAATATATAATTTTTTATTATATGTAGTTACATATATATTTGTGAAGATGTGAAAAATAAAATGTAGCAGGTAAAAAAAGACAGAAAGAGTAATCAACAGCGCAAATTTTAGCATCTAAGATGACCAAATTGGCTGCATAGGCTTGCAAGATTTATCACTGCTCATATATATTGAGAAAGGAACCAGCTTGCAAATTGGACAACCAAATTGGTCATCTTAAATGTAATTAAGTTCAATTTATTATTAGTTCTATTATTATTACTATTATAAAGTACAATTATTTGGATGAAAATGGTGGGTAGTATACTAAGGCCATGTTCTTTAGGACTGAAATGATTTTATCTGAACTGATCTGATTAGGTGGGGGTATTATTTTATGAGAGTATAAAATTAAAACAAAGCTAAACTGATCTAATCTGATTACTGTAGCTTTTAAATTCAAAAGAAGAGGCCTAAGCCTTGAGTAGGGTCTTATTCCAAATCACCCAACTTAATTTTTCTGACATGCATATGCGGCACAACCTCAATGCGGTTCAAACTTAAAATCTCACCTTTTTAATGTCAGTGCGGCTCAAACCTCAGTCTCATTATACTGAAATTTACCGGAACCGAAAGAATAAAACTACATACAAGTATGGTGAAGCATTTTATGGATTTGATTAATGGCTAGAGTACACAAAATTCGGATAATTGAAACGGGCAAGTGTGAGGATGCCTTTGTCTTTATAGAGTGGCCCTTGGTGAGTTGGATACTCGATTACTTGCCATCTTTTCTCACCTTTGAATTTGATTGTCCGATAAGACATTTTTTTATTTTTTTTACAGGTAATTCATTTACCAGTACATTTTTAAAAATATACTCCCTCTGTCCCTTTTTAAATGCTATATAAAAAAATTTGTGATTGCTTAATAGTAAAATAACTTTTTTTTTTAAGATAATGTGTGCGATACTAGGCTTTGGAACCGGACATCTATAAGGGGGTAATAAGGAATGCTCGCAAATGCGTGCGGTGAGAATCGAACACAGGACCTTGTACCTAGAATTCTGAAGTCCTAAACCACTGAGATATGACTTCATCCTTAACAGTAGAATAACTTACTGCAATAATTAACATTATTTTTTTAGGGAATACTGCAATAATTAATTTTCCTTATGTACTCATAATTTCTAAGAATTTGTTTTTTGTGTTTGATAGTATACAAGCATGGAATTACCTCGCTTCTTTAGGACACGGGACGTCATCTCATAAAGATATTGATCCTTTTGTAGATGTTAAGTTTTCTTATTTATTAGCTCTTGATAGATTAAAGTTTACTCTTGTGACTAATTACTGTACAGTTTTCCAAAAAAAATGAATAGTATATCGTTGACATACCAAAAACTTTACATAATTTTATTTGACAGTAATTTTAATTTTCCATGAATTTATTTACCAACCAAACAAGTTTTTTTTTGGAGGGTACTACTAGTAGGCCAATAGTTTCACCTAAGATTTGGTTATCAGCTGCCAACTAATGTCTAACTCACCAAAGAACTAACTCAAGCCACTCAGTGCAACATCGTCCCAACTTCATTATATCTCCGAAAACTTTAATAGCTAAGCTAATTTCTATCCATACAAGGAGTGAAGTTGCCAAATATAGTAAAAGCAGGCAATTCAAAATCCAAATGAAACTGTACAAGACAACTAATCAAAGGAAAAACTTCCGATGTGCAAAGGAAAAACTTATACTACCAAAAAGTTAACATAAAACCAAAATCAAGGTAGATTTTGTTTATTGGTTCTTTTTTTTTTTTTTGGAAGGCACATATTGTAGGGGGGTGAAAAAAAAAAAAAAAACTAGCAACTCCTAGTAAATCCAAGTGAACGAAAATAAATAAATAAATAACTTTTTTTTTTACTCCATCTAGCAACTCATGTCAATTAGAAAATTCTTACTCTACAAGATTAAAGGAATGTTTCAGCACAAGTATAACCCATTCAGACAATTTTGCCCAGGCAGTTAACAGCTCTACGGCTGAATGACCAACAGCGGCTGCAAAGGCAACAAGACAAAAAGATAATATTAGTAGCTATCATCAAAGTGATTTTAGTAATAAGCAAAACCCGAGTTTGTAAACTCCACAACAATACAAGTTAATAAACTTACTGTATCTAAGCTGACTGGTTTTCCGTCTTCTGCGATAATTTCAACAACAGTTCCTGTTTGATCAGCCTAAAAAAAATACAGATTTATTAAGATCCATAATTTGCAGCCCAGAAATATCAGAAATGTCTTCTTAAGATTGAAGACAAATGGGCTTAATCTAAAATGAACACAGCTTAGCCAAAAAAAAAACTAGATGTTTATATTTAGTGCGAAAGAATGAAGGTAGAGGTGTACACTGCATATTGAAATTTATTTCATACAGCATCTTTTACCACTGACAACTTCATTGCATAAATTCAGATGGTTCTGATGCAAACATATGAATCGGCCTTTTGGCCATCGTGGGAAAAGATGGAAATGATCCAAAAATGGAAAACTACCAAAATACTTGTTAATTAATCACACAAGCAAAGGTCTTGTTAAGGGAAAGGTGTATTAATAGTAGGTGCAGCAGTTACACTACCAACTCAATTAAGCAATAACATTTTGATCATCCATCAAATAACTAATTGACACACTCGAAAGGAATTTCCTATTTCAAAAATAAATGAAGTCAAAATTTGATCAGAAAATAATCAACAGTTCAATCAGGTAATTGAATGATATTACCCCATACGTAGAAGCCAATTTTCCAAATATTAATTCAGCCAGCTATGAGTCTGTTGAAAAAGGGCTAAAAGACCATAGTTCTCCCGAAGGAGCTTAGGGAACAATTGCTTTGGTGATATGGCAAAGAAGTATGGCTGCACTGAAGTGAAAGGTGCAAAACGGAACAAGTAGGAGCCTACACTGAGAACAAAAATGGCATAGTGGATGCCAACAAGGCAGGAAACGGAGAAATGACAACGATCAAGCCAATTTCACAAGATTCTAGAACTGGGACTCTGAAAGAGTGGAAGGTTCGAAGTTCAACCATAGACGAAAAGAAAATAGCTAGAACCATAACTCATACAAGTATAATCATTACTCAATTAGAACTTGATTACAACTTTCAAGTGAATTGGAAGATGACATTCACTATTGGTTTAATTGAATACTTTTGATGCATGTTTAGTACTGTTTACATATCTGCTTATTAGTACCATCTATACCTGTCATAAACTTATTATGAAACTCATCTCTTGATCCTCTAATAACTGGGTACACTGCTCTTTTTATAGGCATCAGTAAGCAGCAGCAATCCAGTTCAATATGGTCTTGGCATGGATCTTTTCTTTGGGGTGGATGTGCAAATATCATCTTCACATTTTACACTATTTAGTATTTGATATAAAAAAATTGACACAAGTTCAAGCGGAAGCATGAACCTGGCTAAGGTCCAAATCATGCAAAATCAACTTTTTAATCCTGTATACCCAATTGTTATGACAATTAAAGAAACTAAAATAGAACCATGGTGAACTTGAAGCCACTATTGTCAAACTCAATCTACTTAAAAAGCTAGGCCATCTTCCAGTCTTCCACCCTACTATGTACATAAAGCAAAGCTCGGCATACAGTAGCGAAAGGCAAAAAATAATAATAATAAATGACAATTTGATGGCATTTTTGTTATAGGGTTCAACAAAAATTACGTCAGATGCAACCTTCAACAGATACAGCTATCTATATTATGACTGATTACTGAATAGTGAATACTCCAATAGATTTTGTTGAGCTATGTATGGTTTTGATGATAATGAACAAATGATGATTATCTAACTAACATGTGTGTTAAGATGTGCATAAACAAGTTCATAGGTCTTAAGGAAGAACGTTCCTATTGTGATTGAAGATGTATGCAATACAAGTTCCTAAATTGGAACAAACAAAGAGAAGCTTCTAAGTTGAAGCAAATACATAAAGAAGTTCGAGAGAAGGAATTCAATTGGAGAAGTGTTCCTAAATGTGAACTTCAAAGAGAAGATCAACCAAGAAGAACTTGAAGTAGTATTCAAGGGAGATCAAACAAGAGAAAAGTTTCAATGTGGGAATGCAACTCAAAGAGGTACCAAGTTGAAGCCTTGCAAAGAGTAGATTTGAAGAAACAAAATCAAGCAAGCAAGCTAAACTAAAGTTCCTATAAAGCATGAGTTAAGTTCCTGTAAAGAAACAAATCAAGATTTCCAGAATTGGAGCATCTTGAAGGTGAGAAGAAACTAGAAAATTAAAAGTTAAATTTTCTAAGACTTTTGTAAATATGTTGAGTCATGAGTCTGACTGGAACACGAGTTAAGTTACTAGTGGAACTTGGGTCTGTCTGTCAAAGGAACTTGAGTCCAGTTCCTACAGGAACACGAGTCCAGTTCGTAGAGGAACTTGTGTCTGTTTGGTCAGTTATGGTAGTCCACGTGTCTAGCATGATTATAGCATAATTTTAGACTGATTTAATATGGTAAACCACACAGAATATTGCTGGAGAATAGAGTCCTTAATTTTAGGAATGTTTAACAACCTAATTTGAATTTTTTAGTAGTCATAGTTTGTTACCTAGTTTGTAGGATTAGGTGGTTAATGTGTTAGGCTTTTATTCTGAAATATTAAGTCAGTAAATTTGGTTAGAAGACCTAAAATAAAGGAGTCAAAGAAAGTGGGTGTGTGTGCTTGTAGAAGTGGACGAGTGGAAGGATGATAAAGTCGGTTATTTGTCTTCTTCTTTCAAGCTAGTATTCAAGTTTAAGAATATAATTTAATCAATAATTTAATGGATTAAATTATGCATAAACATCATGTTGTGTCGTGGCTAAAGATTAGGAGTAATGGGCAGCAAGTTTAGTGGATAGCTACAAGTTCTTGACAGCAATTGTTAGTGGGTATAGTGGTGGTTTTAGTGGTTTCTAGGAGAGCACGCCCTAGTTGCTTATAAATACTGAATGAATCACCAATTCTAAAGTGTGCCAGACTTCAATAATGTGAAGTACCAAAACATAACATCTTATACCCACTTATTGAGTCAGTTCCACTCAAAGTTCCTATCGTATGTTCCAGATTCTGTTCCAAGTTCCAGTCAGATTTTATGTCAACATATTAGAGTTTGATTTCTATCAAGAGTCTGTATTTTAAGAATAGAGAAGTGAGTTTGAGTGAACTCTTGTAATGGGGAATTTGTAAAGGGTTTAAGTGAATTCATGTAATTGGGGTGAGAATATGAGAAAAGTGTGAGAACAAAGAAGAGAAGAGAAAGAGAAAGAGAAAAAGAACAGAGAATAGAAAGAGAAAGAGAAAGAGAAAAAGAAAGAGAGAGAGAAAAGGGAAAAGAACACTAGAATATAAAGAATATAGAAGTAAGTTCCTAGAGGAACTTACGGGTCCAGTAGAGTATTATGGATTGTAACTAAGTTATTGCCCTATAGTAAAGTGTTTTAGAGAAATCCCTAGTGGGTCGAGGTTTTATTTCCAGTTGGGCCCTGGAAAGTTTCCTCGCTAAATCTCTCTTGCATCGTTTTTCTTTATTTTGCATTCATGTTCTTTAATTTCCGCAAAAATTGACTACTAAGTTCCATACTACAATTCAACCCCCCCCCTCTTGTAGTAGTTCATCCGAAATACCAGATTTCATCAGAGCTTGCAATACAAAAGGGAAAATGAATGTAATTAGATAATTACATTTGTGAAACACCCCAAGAATCGATGCTTGGTTGAAAATGGTGCAACCATTAACGTAATAAAATCAATGCTGATGGGTGAATGCTCAAAAACAAGGCAAGTAATAGTATAGGATTCAGCAGGAAATTGAGATGAGTTGTAGCATAATCCCCACAAATTTTCTTCCACAGATGATAAATAGAAACTTACCTCAATTTCATTCATCAACTTCATAGCTTCAATAATGCATACAACCTGTCCTTTCTGCACTTTGTCCCCAACCTTTTATAGATATTGAAAAATCAATGAAAAGAAAAAAAGAAAGAATCAGAAGTAGTTTACATGCAAAATCAAAAAGTTGCTTGAATATGCAAAATAGATAGTCAAATTGCAAGATTATGAGTTCACCTTTACAAATGTTGGCGCACCAGGCGCAGGGCTTCGATAGAATGTCCCAGCCATAGGGCTCTTGAGAGGGGGGACAGATGATTTGACTGGCTTGGCTGCTGGTGGAGTGGGTGCTGGTGATGCTGCAGGTGCAGCTGATGAGGTGGGAGCAGGTGGACTAGCTTGTGGTGCTGCGGGTGGTGTAGGAGGTGCCTGCATCGTTGGCACAAGCGGAGGTGATGTTTGTGAAATGGCTTCTTTCTTGCGAATCAATAGTTCACAGTCATGTTGCTTCATTTCCAACTCCACAATGTCTCTAGAGTCTACAAGCCTACACAAATTATGATTCGTCAACAACTTAGGTGTTTTAACTTGATTAAATTGTCTAAAACAATAAAATTAATGAAGACATTACTTGACCAGGTTCGCAACTTGGGTGATGAATTCTGAGATTGAATCTTCTGAAGCCAATTGTGTTGGGACAGATTCACTTGATGGCTTGCCATTCTTTATTTCCTTTGCAGGTGCTTCAGATTTAGAGTGCGCAGCTCCAGTTGAAGATCCGCCAAAGCCAGCCTTTGAGGCAGTAATTTGTTTGAATGATACCGATGGAGAAAAGTTTTAATCAAGTATCTCTATGCTCTAAGACAGAGTTACAAGAAGCTTACATTGTTCAGCTGGGACTTTGCTGTTACAGCACGCGTGTAGCTAGACCGGGAACTCTGCAGCAATGAAACACCAAATAGCAAGCTCTCAGAAGTAAGAAGTTTTGATGCAGATGCACTAGCAGCCCCTACCATTCTCTAACTTAGTCTCTCCCCTACAAATTCCTTCAATTTGTTAAATAATCAAGTATCTCTCTTTGAAAAATTGCTGGTTTCCACGTCCTTCACAGAGTAAGGATTTGAATGTTCAATCAGTTTCACACCTCATATAGAGTAATGACAAGAAAAGCCAAAATGCAATAAATATAATGCTTTTACGAAAATTTGTTGACTGCAGAGCTACCCATTAGTTCTTAACTGAGACTTTATCATGGCAAACTCTTTGCGCAGAACATTATTCCAAGGGATTTTGTCCATTGGATTATTTGAATAGGTTTCAGTTAGTTTTCAAGGGATGTCTCAAATGCTTTTGAAAATTCAAAGCTTTGAGGAACAATTAAGAGTCTTGTAAAAATATAAACAATTTATGAATTGGAATCGTTTTCAGCAAATCAAACAACAGCGTTCAATTTCATGCCCGACTCATAGTTCATGCAACCCACTAGTCATTATAGCCATTATCACCAAAGCAGTTTCAGGGAAATATAAAAACACTTTATTAGTGTTTTTTATCATAGAAAATGGGCCTCCCTCTTCCCCTTGTTTGACAGTTTGAATACCAAGTTGATTACCCTTTGTTGGAGGGATATGGAAAGAATTTATATAATTCATTTTTAGAGAAAGAAATCTCTCCAAAATTGAAGAGATTTGGAAGGAAAATGATACCACAGGACATAATAACAAGTAAAAGATCATTATGTTTGCAACTACTCTGAATCACCTTACCACCGACAATGGTTGATTGAACGATTAACAAAAAAATCTGCTTCTAATACAGTTTTCACCTTCCCAATTCATCATAATTACTCCCGGCTGATGCATTAACTGCTTCTCAAAATTATCTAAGCAACATGGTGTTGCTCAATTCAGTGAAGTCACCATATTCTGCTTCTATTCCAACAATCATTGTTTGGATTTTGGGTTTTAGATGATATAGCATATAGGTAGATTCGATCAAATCCTTACCTCTCTTTTCCCATCTTCTCTCTTATCCAAACAAGGGAATTGGTTTTCTTATTTCAATTCCCTCCCCTCCCTCTACCTCACATTCCCTCTCCTAACTCCCCCTCCCCTCTTAAAATTGTAACCAAACAAGCTGTTGAGGTGTTAGAGGGACCATCCCAACAAAAATCTTAAGTTGATAGTTTAGGCCCATGAATATGTCATATATTCTATCACTCCCCATCACAAGCCCCATCATACCTGGCACAAATTAATTTCATTTTGAAGGGAAAGAGGAGAGATTCGAACTTGTGACATTTGCGTTAAGTTGGCTCTGGTACCATGTCAGAGGACCATCACAACCAAAAGCCTAAGCTAATATTTAGAGGCCCAAGAATATATTCTGAGGCTTTTCACCACTTCTCTTACATAATCCTCTAACTAAAAAGGTCATTTTTCATTTTGAGAGTTTTCAACCCAAAACACTCTTTCAAACCTTTATCACCAAACACCCGTATTAGAGGTTCTACTAGTTAAAACTATAAAAGTGATCCAAAACTCTATTTTTTCCCAAACCTCTAATTGCCAAAACCTCATTATTCTTTCAAGGAGAATGCACGTTCCCTCCTAAATTTATAGACCATTAATCCAGTATGACCAAATGGTTTTTAGCTTGAGACACATTAAGCTAATAATAGGTAAATTCTCACTCTCTCATGTGTGTTACCTTCATAGTTCATAGATGAGAGGCATATCTTTGAACATTAATATCTCTCATTATACAATACAAATTGTAAAGTTGGCAACATAAAAATATTGACTGAGACAAGCAGACAACTATTCAAGATCAACTTGTGTTCACAAGAAGTCATTTCAATGACACCCCCCCCCCCCAACAAACCAACTAAAAAGCTTGATCTAGAAAAAAAAATTCATTAATCTATCAATTTGCTGACATGTTCATCTCTATTATATAAGCCAAGGGGGAGCTATGGTGTCCCCCTTAGAAAAGTCTAAAATGCCCTTGCATTTTTCAAAAAACACAAACTACATAGTTAAGGAAAGTTCATACAAACTTTTTGTATTTTTAAATAAAAATAATACAAAATATATAGTTCAAAAAAATAAAATAAAAATATGTAAATTCATATTTTTAAATTCTCTACAAATTGATACTCATATTGATATTTTTTTTACATAATTTTTTTACCTGTTGATTACAATGGAAATTTTGTAGTAGAGAAAAAAAATATATAGTGGATCAACATTTATTTTTTAAAAATTCAATCAATACTAAATTTTGTAAATCTTTACGTGGTGCAAGTAAAGCTTTGATTTCAGTACAAATAATAAACTGTTTTTGCAAGCAGCGTAAATGGATACATAAAGAATTAAAAATGTGTTTTAATTATTATTTTAAAGTAAACCAATGTTTCTTCCATAGCCATATGGATGTCAACTTAATTACAAACTTTTAATCTGAAATTGGTTTATTACTATCGAGTAACACTAAGCCCTAAATCTCAGCACGCATAGCGTGCACAAAATGCTATTAATTATATCTGAGCCATTGAGCCCTACCTTTTTTTAGAAACAAAAAAAAAAGAAAAAAAAAACTCCATGATTCCTTAATTTGGAATCACGCCTTACTAAGAGTAAAGTTTAACATATGACATCCATAACCGTAGTTAAAATTAAAAAATATATATCAACCAAATTTTAGCTAAGACTACTAACTGCAATATAAAGAATCATGGATGCCATATTGCCATGTGACAAACTTGACTATATTATGTTCATTTTATGATATGAAAGAAATTCAATTTGCATATTATTTCCAAATTTTTATAATATCAAAAAATGGATGAAAACTCATATTCAAACCTTATTTCTTTGTTGTTTGTTTTACTATTGTATAAAAATTATACTTCCTCCATTCCAAAAAAAACGCAACAGTCAACATTTCACACATGCCGAGACGAAACTTTGACCATTAATATCTATAATTATGAATAATTAAAAAATATAAAAAGTTGATATTAATATAGTATTTAACGAGACGAATCTAACAAGATCCCACTTGACTATGTTTTTTATTATGTGTAAAGCTCAAAACTTGGTCAAAGTACACAACGTGAATAGTGCAAAAATTTGACTGTTGCGTTTTTTTTGGACCGAAGGAAGTATAAAAAATATCGCCGCACATATAACGTGCATAAAAAAATATCTCTATTATATAAATCAATGGAGGAGCTATGATGTTCCCCATGAAAATAATTATATAGCCTTAAGTTAAAACAATTATGAAAAAATTACCTTATTTGTGCTTCAATATATCAATTACAATTAACAATTGATTCTTTAATTAATTCTCTATAAATAGATATCTATATTGATATAGTTTGTCCATGATAATTTTACCTTTCCATTATCGTAGAAATTTGATAGCCGATAGAGCATAGCAAATAAAAAAATTTGTTTCTGATTATGTGAATGAGTGTAAATTTGACAAATATTTCAACTTTTCGAACAAATAACCTACATTTTTTTATATTTAGACAAATTAAAAAAATACATCTAAAATATTCAGAGCATCATGGACTTGATCAATATTCATAGCATCATTAATGGGGGAAGCGGGTTGGGGCAGGAAGTTAGCAGCATTTAGTATCCATTCGTTATTAACTAGCTTCCTAATTGTCTAATCGAAGCAAGAAATTCCAAAGCAATACAAAGATTACTGCTAGAACTAACAAAAGGCTTAAAGCATTAGCTTAAAATGGAGCACATCTGTTCAATCGTTCTTCATAAAAGCAATAGTTAATGAATAATAAGCATTTGCAACCAAACCGCATTGAAGGCATTCGCCAAACAAACATCATTAGAAGCAAAAGTTGAGAAATACAAACACACCGATCTGCATATATTGTTAAAACCAGGAGATTAGATTGATTGTTTTTTTTTTTTTTAAAAAAACCTTGAATTTCGACATAGCTAATATGCAAGCAATCAATCACAAACAAAAAGAAAACAGATCCAGAGAGAGAGAGGGGGGAATAAAAACCTGAGAGAGATGGGGAAGGTTGGGATTGGAGGAGAGAGGAAATACGACATTGGAAAAGGAATGACGGCGCTTGCGGCGGAGAGAGAGTGAAGAAGAAGTTGTAGCGGACGCCGCGGCGGTGACGGCGGTGGACGATTTATCGGCGACAACGGCGGCAGTAGGAATGCAAGTGGATGACATAGTTGTAAAGTAGGTGGAGTGTAGTTGGAGTAGTTCACTAGTAGAGTTGATAGTACTAGTTTACTTGCTGTTCCGATAAAATAGGGGGGAGATGAGAGAGAAATTAACAGAGTTCAACCCAATTCAACTGTTGGAAGAAACAGAAGCGAAAAAGAAAAGGGAAGGAGGTGACGATTTGTTTATGCGGATACTAAAGGGTAGGCAAATACGATAGATTGGGCTAGAAATGGTGACGGGTCGGATTTGAATTGAATTATGTATAATCTAGCTCATTTTGTGTTGTAGTTCGAGTCGGGTTTTTTTATATGGATTGAGCCTAATGTGGATTTTTATTTTTTTTATATTTGAATAGAAATTTTTGTTGTTAATCAAATTGGATCATGATTAGGTCTGGATTAAATTGGCGCCCCTAAATTACTTAATAATTTTAATTGATAACACAAAATTAGATATTATATCTTAATAAAAATACAGTATATAATACTTATTATCATATAATTTTGCTTGCGGATTAGATCGGACTAGGGTTGGGTCCAAATTGAATTCTCATCCCTAAATAAAACAAATATCTAATATTACATTAAAGGTGCGTTTTCTTCAACTTCTTCGACTTGGCCTAATTAAACCTATTAAAGTTGATTTGATTATAGCTTATTAAACCTGATATGACCTGATAAGTTTCTGATATCTTATAAAAAAATTTGAAGAGAACGCACCCTAACATTATTTTAGATTTTATTGCTTAATTTATACCAAATAATTTATATAAACTGTATAAATTTAATTAAGTACAACTTAGAAAAATTAATAATTTAGGAGCCAAACTAATTTATCAAATTTTTTCCAACGTCCAACTTCTACGAGGAGTCGGTTATGTACTTTTATTTTTCGTATTCAAATTGAATTTTTTCTTACAAAACGGGTCAGATTAGAGTTGAATATGAACTAAATTGACATACTAGATTCAACCATTGTAGGCATGTAGCTCCAAACATAAATTGAATTTTTTCTTACAAGACGGGTCAGTACTTTACCTTTACATTTTTTTCACAATTTTAAACAAGAGATGGTTTCTGATTATACCCGAGTATATTTTTTTGAAGGAGATTTCTGAATATTTGAGGCCCATGGGCTTAGATGGGTTTTAGGCTTTCTATAAAATATTATAGTGGGCCTTATTTGCCAACACAAATTGCCATTACTCAGCCCCTTTTCCTTTCTAAAAACAGTCTATGGTTAAAAAAAGCCTATGGTACGGATTTTTAAATTTTGTTGGGTGCATCAAATCAATTGGTGTATTGTGCTTCCGGGGCCCATATTTATTTGTGGTCCCGCGCGTCAGTGTGTTAGATTTTACACATGACAGTAAATAATTTTTACTTCTATCAATGTTAATTTTCTAAAGTACAACCTTCATTTTCTAAGGTGCAGTTAGAGTTGGCAAAACTTGATTCAACCCAATAACCCAACCCGATAATAACGGGTTGAGTTGAGTTTTTCAACCCGTTTAGTTAAATGGGTTGACCCAACTCAACCCGTTTAGTTTAATGGGTTGGGTTGGGTCGGGCTGAAATACTCAACCAGATTTCAACTCACTTAACTCATTAAAAATATACGTTGTAATAAAATTAGTTTCAAGTTCAATTGAAGTACTAATCTTCATTTTTTGAAGTTCAATTGTTTTAAATAAAAAACTTTATTTTTTTTTGTTAAACTAGAATCTTCATTTTCTGTAGTGCAATTTCATTAATTTTTTTAAACAAGAAACTTTTTTTTTTTTATTAAAGTAGAATCTTCCTTTTTTGAAGTGCAATCATCATTTGAAACAACAATATCTTCATTTTATTAAATAGAATCATCATTTCCATTTAAAAAAAAGGAATCTACATTTGAAATAGCGTTATCTTTATTTTTTGAAGTACAATCTTCATTTTCAGAAGTGCAATAATATTTCATTCTTTATTTTTAAAACACAATCATCATTTGAAATAATAGTATCTTCGTTTTAAAAAGGAATCTTCATTTTTTTTTGAAAGGAAGGAACTTTCATTTAAAAATAAAATTATTTTTATTTTCTTAAGTGTAATATTTCATACTTCATTTTTTTAAACACAATCATCATTTGAAATAACAATATCTTCATTTTATTAAATAGAATCTTCATTTTCATTTAAAAAAAAAGGAATCTTCATTTGCAAAATAACTTCATTCTATTAAATACAATTTTCATTTGCAAACAAAATACAATATTCATTTTCCTTTGTACTACTATCTTCATATTTTAACAAATTCTTACAATAATCATCTTACACAGTCTGAATACCATTACAAACAACCTCATATGCCATAGTGCAACACTCAATAATAT
Organism: Salicornia ramosissima; assembly: GCA_951394345.1. Taxonomy (NCBI): domain Eukaryota; kingdom Viridiplantae; phylum Streptophyta; class Magnoliopsida; order Caryophyllales; family Amaranthaceae; genus Salicornia; species Salicornia ramosissima. Next base: position 47,881,530 of record OX596234.1, on the reverse strand, counting down.
CAACCATCATTGCAAATTAAACGAAAATTCAAATTGATAATTGATTGCGTTTGTAATATTGATGCTATGATCGAAATTATGATGATAAAACAAAAAAAATTGAACGAAGCTACAACAAATTGCAAATCTACAAAAATTTTAAAAAAAATAGCAAAATTACAATGAAATCGTTGTAACAGTTTGATCCCAAATTAGAGTTTGACAAGCAAAAGAGAGAGAAAATAACAAACACATGATTTTTTTTAAATAGTATAAAATGACCCAGGACCACAGTGAGGTAGGTGGTCCCGGAACCAAGGAATAATTTACGGCATCAAATCATCCTCGGACACTTAATATGATGAATGATTATTTGAATTTAGCTAGTTGAACTTATAATTTTGACAAAATAACTCATATAAGATTGAAACTTATGAACTGTAATGTATCTTAACTGCACATTATTTTAACAATTCAGCTAAATATGATTAATGTAGTAAATATAAGCATTAAACATATATGTTTTTAAACTTCATTCATAATCATTGTACTAATGTCATGTTATGTTAGACTTGGATAAATTAAAACAAAGCAAATTAAAGTGAAAATAAGTCCAAAAGAATATGGTCTAACTAAACAAACATGTATTCAATACAACATTAACATATATATCATCTCTACAAGCAATAATACATATTGGTGTGTGTGTATATATGTATACACATACATATATGTTACGGCTCAAATCATAGCATGAATCAACATGTAGATAGAACAAAAGAAAGGAAAACAAGATACATCATGAAATCATTAATCATTATGGGGCAATAAGCTGTGGGCCGTGGGCTAAGCCACTCTTTGGTTTGGCAAGTATGGAATGATACGACTAGACACGATAAATAAATCACACAAAAATCCTGATTTTTTGGATTTTGGCTTAACTACGTGAGCATGGCAAATTGGCAATGTGCAATGTATGCTCCAAAAGTGGTTCATTTTGTTGTCCAGTGTCTACCCAAATAGTCAATGTTTGAGATGATTACGTCTTAGCCTATTGGTTAAGGCTTCAGAATTTCAAGTATGAGATATGTGTTCGATTTTCACCGCACGCATTTGTGATACTTGTTCTGATTTGATCCGTTCCCGAAGCAACAAGTTAGAGCATCACTATAAAGAGGTTGTGTTTATGGCTACCATGGATAGATAAAAAAAATAAATAAATAAAATCGCAGGCATTAAACAACCGTTTTAGTAAAAAAAAAAAAAACAATAAGATTACTTATTTTAAGTTATTCTTTGAATCCTATTGGTTGTTATAAACATTATAAAACTGATAACATTTGTGTACTTGTGAAGTATACTATCCTAAAGACATCTCAAATGATGATAAATTTCATTTGAGGTTTGAACTTCAAGTATTTAATATGAAAATTCTAGTGTAGTCTTATGACTATAAACTATCGTAATGGATGACTAACATTGTTTGATTTTTGATTTATTTTTAATTTCTAATATAATTAAACAATATATTTAAAAATAGTTTAATTAGATTTTTAATTTTAGGAAAATAAAAACTAAAGTTAGGAAAAAGCTGAAAATGTTTTCGCTAAATATAAGAAATCTAATTAAAGTATTTTAAAAAAGATTAAGAATTAAAAATAAATTAAAAATCAAACAATCCTAGTCATCCATTATTATAGTCGGTAGTCATAATACCATACTAGAATCATCCATCACTGAAAATTTAAGTACCATCACAACCAATTGAAGAATATGAAAGGGCGAACAATGTTGGAGAATCATCACACCAATTGAATGCAACTATGGTGAATAGGTGGTCTCCTCCTTCCCATGGAAGGTACAAAATTAATTGTGATGTGGCCTTCTTAGGGAATAATTTAATGGGTTGTGGCGCGGTGGTTCGAGATTCAGTTGGTGATGTAATGCTTGCTACCTGTTGCACTATGATGGAGGTGGGAAGAGTGGATGTTGCTGAAGCCTTGGCGGCCAGACATGCTTTAACCACTGCTATGGAGGTTGGGTTACATTGTGTTTTGTTGGAAATGGACTGCATTAAAGTGGTAAATATGTTGAAGAAGGGTGTCCTTGAAACCTCTGAGTTGGGCTGCATTGTGGCTGATATTCTTCAGCTCGTAAATAGATGTTCGTCTATAAATTTTCTTCATGTTAAACGTAGTGGTAATATTGTAGCACACAATTTTGCTAAGTATTGTAATGTTATCTCTGATTGTGTGGTTTGGATTGAGGAAGTTCCTACTTCAATTCAAGTTTTTGTAGACAATGACATTTCTTTATTGGATTAATTAATCACTTGGTTACCCGTAAAAAAAAATTTAAATTTAAGTACCATAACTGATTTATATTATTTCAACATTAGTGGAAAGTGGGAAGACAAATAGTTATCCTTTGACAACTAGATTGATCAGCTTATTTTGACACTTAGCTTCCTAATTCCTATAATTACAACAACTATTGAGCTGAGAGAGTCTTTCGAGCCATGAAAATTGTCAAGACATGTTTGAGAAATTAAATTAAATAAGATGGAAGATGACTTTCTTGATGACTTTCTTTCAGATTATTTAGGTGTTTATACAGACAAAGAAATAACGGAAAACTTTACCATTGGCTCAAATCATTGATGATTTTAAATCTATGAAAATATGAAGGGTTCAACTTGCATGAACAAGATACTTTTTAATATTGTTACTTCATGGTGCGTACAACATAAGATTATATTTTATTAATATAGTTTTAATTATTTAACATTACTTTTTTTTTTTTTTTATTGAGAAATCACACAATTTTTGTGCTACCTTTTCTTTTTTACTAATTTCATCGACCCACTTAGGGTCCGTTTACTTGAGTGAAAAGCGTTTTCGATGTAAAATGATTTTCCATGAAAAATATTTTACTTTAGAAAATTCATTTTCAGAAAAAAATTTCAATGTTTACTTGTACGGAAAATACTTTTACTCTCAAATTTGGGGGGAAAATGTTTCCACTATGGTGAAAAATGAGTTTTCACTCCAAATTTTACATTTTATTTTTTCACCCAAAGTAAACAATGTAAAATAACAAAACGATTTTCAAGGAAAACATTTTACGCTCTAGTAAACGGAGCCTTAATGAAAATTTTCTGGATCCCCCGCTAGTTAATTAGAGGTGCTATGCCTCGAAATGTTTCAAATAGAGATAAACATTGATTTGATTCTTTACCCATTTATGTATAGTTTGTGTTTACACTAGCTATGCTTTGCCTATGAAATATTGTGATTATGTTCATTAAATAAGCATGTGATTATGCTCCAATACAAAAGGGGTGTGCTCTCACAAAGGAATGTGCCCATATCAATATTAGGTGTGCCTTTATCTTTTCTCGCAACTCTCAATCGTTTCCTACTTTTGCAACTGTTTTTGTATTAGGTATATATGTATGTATATATTATTGATTAAATTTTCATACCCATTTAATAATATAAAGTATTAGGTATGTATGTATATATTATTGGAAATTTTAGTCCCTTACTAATACAAACATGAACCCAAGATTAATGTGAACAATGAGCCGTGAAATGTGGAGAGGCATTATAAGTCTTAAGCTATTAGTGGGTTTGAGACTCTACAAGCACGAGCATTTAAGACTTTAAGTTATTTATAAACATAAGATAAAATAAAGTATTTTAGTGGTGAAATGACTTTGTTATCCCCATTACATTTGTGGATGAATCAATCCACTAATAGATGGTAGTTTATCAATCCTCAATTGTGGATTGCTCAATGTTTATGCTCAAATCACTATCGATATGAGCTTAGGTGCGTTTGATTAAACTTATTTAAGCACTATATTGTTTCTTTCAGAAAAACAAATATCAAATCAAATTAGATCAGTTCAAAAAAATTCGAATCAAATTAGATCAGTTCAAATCACTATCACTATCACTATCACTATCACTATCATGTGAGTAATCTTCCTACCTAGCTTTAAGAATCCCGCACGTGCGCCAACTTTCCGCTCCCTACAAGACTTGCTTTCACCCACTTCAACCTTGCTTGAAGCCTTAAATCCCAAGCCTTGGCCCAAATCCAATAATGCATGTCCAAAATTTACTCCGATCCCCTTCTTTTTAGACGCATCGTAGCCTACAAGAATATCTACTACTTCAATCTTAAGACATTACTATAACTAACCTTTTTTTTTGTTTATCCACAATATTTCATCCATTTCATATTATTCAAAATATTAAAAGAGTTTCACATTTGCTACTACACACTTTAAAATATCAATGTCTTTAATTTAATTTTTGTAAAAATTATAAAAAGTGAATTTTAATAAAGTATTATTCGAGACCAATTTAAAAATATCAGTACAAAATACAATCTCAATGGAGGAAATATATTTTTCTGTTTTTATTTCTCCAAAATAAATATATATATTCATTACTGTATTTTTTTTTTTCCTTACATGTCCCAATGAATATTGTCCTTAGGACACTGGTGATCTCTTACGCATGTTGATACGAAGCTATGTTTTCTTTCTCCTTATGTTTTGATAAGTCAGATTGTGTCTTCGAGATGGAGATTTCATGATTTCCGGTTTACCTTTCATTAAAAAAAAAAGTCAATATTTTGATCATATTTTCTTGTATTATTTAAATAATATTTACATATTATATCTGCTATCAGTAAAACTTAGAATTCATAGAAGAGAAGTGCAACTTGAGGATATCATAAAATTTTAATTTGTAATTGATCTAGCGGATTTCATGCATGTTACGAAAACTCTCTATTTTCTTCTTTTTTAAATAAGTTAACGAGCTAATTTGTTACGCCGATCTAAATTTTTAAATATATCCGGATGAATGGTACATTCAAGAGTAATTTTTCTCATTTTATAGTTTGTCATGTCAATAGTTATTGTAGTTTTACACTTTAAAAAATAAAAGTTAGAATCCTTTAGTTAAAAGTTTTTCTCAAAGAAATGATATATGGAAATCTTCCAAAGACATAAGGTGAGATATAAATTGCGAATGAAATGAGTTCTTTTTAATTTTTAATTAGAAGTATTCAAGAATAGCATCATGCATTTTTTTTTTTGGTACTAAGGGCTCGTTTACATTAGCTGAACTGAACTGAATTGAACTGAACTGAACTGTATTAATTGAACTAAAACGAGATGAATTGAACTGAACTGAACTGATGAATAGAGATTAACTGAACTGAACTGAACTGAACTGAATATAATCTGAAGTAAACAAGCCCTAAGTATACCATGCATGTGTCATGTGATGTGGAGAAGATCGATATTGATCTATATGAATCTAATATGTAGCAGAACGAATGATAGAATAAATGAACAATTTTTATTTTTTTGATCAAAATTTAAAGTAAAGCACGAAATTGTTTTTAATGAAGCTGGCTTTAAAAAGGAAATATATTCAAGGGTCGTTTGGTTGAAACATATTTCTCCGCCTGGAATTTGAAATTCTTAGAAAATAGCTAAATCACCTCGCACTTGGTTAGCAAAAGCATAAGAAATCAAAATTTTAAGAGAAATTGAAATTCCTATAAAGTGTAGAAAATTAATTATTAACATACCCCCTAGTGAATGCAAATTCCCGTGTTAAATATAAATTATGATGCATTAAACACAAATAACTATTTCCTAAGAAATGAGCAAGGGATTTTATTTATCGTGAAATTACACTTCCAATACGAATTAAATTTCTATGGTGAACCAAACGAGCTCTTATTATTGTATTGTTGTTATTGTTATCATCGTCAACTTTTCCCTTTTACAATATATTTCCTACATATATATATATATATACACTATGTAATAAAACGGATATTAATCACATAGAGATATTCACAATTGATTTTTGTTGTATAAAATATTAATGGCAGTAGTTACTATATTAAATTTCTACTAGATTTTAATATACACCAATTTTCTAAATTTAAATGTCATGATGATAAATGATTTATATTGTACAAGATGTTGCTAACGAACGCTTCCAGAGAGCTGGATAAGCTGCATTTATACATTTTCTTAAAAAAAAAGTCACCTACCATACTAGCGTGCCCTTAATATTTAATAACTTTATTTGTAGTTTAATAGCCACCCACTTTCCCCTTAAAATATCCATACTATTTCCCTAACCATACTAGTACAAAGTATAATTTTTAAATGAAAAATCTTCATTCCCATTAAAATCCACATGTCATACATTTCTTTCATGCATTTTTTAAAAATATATATAAACATGTAAATAGACAAATCAATTAAAATAATCAAAACACAAGTAATATATAAATAGTGGCGGATTCATCCCCTTCAATTGGAGAAATAAAAACTTTACCCATAAAATTTAAAATTTAAAATTTTAAAGGTTTTCCCTTAAATTTTGTTCATTTGACCTCAATAAAATAAATAAAACGCATTTTGACCACGTTAGATATTATTTTTGGATCCACTACTAAATATAAAACTATAAAATATGACATTAAAATTATCTAGTTAAAGTTGCTCGTTTACATAGTCAAAATTTTCCATTATAACATCTCCTAAAAAAACTCTTCGTTATAACATGTGCCAAAAGGTTATTAGTAGAAAATAAATACGTCAAATCATTGCAATGACTTAGGGGTTATTTACTTCAGCTTAAATTCAGTTCAGTTCAGTTTAGCTCTCAATAATCTTCTCTTATAAAATATTACTTTTAGCTGTATTCAGTTCAGATCAGTTTAGGATAGGATAGTTCAGTTCAGTTAAGTTAAGTTAAGTTCAATTCAGTTCAGTTTAGTTCAATTCATCTGTATTCAGTTCAAGTATTAAGGTATGTAGTACCTCACTATTTCGAGACACACGCACGAGTACACGTCACATATATATGAATATTGAATTGTGGTCACAAATTAACCCCAATAAAATCAAATTTCCTTTTTGAATTTATATGATAGATTGATAGTGAAGATTATAATGAGATTCTGCCGCCTATACATACAAACACAAAGAGCACAACCTGCCTACTAAATTTGTTATGAGGCCAATGTTGATCTCCCCATTCCCCATAGTCCCTACCCTAGCTAGCTAGTTGTCCATTTTGAGTTGCAATATTTGACCTTCTTTCATTTTGTGATTGAAATGGAATTATACAACAGAGAATATGAGATTTTTCTCTTTCTTATTTGTCTCTATTAAATTCCCTTTATCATTTGAATGGAAACAAAGAGAGATTTCCCTTTTTTCCCTTCCTCCTAATTCCCTTTTGATAACTTTGATTTGATATAACATTATTTCACTAGTATGGTGGAACAAGTAAACACCACTAAACACATGATACTACACAATATTAGGCTTTTTCTAGCTACTTTGGTGTAACAAACATCTCATACTCAAAGTATACGTACTTTTAGATTAGTTGTTAGTACATCCATCCGGATTTGGAGAGTTTGGGGACTTCTAGTACGTGAACTAATAGTACATTTGTTAAATAGTTTTAAAACAAGCATGTTAGTTCGTGAGCACTAGTAAGTAGTCGTGTTCAACGGGCCGGGTCAATTATATGGTGGGCCGGGCTCCACACATTCTTTTACGGGCCGGGCCGGGTCAAACCCTATTTGGCCCAGCCCGACTCGGCCAGCTTAAGCCCATTAAGTTGTTGATCCTATTAACACTACAAAAAATGTGTTCAAGAAGGACAATTAAAATTGCCCTATTTGATACAAAATTTGTCTTCTTAGGTTATAATGAAAAATTTAGTATTGCCCTCATGTTGCCCTTGTAACCCCGTTGTATTAGGTTTCAAAGCCAATTTTAGATGTTTTGTCCTCTTTGATTCAATTCAAAAAAGGCAAACAAAACTGCCTTCATTGATCATCAACTAAGGCAATACATTTTGCTTTCCTTGATTTAAACACCTTATTTATTATCAAATACGGCAAAGTTTCAAAAGTCTAAGGGGGCAAAATAATCATATTGTCTTCATTGTTCATATCAATGATATGAGTGCAAAAATAATTGCCTTTGTAGGCATCATTAAGTAAAACAATACTCATATTGCCTTCTTTAATCATGATAAGTTGCCCTCGTTGTGTGAGTTTCTTGTAGTGTAAGACCCGCCCCATTTCTAAATAGGGTTGAGCCACATAAATTTTTAATGGGCCCCCGCCCCATTAAACACGCCTACTAGTAAGTGGACCGAATTCTCATAATCTATCAAATTTAACACGGTATCTGAGTCCATTCGTCCAAGTTACAGATCTTTTAAGCCATTGGTTAAGGGCCTCTATTTACATGTTCATTTCCAATGAAGATTATGATTGTGTACCTTCTGGTTTGTTCTAATTCTAAGACACGTCACTTAGTAGGTTAAGTTCTTTTGGACTGCATTAATCTAAACTGAACTGAAATTAATTATATTTATTTGTCTAAATTGAACTGAATTAAATTGAATCCTATACGTACTCAGATCATCAGGAGCTGAATTGAACTGAACTTAATTTTCTAAACTTAAAAATGGATCGAACAATCGTTTTATGTATTGGTTTACTCATGCCCATCTGCCAAATCTAAGATCAATTCATATCTTATTTACATCTTTAATGACTCAATTCTAGTCCCTATTGTCGTTAATATCTTAATATTTATATAATAATAAGATTCAAAATATTTGAAGACAAAAACATTTAGGGTGCATTCTCTTTACCTTAAAAAAAAGTTTCAGGTTTAATAAGTTTCCATAAGTTCAGGTCTAATGAATTCTAAATACACCTTAAAAAAAGTTTCAAGTTTAATAAGTTCAGTTAAGATAAGTTAAGGTCTAATAAGTTAAAGAAAACTCATCTTAATAATTCACTTTGTCAAAGCAAAGCTAGACTTTAAAGTAGTTACCATGCTACACAATTGTTGTGTTTGTTTTATAGGCTCCTATGAGGCAAGACCACAAGAGACATGCAAGTATGCAACAATGACTCCCAAGTCCATATCAGATTTTTTAGGTCTAAGGTAGATTTTTCATACCACCAAGGCACCAATAATGTGCTAGATTTTCTTATTTATTTATTTATTTATTTTTTAAAAAAAAAAAAACTCACAAGAAAATTGATAGAGGTTATGAAAATTATGTATATATTTGTTACCCTTAGGCTTAGATTTATTATGAAGGTAATTTTTAACATGGTCTATACAAGTTATGGCCTGGTTTTGTTCATGTCTTGGACAACACTAATCAAACATGCTTATAACAAGTAAAATAAATTAGGCAGAAAACAGGTACTACATTAAAATTCCAATAAACATTGGGATATCAAGGTGAAAATTTTCTAAATTTCAAGAGATTTAAATGAAAATTTGTTTTTTTTTTCCATACAAAAATTCACAATTACTCCATATAAATACGCAATTTTTAATTTTGAAAAAAAAAATTGCGGGACATTTTTAGGCAGTGCTAGTGTTAAATTTTATTAAATATTAGAAACAGGTTTGGGCAACCCAATATGGATAACGAGAGTTAGATCACTTAGGCCATGTTCTTTAGGACTGATCTGATCTGATTAGGTGGGGGTATTATTTTGTAAGAGTATAATATTAAAACAAAGCTGAACTGATCTAATTATACCATAGCTTTTAAGTCCAAAAGAACAGGTCTTACAAGCCATAAGATGTTTTATCCTAAAACCAATTGGTGATAAGAGGAATAACTCTTAAACTTATAATTTAATTCAGTCTCTCCTTATCTTCCGATGTGGAACACTCACTAGTACACTATATGAGGTTCAACAAATAGAATGCAAAAAGAATTTATAATTCCAAATTCCACACACTAATTAATAACCACCAAAGATTAATAAATATGATAAACACAGACCCTTGATCAGTACGAATCTACGATCGAGACATTCTAACAACACGAATTTGACTAGTAGTAAACTGTAGTATATTACTGTATGATTTAGAAAAGCACGTACTGTAGATGACCCGTACTTTCTCTATCTCCATCTCTCTTTTTACTTTATTTATTTTATTTTTTTGGACTAGTACATGATTCATTAAGTTGGAAGCACTGCCTAATTTAAAATTATAATGACAAAATCATCAATAATACAAGAATGTAACAGTGTAACAACTGACGACAAGTTTTGGATGTTAACAAACAAATACTCCTACTAGCAAACTGCTCTACGGCTGTAATGTTTCTTCACAAATTCACATATACAATCATAAATTTTAAAAAGCTAACCAGAGTGTCCGGCCTTATTAGATAAGTAAATGGAAAAAAATAAAAATATAGTAAACATTATTAATTAAAACTATTGATGCCTGATTTTTGAATGCATGCGTTCCAAAATTATTATCAGAAATGTCTATCTAGCTAGTGTGCTCCGAGCTATGGGGGAACTCAGCTCGTTGCCTCAGGTTGTTGGCATTATCCTGTTAAATTTTCATGCGCCCAAATACAAGTTCGTACAAGAAGAGCATTAGACCGCACACAATCACAAATTTACAATAATGGAGTTTATTGCTAAAAATCGTATGTTGACAGGTGGAGTAATAACCCATTGACTTTATATGTAGTATGTATAAAATACACTCAACAAACAATTAAGTAAAAAAAATACGCTATAAGATGACAATTTGATATAACTTTTAACTTAAAAATTTATAATATTTAATCGTAAGTCTAACTTTTTATCTATTTTGTTAATATTTATATAAAAGATAAGGATTTTAGATTAATATAACACTTTTATTTAGTTAAGTATAGAGATTATTAAATTAGACCTTAAAAAATATTCCATCCATAACATATCAGTTGTAACGATTTGAGTATTTGATATAAAATAGAGTGAAAAAAGTCAAATCATTATCATTAAAATGTGACGGATGTAATAAAGAATAATGGCGTTGGTGGTCAAAATATACATTAATTAATTATGTGTCGTTTGCACTGAAAATAATCACCCGGCAGGCTCGGCACCGACTATAACTATAAGCAAGGACTTCGTCAATCGTCATCACCTGACCCCAACGTTTATCCGACCTTATTTAGTGGTCCTTTTTTTAAGTCTAATAACGACCCTACATCATTAGCCGAAACTCCCATTTTGCTCTTCAATTCTCACTCATTATATTTATCAATTAATCATATCTTGGATATTGATCTTAATTAAATTCTCTCTTCCAAATTAGTATTCTCATATGCATGCTGTTCCAAAACACTGCGAAAAAGCTGTCTCTTTATCATATAGTGGTTAAAAACATAATTAGCCTAATCACAATCTAATCTTTTAATTTCTAAAGTTATACAATATTCTCAATGACCTACCTAAATATATAGGATATAGAAGTCGCGAGTTCGATTCTCGCCAAACCCCTTCAATTCCCTTGTAGGCAACACCAGCGTGATAAAAGTCTTGGACTATGACCTAGTTTATTTTACCCAGTTTATCTTACCCTTATAGGGGAAAAAGAAACCCAGTTTATCTTACCCTTATAGGGGAAAAAGAAACTAAGGGTGCGCTCTTTTAACCTTAAAAAAAGTTTCTGGTCAGATAAGTTTAATTCAGGTGCAATAAGTTCCAATCAAGCCTAATAAGTTCCAATTAGGTTCAACCATTTCTAGTTTCAACTAGGTTTAATAAGTTCCTATCATGTTTAATAAGCTCCAATTAGGTTTAATAATCTCCAATTAGTTCTAATCAAGTTAATAAATTTCAATCATCCCTAATCAAGTTTAATAACCTTCAATAAGTTAAATCATGTCTAATAAGTTCAGATAAATTCAGATCTAATAAGTTGAAGCGAATGCACCCTAATTCCATTAGTTGCAACAAATGAGTATTTTTTGTTTGAGATAAAATATTCATTTGTTTCAACTAAACGAAAATAGAGGATGTATAATTTTTGTAAGGATGAAGTCTTATAATATAAAGGGAAAACATATGTTCATTCCCAAGCTTGAATTTTCTTCGTATTTTCTATTACTGTCCATGAATTCCATTGCAAAGGGTGGTGATTAAGGTAGCAATACCATGAGAATAAATTTTGATTTTCATTCCAAATTTACATATAAATTTAGTCCTATTATCGTTATTTATAACTTGCTACTAAACAGACAATCAGGGTGACTTTTAGTCCCGTCACCTGTGTGCATCAGATATGCACAATTTCCTTTTTCTTAAATTTAGAATAAAACCTCATTAAAATTAAAAAATAGGTTAAATAAACACTCTTCCTCATTGAATTAACTTTCGAGACTGATTCCTAGCATTCTTACAAATTTATACTATAATATAAAGCAAGATATGTAATGGGCAGGAGAAACCATTTGGTGAATAAGGGCAGGGCATAATATACGAGTTAAATAGGTAGCTAGCTAAATAATAGAGCTACCCAATCATTGATTGGTTCCAATAATTATGTAGGTAGCAAGGACACTTGTTGGATAATAGTTATAGGAAAAGCCTATACGCAACAAATTTAATAGGATAGAAAATTAATTAAAATCAGCCTAATATAATAAAATAAATAAGTTGATGATGAAGTAATAATAGATCGATGTGATTTGCAACTCCAATCCGAAAATGGGTTGAATCTTGCTCTCTAATGTTAGGTAGCTCATCAATTTTAATTCCCTTTGGTTTCTTCCATTATTGGTTTTGTTTTTTAAAGTGTTGACTCAAGAGGATGCATGTTGAATTGGCCAAGGTATGAAAAACATGGGAGCATAATAATCACTTATAAGGAACACTTCGTAATACATGCATGGTGAAGGGTTTTTTTTGACTGATGATGATGTTCAAATTATGTGTACGTGCGTGTGTTCCTATCTATCTATCTATATATAGGTTTTGATTATTCATGAATAAAACAAAATAAAAATGAACCTACCTATACGGCTATACCGGCTATACATTAATAGTGGCGGAGTCATAAATTTAAAAGGAGGGAAGAATAAAAGCATCGGACGATAACGGAATATGAATGTTCAAAAATAAAATTAAGATATAAATGAAAAAAATATTTAGTTTGGTAGACCGAAAGTTAGAGTATTGAGCAAACGTTTGCGGCTTGGGGCCGGCTTCAGGTCAAATTGATGCATGTCTAACAGAGAAGGGATGGGAAAACATGTTCAGATATACACGGTTGTCTTACAAAAATAAAACCAATTTTCAAATTTATTAAATTTGATGATCTTTTAACATGTAATCTTATACTACTACGTACGGAGTATAACATTACACTAAGCTAAGTAACTTTACAGGCACGAGGATAGCCCAGTGGTTAGGGCTTCAGAATTCTAGGCACGAGGTCCTGGGTTCGAATCTCACCGCACACATTTTCGAGGATTCCTTATTATCCCCCCTACAGATGCGTGTGCTGGCTAAAATTGGGCCGGGTGACCTGCAATAGGGTCCGATTCCAAAGCCTTGTATCCCACACATTATCCTATAAAAAAAATAACTTACACAATCTAATAATTACCAAAATCAAATTAATTAACATAAATAATCAGCGGTAAAGATTATTTTGACTTCGGTGGTCATTTTTTAATTAAGATTTTTGGCTCTAATGACAAGTGCCTCTAGAAAATTAAAATTACATTTTAATGGTTTAACGTTTGCTTTTAGCTAGTAGCATCTTACATCATCGTTGTTTATCTCAAATCGTTGTTTATCTCAAATAAGTAAATAACCAGCAAATACGACATTAGCTTTTAGTCAAGGGGCAAGGTAGGTTTCTTTATTAAGGAGGACCACTCTAATAAAAAGATTTGTAATAAACACCAATAAAACGTAAAAAACTACTATATATTAAATAGTATTCGGGCTTCGTCAAATCACAAAATTCATCTATAACTATAATAGCATCAACATTTACCATTTCGCTTTCAAACTAGGTATAATAAAGCAATTCTTAGCTAGGGAAATCAATTCAAGCTCCATTTTTTTTTATTTTAGAATCTTGTTTTAACAATTCTTATGATTGAAAAAAAAATATGATAAGTTGTAGTATTAAAATTTTAAAGCTATTAAAAACTTCTCATTTTTTTTATTTGTGATCTTTTATAAATGCCACGACACAATAGAAAAAACTAAGGTGTTGTTTGGTTGCTCATAATTTTCATGGGCATTCAAAATTTCCACGAATTTGGTTTTATGTCTTTTGTTTGGTTGACTTTAAAAAAGTAAAAATGGAGGAATTGGAAATTCATGGGAATTTCACCTTCCCACAAAATATGAGACAGGATCTCATGCCTAAAATTCTGAAGCCTTAACCACTGAGCTATGAGTTCATCCTCATCTTTGCTTTTAGTATTAGTTTCCATATCAGTTAATATATTTAGGTATATCAAAAGCAAAGTAGTAGAGATTTGGGTCTGTATTGAGCAATATCGTCAAGGAGCACAATATTGCCCAATTTCTCATTACATATATTAGTCCACGTTAAACTTAGAATGTTTTGAAAATACATTTTAATAAGATTATAAAAATAGGAAAATGCTATATACAACCCATAAAAATATACGATGTGTTATTAATTAGTGTCAAATCATTGTCGATGGTACAACAAATAGAATCCAATCATATATTTTGTTTTTTGTTTTTTTAAAATTATTGTTGATTTCCATTTTTTATTTTTTATTTTTCAAAAAAATACAAAATTCCCATGGCATTATTTAAAGAATCTTCATCCTCCTCCTTCTCCTTCCCCTCCCCTGAAATTAGGTGATAAAGTGAGTTCCTTGCTTGCCACTCCAAGCTGATATGAAGAATCATCCTCAAGGCTATACATACAATTCAATCCCCCTTTTCTCCATCCACTTTGTAACAAGATAGACTTCAAATATAATGCCCTTCTACTTCAAGCCATCTCCTCACTCATTATTTTTCTCTCTTTAATTTCACTCTCTTCCCATGCACTACTTCTTCATTCCTTTCTTCTTCCTGTTTCATTAATTTCACTGTACTCTCTTCCTCACTCTTCCTTCCTCCATTACTATGGCCACTTACATGGTTGACTCTGATCATGGCTGCGGCTTCATCGGAAGTATTTTCCAACGCCGTAGCCTCTGTTCTCGCCGATCCTCTGTTCGTTCTCTGCCTTCAACCACTAATAAGAAACTGCAATCCTCTAACGCCGCCATTAAACCTGAATCCGAAAAAGCTGCAATTACTGAAAATGCTGAAGCTGATAACAAATTAAAACCTGCAAAAGCTGCGATTACTACTCCAAGAGCTGATAATCATAATCATAATCGCAATCATAATCATAATTACGAAAAAGCTGCGATTACTGAAAATGATGAAGCTGATAACAAATCAAAACCTAAAAAAGTTACGATTACTCCAAGAGCGGATAATCATAATCATACTCATAATCGCAATCATATTTACGAAAAAACTGCGATTACTGAAAATGATGAAGCTGATAACAAATCGAAACCTGAAAAAGGTACGATTACTCTAAGAGCTTCAATTATGGATAATCATAATCATAATCGAAATCATAATCACAATCAAAGTCGAAGATTATCCGATGCCGCAAGAAACTCCACAGCATCGTCATCTTCTTCCTCGACTGTAACAAAATCAAATAGATTTCAGGAAAAACAGTCATCATCTAGTGATCAGAGCGATTCTGATCATCCTGCGAACGCGAGTACTAGTACTCCGCGAGCAATTTCAGGCAATATACTGCAATTGGCTCAAATCAGTAGCTTAAAACATAAGAGTACCAATCCTAGTAGTAATAATAATTCTCCTGGTTTCAAAAATTTGGAACATAATAATGTTACCATGGGGAATATACTGAGAAGAAGCAGTACTGATGAAAGACAGTTTCAAAGTTCTGTGAGTAAATTGGACCCTGAGGAGTTGAAGTGTTTGGGAAATGATAAGTACAAGCAAGGTAAATATGAAGAAGCTTTGGCATTATATGATAAAGCTATATCAATTGACTCGTGTATAGCATCTTATAGAAGCAACAAAAGTGCTGCTTTGACTGCTCTCGGGAAGCTTCTAGAAGCTGTTTCCGAGTGCAGGGAAGCTGTCAAAATCAATCCCTCCTATCAACGAGCTCATCATCGTCTTGCCACCCTTTATCTGAGGTAACAATTTGAAGTTATTGATTTTTTTTTTTGTCATTTAATTAATTGATTGTGTTTCTATCGGATTTAATTCAGTTCAGCTCATGCTAATTAATGACTGATTTTTATGTGAAATACAAGGTTGGGATATGCAGAAGAAGCGGTCGAACATTTCAATCTTTCAGGAGGGATGACAAGTTTTAATGAGATAACTCAAGTAAAGGCTCTTCAAACAAGCCTAAGTAGGTGTGAAGAAGCTAAGAAGCAGAAGAACTGGGGAGCTTTGTTGAGCCAGACCTATGATGCCTTAGCTCGTGGTGCCGATTCTTCCTTAGAGGTGTGTCCTATTGAGAAACTCTAGTTAATGATTTGGGAACTTATATAAAGTATATTATTCTGAAATATCATCTTGTTTGTTTTTAATTTTATTCATTACTTTCACTGTCTTTGACATGAAGATGTACGCGCTTCAAAGCCAAGCCTTGCTGAATCTTCACAGGCACGACGAAGCCTATGCCGCTTTCAAGAAGGCGCCTTGTTTCGACATGGATTTGTATTCTCAATTATTTGGCCAAACAAAAACTGCTTGCTTCTACTTGATCAAAGCACAAGTTTACATGACAACAGGCAGGTCAGTATAGTCTTTGTTGCATAATGTTTTGTTCTGTTCAGTTCAACTCAGCTAAACTTCTGCTGAGTCTAGACTAGTTCAGTTTAATTCACTCAGTTTAGTTCAAATTAATCCAGTCTAAGAAAACAGGGGAGTACTTAATATTTGTGTAAAATTACAGGTTTGAAGATGCAATTACAGCAGCACAGAAGGCAGCGCAATTGAGTCCAAATGACAAGGAAGCAAGAACCATGGTGATAAGAACTCGGTCAGTGGGAGTGGCAAGGTTGAAGGGAAATAATCTGTTTCATGAGTTAAAGCTGTTAGAGGCTTGTAGCATATACAGTGAAGGACTAGATTATGATCCTTATAACTCAGTATTACTATGTAATAGAGCAGCATGTAGGTCTAAGTTAGGCCAATATGAGAAAGCTCTAGAAGACTCTACTCTAGCACTCAATCTTCAACCTTGTTATAGTAAGGCTAGACTAAGGCGTGCTCATTGCAATGCGAAAATGGAAAGATGGGAAGCTTCTATACAAGATTATGAAATCTTGATTAGGGAAAAGCCAGGGGATGAGGAAGTAGGCCGAGCATTGTTTGAGGCTCAGGTTCAATTCAAGAAACAAAGAGGAGAAGATGTTAAGGACATGAAGTTTGGGCCTGATGTGGTTTTAGTTTCTAGCATTGAGTGCTTTAGACACCGGATCACTTCTCCAGGTGATAATGCTGCATTCAGAAATATATTATATGATAAGATATGATATGAAAATATGAAATAATGTATAGGTTTGATGAGATTATGTAATGTTTGATTTTGATTGAGTTTGCTAAATGGTGTACTTGTTTTGGGGAATTACAGGGATGTCAGTGGTGCTGTTCTGCAGCAAGTCCAAGCAGGAAAAGGCTGTGCCACTGTTGGAACAAGTTTGTTTGAGGTTTCCATCTATTAATTTTCTCAAGGTTAGTCCACTCTTGCATTCTACAAATACCCTGTTTTACTTTTCAAATGCATGAAGAATTAACAAATGAAATATCTTTAAAGTGATGTAATGTGATTAAATCTTGGAAGAAAGCTTCAATAATAAATTTATATTTCCTCCCTTTTTGTTAGGATTATTTCAGTGTAGTCTTATGACTACCAACTACCGTAGTGAACGGCTAGAATCACACAATTTTTATTTTTATTTTTAATTCTTAAATATAATTTAAAATCCTTTTTAAAATACTTTAATTAGATTTCTTATTCCAGAAAAAAGAATTTCTGATTTTTCAAGAATAAAAGCTAATTTTAGGAAAATTCAGAAATTATTTTTCGAAAATAAAAATCTAATAAAAGTATTTTCAAAAAGTTTATTTAGTTAGATTTAAGAATCAAAAATAAATAAATAAAGAACCGTGCAATTTTGACCATCGACTACGTAGTAAGTATTTATAAGTCTACGTGAGAATTTTTATTTTTGTTAGCTATGTTTTGAATCATTTTGTGAGAAGAAAAAGACAAATTTTTCCCTTAATTAAAGGAGGAAGCATTCAATAAGCAAGCAATTGGTAATATGTTCATAGCAAGTCAACGCTATATCATACTCCGTAATCCGTATAAGACCAAAGAAAACAAAAAACTAGTGACCATTAATTAAACTCACGCATTTAAAGCAACCAAATTTCACACATGGTGGGAAACAAAGAACAGAAAAAATAAGTGCTATTAGTTCATATAGTTTTGGCTTGGATGAATTTGCTTCACGTTTTTATGAGGCGTTTTTTAATGTGTCAATTCATTAAGTTTGAAAAGATCGGGTTGAGTCATTTTCTTGTTTATGGAAAGTTGATTTCTTTTATCAAAATAAATAAATACATGAATCATTTAATATCACTATATTTCATTTTTTTTAACACGTCTCAGGCAAGACTATGTCTTATAGAGAAAAAAGTTATGAAAAATTCAGCAATAATTATTGGGAAAAAAAAAGTAATAAAGTAATTATATATTTTTTATAACTTTTGTAAGTTTTTCTTTAACTTTTCCTAGTGCGACTGACCGTTAAAATGAGACCGTCTCACCAAATAATTAGTTCTTCATATTTAATTTCGAAGCGATTTTAGCTCAACTCAATTTCAATAATGGCCAAATTTAGATAATATAATCCGACCAAAATTAAGTCCAAATAAAATAAACCACATTGATTAATTGACGCGGAGGATGACTAACTCAGTTAGTTAAGATGGTGCTTACTTGAGATCGAATCTTAATCCACATAATTTACAAAAAATCAATTTTGTCGGGTCAAAAGCCTATTTAAATTAATTTAGGGTCCGTTTACTCGGGTGTAAAAAGTTTTTGATTTAAAATGATTTTTCATGAAAAATATTTTACGATGGAAAACTCATTTTCATAGAAAATTTTCAATGTTTACTTGAACGGAAATACGTTTTACTCCCAAATTTGGGGGAAAATGTTTTCAATAGGATGTAAAATGAGTTTTAAGCCCAAGTTTTACATTTTAATTTTTCACCCAAAGTAAACGATATAAAATGAGAAAAATTATTTTTAAGAAAAAGATTTTTCACTTTAGTAACGTAAATGTGATTTTAATCCAATGTACACGCACAGGTGGAAGTGGAAGACCACCCATACTTAGCAAAGTCAGAGGTAGTAACCTACATTCCTGCCTTCAAAATCTACAAGAATGGATCAAGGGTCAAAGACATTCCTGGAAACAACCTCGACTTACTTCACAATTCAGTCAAATTGTACAGCAGCTGAGCATTAAACTGCATCAATTCCATATCCTTATATCAAACATCATCATAAACAATAAAAATATGGGGTGGCTAAAAGAGTTGGTAGATTAGCCCCCACTTAATTTGTGCTGTAGTTTTGCCGCGGCAATCATATTCAAAGAGGATACTCATACTACCGACATTCATTAAATTAAAGTTTCCAAAATAAAAAGGCAACCGGTCAATTAAACTCGCTTGGACCCTTGGACAACCTAATATAGAGGAAGAGAGTTTGGTCACTTACAAGTCTAAGAGTGTCTTACCAAAACCAATTGGTAATTAGTAACCTTTACTTCAATGTGGTATACTCACTGTTGCACACATATACGGAGTTCAACTCAAACACTGCGATAGTAGTAATCTATCTAAAACAAGAATGAAGTATCCAACATTTTTTTTTAAACATTGTTGAGATATATTTGTTGTAATGAAGAATTAGCAACAGTGTTTTGGTGGGGTTGCCTTTTTTTTTTTTTTTTGTAACTACTTTCTATAGAAAAATACAGGAGTATATGATTTGGTGTGAGATTAGATAAGATTTGTTTAAAGTGGGTATAGTTATTTATTAATCAACTTTTAATAAAGTTGGCTGTTTTGTTAACTCGGCTACTCTTCTTCAATCACGGCTTTCCCTCATTGAGATTTGAGAGTGTATGTGGACTACATACATGTATCATTGTAGAGAAATGTATTTTGCCTTAAGTTATTCTTTGAGCAGGAAAGAATATATACAACCTAATAATTAGTTTGGGCCACCTAATTACAAGATAGAATAATACAGTATATAATAATAAGCCCACTAAGTAGCAATATTAATATAATCCCAATACTCCCCCTCAAGTTGGAGCATGTAAATCACAAATGCCTAACTTGGAAAGAAGAAAATCAAATTGTTGTTTACCTAAAGCCTTTGTAAAAATATCCGCGAGTTGACCATTAGTAGGCACATGAGAAGGATTGATCGTTCCATCTCGAATAGCATCGCGCAAAAAATGACAATCGACCTCAATATGTTTCGTACGCTCATGAAAAAACTGGATTTTGTGCAAGGTACAAAGCAGATTGACTATCACAATATAAATTCATGGACTTTGGGTGATGAACCCCTAGACTAACAAGCAAGCTCTTCAACCACTTAAGCTCACAAGTCAAAGCCGCCATTGATCGGTATTCAGCTTCTGCAGATGAACGGGAGACAGTGACTTGTTTTTTCGTCTTCCAAGAGATAGGAGAATGACCTAGAAAAACAAGCCACCCTGATAGAGAGCGTCAAGTGACAGGGCAACTTGCCCAATCAGAGTCACACCAACCAGATAAGTTTAAGTCACAATCCGAAAGGAATAGAATACCTTGGCCAGGTTTGTTCTTCAAGTAACGCACCACATGGAGTGCAGCATCCCAATGGTCACGTCTAGGAGCATAAAGAAATTGAGACAAGATATGAACTGCATATGCAAGATCAGGTCGAGTAAAAGACAAATAAATCAAACGGCCAACCAACCTCCGATATTGGTCCGCATTGTCCAACAACGGACTTGTGGAGCGGGCAAGTTGATGATTTTGCTCCATAGGAAAAGTAGCAGGCTTTCCCCCAAGAAGACCCACCTCAGAAATAATGTTAAGAGTGTATTTCCTTTGACATAAAAAAATACCATCTTTGTGTCTTGCAACCTCAATACCAAGAAAATATTTAAGCACACCAAGATCTTTCATGTGAAAACAAGAGCTCAAATAATTTTAAAGTTGGTAAGTGCAGCGGAATCATTACCAGAAATAATTAAGTCATCAACATAAATGAGCACATTAATTTGTATGACACCTTGATGGAGAGTAAACAAGGAGTAATCAGAGTAGGATTGTTGAAAACCATACCTCTTCAAAGAATGAGCAAGCTTAGCGAACCAACAATGAGGAGCTTGCTTTAGAGCATAAAGAGATTTTCGCAACCTACAGACTTGATTCAGCTGATCACTGTGAAATCCAGGAGGCAATTTCATATAAACTTCTTCAGAGAGGTCCCCGTGTAGAAAAGCATTGTGAACATCCATTTGATGGAGTTCCCAATTCTTTGCTGCAACTACAGCTAGAAATACACGCACGGTAGTCATCTTAGCTACCGGAGCAAATGTGTCACTATAATCAAGACCAACAACTTGATGGTTGCCAAAAACCACAAGTCGAGCTTTAAGTCGCTCGACGCTTCCATCTGAATTGTATTTCACTTTATAGACCCATCTGCTCCCAAGTGCTCGTTTCCCAGGAGGAAGAGACTCCATACTCCAAGTACCATTGTCTTCTAAAGCTTTGATCTCCTTTTGCATAGCTTCTCGCCAACCGGGATCTTTCATTTCCTATTTAAAAGATTGAGGTTCTGTACCTGCAATGACAGCTGCAAGAAAATTTTTGTGTCCCATAGAGAATCGGTCACAATTCACAAAATGTGCTATAGTATAGGAAATACCTAAGGAGTGATCAAAAGTAGGTGAATTTGAAGAGGAGGATGGACTCAACTTACTTACAGTACTCAACTTAGTAGTGTCGGTAACAAAACCTTTTAGCCGAACAGAAGGAATTTTTGGATGCTTCCCACGACCTAAATCATTGCCCATATTTGAAGAAGTAGGCACAAATTCCGGGTCTACACTTGGTGTAACCACATGCTCATGATTAGAAGCAAATTCTGGTAACTCCAAATCACATGAATCCTCCCCATGAGAAATCCCCACATTATGATCATCAAAATTCATTGAGGCGCGTGCCTCAGTATCATGAGAAACATTAGAATGTGGACTTGTATTCTGTGCACCATTAGTAGCAACCATATATTCAAAAGCCAAGTCATCATCTTCACTAACAAATGATTGTGAAATAGGAGATTTGTCTAAAACAACATCTTCATCATTTTCCAACAGTTTAATATAAGGAAATTCATCCTCATAGAATTTAACATCTCGAGAGATGAAAAAATCTCCTGTATCAAAGTCAAATAATTTCCAACCCTTTTTATCGTGAGGATATCCCACAAACACACATCTACGACTTCGGCTATCAAATTTGTCTTTCTTGAATTTTTTATTATGAGCATAACACAAGCACCCAAAAGCACGCAAATTATCATAGGAAGGGGGCACACCAAACAAAACTTCATAAGGAGTTTTATAATTACGAACACGAGTTGGGGTATGATTAATTAAATAACCTGCACCCAAAACACATTCACCCCAAAAATCAATGGGGAGATTACCTTGAAATCTAAAAGCACGTGCTACATTTAGAATGTGACGATGCTTTCTCTCCACCCTACCATTTTGTTGAGGAGTATCTACACAAGTAGTCTGAAATAAAATACCATTTTCCGCAAAAAAACTTTCATACAGTTAAATTCAGTACCATTATCACTTCGAACAACAAGAACATTAGCTCCAAATTGCCGCTCAACCATGGCAAAAAAATTAAGAATTTTTTTATTAACCTCTGTTTTATCAGTTAATAATATGATCCAAACTGCTCGAGAAAAATCATCAACGATTGTAAAAAAATATCGAGCATCACATGACGAAGGCGTATGATAAGGCCCCCAAAGATCACAATGTATCATCTCAAAAAATTTACTAGCTCTACTATCACTATCATAAAAAACTTCTCTAGTTTGTTTGGCTTGATGACAAACATCACAAGCTTTATTCAAAATAACACTAGAGTTGCTAACAAAAGGAAGAGATTGAACTACTTTGTCAGAAGGATGCCCCATTCTTTTGTGCCACAATTCCGGAGAGACCGTGCCAACAACATTAAGAGTGTGGATCTTTGGAACATCACGAAAGTAGTAGAGTCCATCCCGTCGTTCACCTACTCCAATCAGGGTCCTCAAATTTCAGTCCTGTATAAGACATAAATTAGAGGTGAATTGTACAACACAATTTGAATCATTGATAAGATGTGACACAGAAATTAAATTGCAATTCAACTGAGGTACATATAAAACATTTTTCAACACTACTCCATAAGCCAAAAATACATCTCCCTTTTGTGTAGAAGAAGTTTGTTTTCCATCAGGAAGACCCACTAAACACTCTGGTACAACTAATAAGTTGCTCAACAAATTAATATTACCAGTAATATGCATAGAAGCCCCGCTATCAATTATCCAAGAGTCTTTAGAGAGCTTACCAATCAATCTATCATCAGTAGGTTTAGTAGTGGCATTACCAAGCAAATCAAGTAATTGTTGCCACTGAGTTGATGTCATTCCTGGGATTCCTACATCAGCAGCAACATGGGATATTACCCCACTATTATTAGGTCCTACATTGGCTTGAGTTGCAGGTCCAAGACTTCCACCACCACCGTTTCAACCTCGTCCCATACTAACTGCAGGAGGATGTGACACCACGCCACTACTACTTTCGCGTCCCCGTCCAGAGCCACAACCTGCAGCCCCTCGATTTCGGGTGTCCCACCAATCCGGGTAGCCATTCTTTGTAAAGCAATTTACAACCTCATGCCCAGTTGATTACAATAGGAACATAACAACTCAGATTTCTCACGAGTATCAAAACGAGGGTTACCTCGCCGATGAGACTTGACAGAAAGAGCCATGACGTCATCCCGTTCGGCCGTCACACGAGTAGAAGAAAGAAGACGTTCTTCTTGTAACATGGTTTGATATGCTCGATCAAGAGTCGGAAGGGGCTCTTGGGCTAACAAGGTTGAACGGACATGACCATACAACTCCTTGTTAATACCATAGAGAAAGTCATGTAATTTGTCTTCATCCACACGAGCCTGAAACAACTCACCAAGGTTACATGTACAATTACCACATTTGCACATAGGAAGAGGATTATAAGTTGATAATTCATCCCAAAGAGGTTGCAATTTGCCAAAGTATTCTGCTACAGACATAGATGTTGTTTGCTTACAATCTGCTAAGGTTGCCTTGATTTGTTACGGGCTCCATTGCCAATATTGAAACGCCTATGCAATACATCCCACAAGGGTTTGGCTTCTTCAAAGAATGGAATTGTCTTCCTAATCGAAGAATCAATTGTCATCAAGATCCATTGAACAAGCATAGATTGAACACACTTCCAATCTTCAAGCTTGGCTGCATCGGTGGGTTTTGGTATCCTGCCTTCAATAAACCCAAATTTTCGGCGCGATTGCAAAGACAACCGCATAGATCGGGACCATTCTTCATAGTTATCACCACGAAACACAACATTAGTGATGGTGTTGCCAGGATTACCCTGAGAGCCAAGGAAAAATGGGGAACTAGGGTCGAGTTTTGGCGGCGGCGTTCCTGCTTCACCTCCGGTCATGGTGTTTGTAAAAAAAAAAAAACCCTAGTTCTCAGTTTCTCACAACCTAGCCTGATACCATGTAGAGAAATGTATTTTGCCTTGTGCTATGTTTGGATACTAGTATTTCATTTGAAATGATGGATTTGGGCCAAATTACATGTTTGGCAAGTAAAAAAATTGGAATTGGATTTGGCCCAATTCCTAACCCAAATACTTAACAAACAAATGTTGTGTATAGTGTTTCAAATACTTAACAAAAGCATGTCATTTCAAATTCTAAAAATAATCCAAACAAATAATTGTTATTTGAATTGTAACATTTTAATTTCAAAAATTGAATTTATCAATTTGAAATGAATTCCACATATCCAAACACTACCTTAAGTTATTCCTTGAGCAGGAAAAAATATATACAACCTAATAATTAGTTTGGGCCACCTAATTACAAGATAGAATAATACAATATATAATATAAGCCCACTAAGTAGCAATATTAATATAATCCCAATAATCATTGATTAAAAATATTGATAGATACTATAGTGCCGAAAAACGAATGGAGTTTAGTATAATTGGAATTGTGTAACGTTATAATATATTAATATGTATGGTACACCGTATATATGAAATATGGTGGTCATACCACTGAAAAAATTACGATGGGCTGTTGGTCATTTTGATTTGTTTTTAGTAAGGTCTTCTTTACAGATTAAATTCAGTTCAGTTTAGTTCAATTAATACACTTCTATTAAGTTCAGTTCAATTCATCTCTATTAAGCTGATGTAAACGAGCCCTAATTGTTCTTAAGACTGGAATTCATTTAAGGCCTATAATTTTAAGCAGGGGGCGCTTGATATACGCGGGGTGCTCGATCGCTCAGGGCCTCAAATAACAAGGACCCCTGATTTATAATATTACCTATTGTTTCTAATAATTAAAAGTAAATGTTGCATAGATTAATGGTAAGCTTAACTAAATTGGGTTACAATTAATTTCAAGGCTCAAGTCATAAGTTCAAATCTCAAAGGATTGTTTTTTTAGCTTTTAATTTGATTATTTCAAGAACAGTATAATTTGACAAATAAAGCCTACTTACAAGAATATGTACTGGGCCTTTGTTAACTCTGTCTCAACCCTAATTTTAAGGGTTTGTTTACTTCAGATTATATTCAGTTCAGTTCAGTTAATCTCTATTCAGTTCAGTTCATCTCTATTTAGTTCAATTAATACACTTCAGTTCAGTTCAGTTCAGTTCAGTTCATCTCTATTAAGCTAATGTAAACGAGCCCTAAGTATTAGATATGTTATAGACTTTTAATTCTACTCATGAAGTAGCTCCGTTATTTAGAAAAAAACACTTAGATCTCAGTATTCAAAGCGGATTGCTTATGGTATAGTCGTATGGGTAAGAAGAGTATGTAAATTGTCATTTTACAGTAAATAAGGAGACTCAACAAAAGCAAGTATAGCGGTAAAAATAAGTGGTGTCTAAAAAATGTTCAATTGTTCAGTGTCTGCATACTTTTTTGGTGTTGTCTGTGATAGGTGTAACATTTGTCGATGTGATGTGCTTAAGTTCGATAAAGTAAAATTGTCTAATAAAAGTCCAAGTTAGCAATAGAAATAAAAAAGTTAGATGGTAAGGACAATATTATCAAAATATTATCAAAATACGGGCAATAAACTAAGTAAAATATGGGCAATGTTTAGCAGCTCATTGCTAGGTTGCACGGACATATCTAATATGTGATATGTCCCGTGTCCGATACGTATCGGACACCGACACTCGTTGGACACGCCTAAATATGTGTTGGATATACCAACTCACGTGTCCAATATTTTTAGTTATATGGACACTTATGAGACACATATTGGACACTTATAGGACACATTTTAAACTTCTTTTAAAACTTATATATTTACTTTGAATGAGAATTTATGTTATATTGTGTGAAGTGAGTTCGTAAAAGTGAAATGTAAATCACGAACATCCTCGAATATTCATTAAAATTAACATTATAAGGACAATCAAATTTTAAAATTTTCTTCTTCATTATATATTTTTCTAATAATTTAATAATAGAAATATATATTTTTTTTAATATTATTTTCCCGTATCTCCGTATCCTTAACCTTTGAGTTAGCGTTTTCCCGTAGCCGTATCGTACCAGTACTTGTATCTGTATCCGTATCCGTTTTCATGCAACCTAGTTCATTTGTTGAAAATCATACTACTAAACAGTTGGGCTAGGCAAGAGGAGAGGGTTATAATTTCAGCATGAACAAGAACAACAACAATGCCACTTTCAAACATCTGTAGATAAGACATTGAATTGCAAAGAGGAAGCATTATCCATTGATCCTTCTCTTCATTAAATTTTAGTTTGTTTTTCCTCCCCAACGAGGGCAACTATTTTGATTAAAGAGGGTAATATGAGTATTGTTTTACTTAATGATGCCTAAAAGGACAATTATTTTTGCACTCATTGATATTAACAATGAAGACAATATGATTATTTTGCCCCTTAGACTTTTGAAACTTTCCCCTATTTGATAATAAATAAAGTGTTTAAATCAAGGAAAGCAAAATGTATTGCCTTTGTTGATGATCAATGAAGGCAATTTTGTTTGCCCTTTTTGAATTGAGTCAAAGAGGGCAAAACATCTAAAATTGTCTTTAAAACCTAATACAACGGGGTTACAAGGGCAACATGAGGGCAATACTAAAATTGTCATTATAACCTAAGAAGACAAATTTTGTATGAAATAGGGCAATTTTAATTGTCCTTCTTGAACACATTTTTTGTAGTGTCCTTCCACCCATCTCCTTCAACTACACACTACTAGCATAAAAAATTAAGTCAATTTTAGTTTATATTAGAAACCTTAAAGGATAATTAATTTTTTAGGTGCAAAATCAATTCACATTTAAATTTTATTAGCTTAAGCATTAGCCTTAAGAGAAGAGATTAAAGCAGCCAAATATTTGAATATAACAATGTTAATACTTGAAGGCAACAATATACTCCATATGTGTTATAAATGCAATTAGAAGAATTTGGAAAATTGTGTAGGAGATAAATAACATACTTTCATAAATAATAAATTTAAATAAAACGTATTTTACCAAATCAAATTTTGTCATCTCTATCAAGAAGCAAATCAAGCAGATGACTACATAACTCATGAAGGTCATAATCATTCCGATATCATCCATTTGTTGTCTTCATTTTCTTCCGCACTTTCTATTTTACTCAAGGAAAATGCAGTTGGTTACCTTTTGATAGGAGGTAACCGGCTGTCCTTACCTTAT
Source organism: Salicornia ramosissima (assembly GCA_951394345.1). Taxonomy (NCBI): domain Eukaryota; kingdom Viridiplantae; phylum Streptophyta; class Magnoliopsida; order Caryophyllales; family Amaranthaceae; genus Salicornia; species Salicornia ramosissima. Next base: position 47,853,428 of record OX596234.1, on the reverse strand, counting down.
TAAAGAAATTATATATTTTTTATAATAATGTTTTTTTTTAAAAAAAGGAAGGGTGGGGGGTTACTATTAGAGGGAGTTAGTTAGTCTCTCCCATTAAGTCAGTTATTAAGTCAGTTAAGGGTTTTAGTTAGTTGTTTTTAGTCTTCTTTTTATGTTCTATGTTCTTCTATATATACTCCGGCTTTAGTGTCAGTAGTTCGACTTCATTGATTCAATAATAAACTTAGTTTCCTTTCTTAATTCTTCTATCACTTTTCTCAGCTCATTTCATGGTATCAGAGCAGTACCCACATTGGGTTTAATTCCTCTTTGATTTCTTGGCTATTCGAATCTGATAGAATTAGGGTTCTTGTTTTTCGATTCGTAATTTTGGGAATTCCTCTAATTTGAAGATTTTTCTGTTCCTGTCCCAGTTTGTGAAAGGGTCGGTGCGAGTTACAAGTCTATGCGGTGAAGATGGCCTCTTCAATTGCAATGTCTACAACAGATTCGAACCCAAATGAAGGTGCTAATCAAGGTATTTTCGACCCTCTTTTTGTCTCTCATGCTGATAACCCTACATCTTCTTTAACCAAGGTTGTCTTTAATGGTTCAAATTACTTACCATGGAGTAGAAAAATATATAGATCATTGGGAGCTAAGCATGAACTAGGTTTAATTGATGGGTCTATTAAAGAACCTGATTCTACTCATAAGGATTATGAAAAATGGAAAACAGCAGATTACATGGTAGCTTCTTGGATATTGAGTTCTATGGATGATGATATAGCTGAGGATTTCCAATATGTAGAGACAGCTTATGAGTTGTGGTGTGATATAAAGGATAGATTTGGACAAACAAATAGACCCTTAATTTTTCAATTAAAGAAAGAAATAGCTAACCTAAAACAAGAAAATCTCACTGTCATTGCTTATTTTGGGAAGATGAAACGCCTATGGGATGAATTACATAGTCTAAGAAAGAAACCTATATGCTCATGTGGAATTCTTGATAAATGTACGTGTTATTATGTGAAGCAAGTGTCTAATGAGGTACAAGAAGACAAACTAATGCAGTTCTTGTTAGGGTTAAACAATGGATTTGATAATGTTGTATCCAATATCTTGTCTACGGATCCCTTGCCTATTGTGCATAGAGCATATTGCATTGTCCAACAGGTTGAAAACCAAAAGGAGGTAAGTGGTATGACCAACTCCATAGCTGAATCTAGTGCCTTAGTGGTGTATAATCCTAGGAATAATAATAGAAATCCAAGAAATGAAGGCTATGGATATTTTAGAAATGAAGCACTTGGATACAATAAGACTGGAACTCAAGGGAAGAAAGACTGGAAAGATTGGAAGAAAGACAAGATGGACAGGAAGTGTGATGTGTGTAAAGGCAAAGGCCACACGTCTGATCAATGCTTCAAGGTGATTGAGTATCCTGATTGGTATTACACTTTGAAGGCAAGCAGGGGAGGGGGTTCAAAGCCAAGAATAGCAGCTAATGCTACTACTGAGAATTGGGATTCAGAAACACCCCTTGAAGATGATGAAGATAGTGAATTGAGTACTAGCATGGTGTCTTCAGTTTGCAAAGAAGTAATCAGGACTATGCAGAACAAGAAGGCTACTAAGTCAGAACCCTCAGAATTTGCTTATGCAAATTGTGCAGGTAATAACTTGAACTATTCTAAATCTAATCTAAATTACTCTTGTGATAATATATTCTGGATCATAGATTTAGGAGCTAGTGACCATATGGTCTATGATCCCAACTTATTAATAAATAAAAAAAAGTTAGAAAAAGGAACCAAAGTTGGATTAATTCACTAGTGGAAAAAAAGCCTTTTGCTGCGGTTATACAAGGGGTATTTGCTCGGGTTATAAACCGCAGCAAATCAAGGGTGCAGCAAAAACAAACTTTGTCATTTGCTGCGGTTCAACCGCAGCAAATAACACACTATTTGCAGCGGTTATTTCACAAAACCGCAGCAAATAGCTTATTTTTTTGCAGCGGTTTTGTTAAACAACCGCAGCAAATAGAGTATTTTTTGCAGCAGATTTTCTACACAACCGCAGCAAATGGTTAGTAATAACATAACATATTAGTCAAATAACCGCAGCAAAATGCGTGTTATTTTTGAGGATTTTTTTTGGTTTTTGCAATTAATATATAAATCACATTAAATCATAGTAAATTAGGACCTTTGGAAATAAAAATTATAAGTACTAATCGAATACATACAACTGAATTTTACCAATTGTACAAGAATACAATAATTTTCAAAATTATTCATAAGAAATAAATACTATATGTTGAATTTTAATAAATTACAAAAGTTGAGAAACTATGTGTACAAATATCGATCACGAACAATGCGTGTACAAAAATTTAGCAAGTTTAGCTTGTCTCGAACCTCGCCAATTTCTGCAGCGATGAATGAACCTTCTTGAACCATGATGTTGTAGATAAAACCTAATGAAAACAAATTAAATTAAACATCGTCGGATTATATAATTAACTTATTTTGGTGAGCTCGAAAAATAAATACAGATACACACACACACACACACACACACATATATATATATAACCCAAACACATAGAGACATAAATACATTTATATACTAAAAAAAGTAAGATAAATAAATATCATTTGGCTCTTTTTTTGTTGTATTAGTATCCATCTTTGCACTAATCAACCTACCTCATGTTTTTAAGGTTCATACACGTACTATAACATTCAAATAAATATTCTATGACTTACTTGCGTGATTTTGGGCAAAGTTAAAGAGTTCAGGAACAAAAATGAGCCAAATAGGTCATTTTGGCTCGTTTTGGGTGTTTTCAATATCATCATCGCACTAATCAACCTAGCTCATATTTTTAAGGTTCATACACGTCCTATAAAATTCAAATAAACATTCTATTACTTGCGTGATTTCAAGCAAAGTTAGAGAGTTTAGGAACAAAATCGAGCCAAATAGGTCCTATTTGTTTGTTTTGGGTGTTTTCAATCCCATCTTCGTACTAATCAACCTAGATCATGTTTTTAAGGTTCATACACGTCCTATAACAATCAAATAAACATGCTATGACTTACTTGCGTGATTTTGGGAAAAGTTAGAGAGTTTAGGAATAAAAACGAGCCAAATTGGTCATTTTTGGCTCGTTTTGGGTGTTTTCAATCCCATCGTCGCACTAATCAACCTAGCTCATGTTTTTCAGGTTCATACACGTCCTATAACATTCAAATAAACATTCTATGACTTACTTGCGTGATTAACGGGCTAAATAGGTCCTATTTGGCTCGTTTTGGGTGTTTTCAATCCTAGCTTCACATTAATCAACCTAGCTCATGTTTTGTAAGAGACCCTAAAAAAAACTTTGTTCTTTTCAACTTATTTGAACTTAAGAAAATTAATTATGTGATATGATTTTTATGGTCATCCAAAATTATGAGTTATACTTCATTTTTTTACATTACAACCTTAAATAAGCAAATGAAGCTTTATTGCTAATAATAATAAAGGGTTAGAATTATAAACAGAGGTTACAAATTTCAACAAATAATTGAATAAATACACACACACAGATATATATATATATATATATATATATATATATATATATACATATATATATATATATATACATATATATATATATACACAGAGTAAAATACTAACATACATATATAACCCCCAAAATAAATGTAGAGAAATAAAGAAACACCCTTTTAATTTGCATGTCTAAACTAACAGCCATTCATATTCCTCGAATCCTAAATTAAAGCACTCATCATTTCATAAATATTATGCAATTTGAGATTAATGCAAGGCTTTAATTTGGTATGAAAATTCGTAGTCTAAAGATATATAAATATATATTATACCTGGAACAAAAACACAATGATGAGAATTACTGTATAAAAGAAGGGAGGTGAAGGAGTTGTTTTTTGGGAAGGACTATCCAGAATAACAGGAAGAGTTGGTGTATGAAACATCACAAACATTTTACATCCAAAATTTTTCTATGCCAATAGTTCATTCCAATAATGTTGAAAAGAAAGAAGTAATGTCTCTCCTTACACTTATGAAAAAAAAAAATTCAAGTTTCATGAAATTTGACCAATCAAACAATATAGTTATCTTTATCTTCAAGTAATGTCCAATTTTTAATAACAATTTCGCCAATTTAAATTCCACTGGTTTAAAACATCCAAAAGCAGATGAATTTATTCAATCAAACAAAGCTTAACTAACATATATTTCAACAAAAGGCTCACATAACTTGAATTTATTCAATTCGAACTCATGCTCACGTTTTTCAAACAATTGAAGTATTAGGATGAACATAAGCTCACTGTTGTATACTTGATAAATAAATTCAATTTCCTACCTTGCTATTCTTCACCGTGCTACAAAGGAGACACTTTTAAGCCCAAATCCAAAACCACAACTTATTTTCAAACCTTTAGGACAAGAATGCTTAGATTTTTAGCCTTTAAACAATATCAAGCAATCAACTCAAAAGCCCCAATTTGATTTAAGAACTCATGAACCCTAATGTTAACAAAAATCAAATTAATCAAAAAAATTTTAAACAATCAACTAAAAAAGCTTATAAACAAAGATTTAGACTTAAAAAAATAGAAAAATTAGTAACTAACACAAGGCAAATACCACATTCATACATTTATATATCTAGGGCTAAAAAAATCAGAAAAAAAAAATTCAAAAAAGAAGAGGATTACGTACCTTGGACGTGGTGGTGGTGGCCGGAAGAAGTCAGAAACTTCGAGTCTTCGACGCAGGTAGGGCTTCGTGGCTTCACATCAGTAAGTTAGCACCGTGGTTGGTGGTGTTCGACTGATTCCTTCGAACCGTGGCTGGTGGTCTTCGAGTGACTCCTTCGAACCGTGGCTGCAGCAGTAGGGTTCGCAGCGTTAGTGGTGGGTGGTGTTGTCGACCGGCTTCTTGGGTTCGTGGTCGTCGACTGGCCGGTTCGCAGGTGAGAAGCTTCGAAAATCGTCTTCGCACTTCACAGCTTAGGGTTGAGGGTTTTTTTTGGAGTGAAGAGTGATTCTAATGAACGTCTTATAAGGAGTGTATTTTTTTATGCAATTTGCTGCGGTTTTTTAGCCTTAACCCAATAACCGCAGTAAATAAGTAGCAGCAAAAATATCCCCTGCTTATTTGCTGCGGTTATTGGGTTAAGCCCAAAAAACCGCAGCAAATTATGCGCAGCAAAAGGCATTTTTTCTACTAGTGATTGATGGAAGTTGCAAAATGGTTCAATATTGTGGAACAATGATCATTAATGAACATTTAGTTTTGTATGATGTTCTTCTAGTAGAGCATTTTAAGCATAATCTTCTATCTATTAGTAGATTAGCTGAGACATCTAATTTGCAAGTTGTTTTTACTAAGGATGGTTGTGTGTTTCGGGACCTTTATAAGGATATTGAGGCTAATGGACATAAAGTGCAAGGATTGTATTGTTTGAAAGCTAATGCTACTCATAGTGATATAAACTGTAGTTCTGAAAATAAGGTTGGTACATGTAACAATGTAGATGTTCAGCAAGAGTTTGGAAATGATAGTAATAATAAATGTACTAAAACTATCAAAAGTAAGAATAATGTAAATCTGTTTCATGCTAGGCTAGGGCATATTTCTTTAACTAAAATAAAACACATTAATGATTGTGATTGCACAAACTTGGATTCTTTTGATTGCAATGTTTGTACTAATGCAAAGTTACATAAATTGCCATTTTCTTTGAGTTCTTCAAGAGCAAAGGACTTGTTTAGTATGATGCATGTTGATTTATGGGGTCCCTATAGAGTTGTAGCCATAAGTGGAGCAAGATATTTCTTAACTATATTAGATGAATATAGCAGAGCTACATGGACTTTTCTATTGCATAATAAACAACAAGTCTACCAAACTATTGCTAACTTCATTTTCTATGCTAAAACTCAATTTAATAAAAGGATTAAAATTATTAGATCAGATAATGGAACAGAGTTCCTAAATGAACCTTGTTTTCAGTTGTTTGCTAAAAAGGGCATTCTACATCAAAAATCAATGGTAGGTGTCCCTCATCAGCAAAATGGTAGAGTTGAAAGAAAACATCGACATTTGCTTGAAGTTGCACGTGCCTTAAGATTTCAAGCTAACTTACCTAAAAGATTTTGGGCTGAATGTGTGTTAATTGCCACCTATTTGATAAATAGGATGCCTACTAGAATTTTGAATTGGAAAACTCCATTTGAAATCATGTTTGGAAAGAAACCAGATTATAATAATTTGAGAGTATTTGGATGTCTTTGCCATGCCATTAATAGGGATAGAAATAAAGATAAATTTGATTCTAGATCAAGAACACGAATTTTCCTTGGATATCCTTGTGGTAAAAAAGGATATAAAATCTATGATATACAAAAGAAAACTATATTCATGATGTCTAGAGATGTGAAATTCAATGAACACATCTTTCCTTTTATGGAGGAAAATCAGAAATCTCAGTCTAATATTTCTATCCCCTTAGTTTCTTTTGGCAATGATAATATGGCCTCTCACTTGCTTAATTCACATATGCATACTCTTGCTATTTCTGATTGCAATAATCAAGTCAGGAACTATAATTCTAACAACAGGGGAAGCAGAGTATCCCCTGCAACCTACAGTAGTATACCTGCTGCTAATGATACTAACATAGAGGACAACAACACAGGTCAAACAGCAGACAGAAATCAAGTTGATCTACTCTCTATTGATTCTACGGGTCTTCCAAGTACTGATTCTCATACCCTTACTAACCTAGATTTGTCAAATTTTGATGATAATCCTACTGCTATAATACCTAGAACATCTACTAGAATAATACAAAAATCTACCAAACTAGATGGCTATGAATGCCCTTATTTACCTCATAAAAATCTGGATTCTAATGAGTCATCCCAATCTAAATCCTTTACAGTTAATTCCTCTAAAATAATTGCGCCTAAAAATTATAATCAAACTAAATATTTTAAAGAATGGGCTCAAGCTATGGAAAATGAAATTAATGCTCTTTAAAATAATAATACATGGTCATTAACTACTTTACCTTTAGGAAAACATGCTATAGGTTCAAAATGGATTTTTAAAACTAAACTTAATCCAAATGGAACTATAGAAAGGTATAAAGCTAGACTTATTGCCACTGGGTATCAACAAAAGGAAGGCCAAGATTACAATCAAACTTTTTCTCCTGTAGCTAAACTTGCTACTGTTAGAATTGTCATTGCTGTTGCTACTATTAAAAATTGGCCAATCTGGCAATTGGATGTGAATAATGCCTTCTTACATGGTTATCTATATGAGGAAGTTTACATGCTTCCCCCATCTGGATATACCAAGGCTAAGAAAGGAGAGGTATGTAAATTGCATAAATCATTGTATGGTCTTAAACAAGCACCTAGGCAATGGAATAAGGAATTAACCATATTTCTTAAATCACATGGCTTTAATCAATCTAAACAAGACTATTCACTTTTTACTAGAACTCTTGATAATGAATTCCTAATTTTAATTGTTTATGTGGATGATATTTTGATAACAGGTTCATCCAACAATCAAATTACTAAAGTGAAAAAGGATCTAGACGAGATGTTTACCATTAAAGACTTGGGCCAATTACACTACTTTCTTGGAGTAGAAGTCTCAAGAACTAAGGATGGAACTTTCCTCTCTCAAAAGAAATACATCTCAGACATCTTAGCAGATGCTGGAATGACCAATTGTAGTGAAGCAGCTGCTCCTCTTCCTACAGGACTCAAGTTAACCTTAGAAGAAGGAGACCTCATAGACAATCCAGTTGTCTATAGAAAGATTATAGGAAGGTTGCTATATCTGAACTTTACTCGACCAGATCTTTCACACTGTGTTCAACACTTGTCTCAGTTCATGCAACAGCCCAGAACTCCACATCTAAGAGCTGCACTTCATGTGCTAAAATACCTCAAAGCCACTAGTGACTATGGTCTTTAAAATACAACTAATACATCCCCAAATCTGTCAGCTTACAGTGACTCAGATTGGGGAGCTTGCAAGTTCACAAGCAGAAGTCCAAGTACATATGCAGTCCTCCTTGGTGCCAACTTGGTTTCTTGGAAACCCAAGAAACAACCTACTGTTAGTAAGAGCTCTACTGAAGCAGAGTACAGGAGTCTTTCCACTGCTGCCAGTGAGTTGACATGGGTAGAAGGCCTACTACAGGACCTGCTCATCAACATCCAACATCCAATTCCACTTGCATGTGACAACCTTTCTGCAGAACATCTAGCAAACAATCCAATGTTTCATGAGAAAACCAAGCATATCAAAAGAGATATGCATTACATAAGAGAGCAAGTAGAGCATGGTTTTATTCAGGTTCATCATGTCCCTACAGTAGACCAACTAGCAGACATACTTACCAAGCCTCTCACTTCAGCTAGACACTTCTTTCTTTGTAACAAGCTTGGACTTGTAAGCTTGTCCAGCTTGGGGAGGGGGTATTAGAGGGAGTTAGTTAGTCTCTCCCATTAAGTCAGTTATTAAATCAGTTAAGGGTTTTAGTTAGTTGTTTTTAGTCTTCTTTTTATGTTCTCTGTTCTTCTATATATACTCCGGCTTTACTGTCAGTAGTTCGACTTCATTGATTCAATAATAAACTTAGTTTCCTTTCTTAATTCTTCTATCACTTTTTCCAGCTCATTTCAGTTACCAAATTGCCAATCAATTCTTTGGGTTGAGGGGAAAAAAGAAACAGTTGTGTTCGGATACAACTGATTAAGGTGCCAAGATGTGTTGGGCTTGTTAGAAGACAACTTGGTTGTCTTGTCATTGGGCTGGGAGCCTGTGAATACATAGGCCAACTGTCGCGGACTAGGCTATACAATAGACTCCAACAACTTCTTGGCAATTTAGTTCTACAAATTTGAAGGACACACTTGTATATAGGGCCGGACAAAATCGGATATCCGGATTTTCAGATTATTTTTTCTGATCCGGATCCGGTCCGGATAATTTGGATATCCGAAAAATCGAATTCGAAAATTGAATATCCGGATCCGGTTTTAAATTGAAAAAAATTAAACTTGACCATAAAAAAAGTAAAACTGAAAAATAATTGCATAATATCAGAGCAACAAAACATCGAAAATATACATAAATAAGAAAAACCTAAACTTCTTTCCAAAAAAAAAAAAAACTAAAAGCCTAAAACCGAAAAAAAATCTAAAATTAAAAAAAAAAACGAAATTACAAAGAAAACAAGAACATAAATCAAAGAAAATTATATGATAAGAACATAAACTAAATTATCAAAGAGTGGAAAGCCTTTTTTTTTTTTAAAAAAAAACCCGGATACCGGATAATCCGGTTTTTAAAAAATGTGATCCGTATCCGGTCCGATTTTCATTTTTTAAAATCGGATATTCGGACCGGTTTAAAAAAACCGGATCAGATATCTAATTTTTTGGATAAAAAAACAGATAACGGATCGAAAACCGGATACGAATTATTGGAAAGGAATAATTTTCATATCGGAAAGAAATTTTGATTATAGTGATCCTGTGTATGAGATTTTTTTTGTAGTAAAAATGGTTTAAATATCACGTACAAAAAATTGAGCATACAGTTTTGTAGCAACCAAGTGCATAGAAATACGTACATGAACATATTGTGCATTTGTGCTCTAGGGTAAGAATCTTTTCCCCTAATAATGCTCTCAAAATTTACAATTCCCATTTTACGGTTACAATTTTATCAATTTTCAAATTACTGTCCACGTCATTTTTTAAAAAAAAAAAATTTAACAGGAAAACCGCCACTGGGAGTGGCGGTTTTGCCTTGACAAGTTACCACTCACAATTTGTTCAGTTTAGGCATAGTTAAAGGGAAAACCGCTACTACCAGTAGCGGTTTTGCACCAAAAATAAAACGGCGTAAATTTTCACACTTAACTGTTAAAGTAATAAAACCGCTACTCCTAGTAGCGATTTTTTAACCGAAAACCGCTACTGGTTCTGAAAAATCTATAAAAAAAAAAAAAAAATTGCTGACGTGGACAGTAACCTGGGAATTGAGAAAAGAAGAGTCGTATAATGGGAATTGCAAGATTTGGGAGCATTATTAGGGGAAAGGATTCTTAGGGTAACAGGTCCATAATATAACAATTGAATTTCTAGGGCTCGTTTACATTAGCTGAATAGAGATGAACTGAACTGAAATGAACTTAATAGAGATGAACTGAACTGAATTAAGAACATTCAACTTTTGAACTAATGATTTTAAATAATGATTAATTTGATATTTTAATTCTCTCCTTAATTTTTTGTAATAAATTTTAAAGAATTTATTAAATAATATTTAACTTTTGGATTAATGATTTTAAAGAAAAATAATGATTTCTCACTTTTGGATTATTACTATTATTATTATCGTTGTTGTTGTTGTTGTTGTTGTTGTTGTTGTTGTTGTTGTTGTTATTATTATTATTATTGTTATTATGATTGTCGTCGTCGTCGTCTAATTGAAATTAATATTATTATCATCATTTTTACTATTATCATTGTTATCAACTTATCATTAGAGGTGGAAATTAAGTCGGATTGGGTTCGTATCAACCTTTTTACATAAATAGGTTTAATTCTTTGACTTTAACCCGATCCGTTTAATGAACGGATCGTGTTGTGTTGACTCGCTTATTTAAACGGGTCAAACCCCTCAACCCAAACACGTTAATAACTGGTCAATTTCGTGTCGGTTAGCGGGTCCCACCTCTAATTATCATTATTATTACTTAAATAATATAATATAAAATAATTAGTAAAATTATTGAAAAAATCTAAACTAAATTGAACTGAACTTAATAGAGATGAACTGAACTGAACTAAATTTAATCTAAGTAAAGAAGCCCTTAGTAGCAAGCTAATGCCCAACTGCCCAAGCTTAACCCTCTTGGTGTTACAATTTTTTATTTTATTTTTTTTTGCAAATTACTCTCTCTCATGGAATAAGATAAACTTTATTTTGTTCTCAAGGAATAATAATTAACTTATTATAAATCTTGTTGAGGTAATATTATTACGAGTAATTTATTTTTCTTATCTTAAATTAGAAAAACTATTACTCCCTCCGTAACATAATACTAGCAACAATTGCTTTTGCACGCATTTTGAGGAAGCGATTTAAGGGTGCAAACGAATGAATTAGTAAAAATAATTTTAATTTTAGCAACTTATAATCACATTCTTGTTTGTATTAAAACCATTTTGACTAATTCTTTTATTTACACCCTTAAATCGCTTCATCAAAATACGTACAAAATCAATTATTGTTAGTATTATGTTACAGAGGAGTACTTGGAAATTACCAACACAAAATTGTTGTCAAGACTCGAGATTGTAGTGCCAATAGAAAGAGTGCTTCACTTAAACAAAGCCGTAAAACCAGGGCAAACTACAAGGGATGGGCCGATGGGATGTTGGCATAATCATTAACAATTATTAAGCCACCAAACTATTCTTTGGGCCCCTTTTTTTATAATTATATATCACAGTACTAAAAAAGGAGTTCTTAAAAAATGCTTGATTGAGCTGGAAAAAAAACAAAGGGCAGCAAAATTCAATTGTTTTAAAGTGTAAACATGAAGCAACCAAAGTGGTTCCAATGGCACTCAATAAAAGCAAAATTAGGCAATCTTTTCATCTTTCTTTTTTGGCTTTCTAAGTGATGACTTCACTTCATATGATGAGACTTTTAATACATTTACTAAGCACTTGTGTAGTTATGTTAGTTTAAACAATGAGATTTCCCTGTCATAGCCAGAGCCAGACCACCCATCATACTCATATGTGGCATGAGGACGACGAATGATTTTAGCCCTTTTGTTTGCTACTATTTCAACTGTTCAAAAATGGATACATTTATTTTTTTTATATATAGCCATTACCACTTTTTCTAATGCCTTTTATCAATTTTTGCTCATAAGGAATTGGCTATTTTCTTTTGGTTGAATTAATCTAGATTGAATTGAGTAGAAGTAAATTTATTTGAACTAGATTATAGATTCATCATGAGCTGAATTGAACTGAACTGAAATTTCAAAAAATTAAGTCCTAAAAAAACATGGCCTTAATTGAGTAGACGAGATTCAATAACACTAAACTAAAGGTAATATACCTTCTATTGTTAACAGGTTGAATATTCCCACCGTAACATATTAGCTGCAACGAACCGACATTTATTTCGCAACTTTATGTCAAATCGTGGTGCTTCAAAGTCAAAAACTAAAATATGTTATTAGTTAAACATTTTTTCTCTAAACTATGTTATTAGTTATTATTCAAAGTCAAAAAATATAGCCAAGTAAACTACTAACATCCATTATTGATAGGTAGTGAAAGTGACTCAAACCAAATCAAACATACTTGAACTCAATTGAAATCTTTGACCCGAATTTAACCTTATCCGAACTCGGCCTAACCCAAATAACTCGATAGTTAATGTTAATCTAATTGACACTAATCCAAATTCAATTAACCCAACCTTGACCTGTTATTCGAAATAGAAAGTCCATTATCTAAAAATGGCCGGACCCAAATCAACCCAACCCTACTTTACGTGAACGACATTATTGCCGCCTCTTATACTACACTATGGAACTGCCTAGTTTTGTACGTGAATTATCTTACTCTTGTGATTTTATTAGCCATTTTGGGCCTTTGGCACTAGAATTTTTGAGTGGTAACATCTAACATGCAATTGAAGCAAATGCACTGTCTAAAAACATAAGATGTTCCTGATCACAATTCACAAACACAAGCAAAACTGCATAACATAATGTAACGTATTAATTGCTGTATTTCACTTGATAATTTAAGATGATCTTTTAACTTACAAAGAAATTAGAAACTGTACAACATCTTTATAATACAAGACAAATCAAAAAAATAAAAAAAATAAAATAAAAATAGTGATAATTCGGATTTGCATCCCCCACTTCTAAAACCCCAAATACCAAAACCCAAATTAAAAACAAAGAAATCCCCACAAAAAAAAAAAAACAAAACAAAAATCACTCAAAAAAACAAAAGCCCAGGAAAAAAAAACAGAGTAATGAAAGAAAGAAAGATCATAATATATATCACCTTCTCCAACTTCTACTCCTGGAAAAAGCTTCTTTAAATCCATCAACAACCCAAGTTTCCTGAGAAATTTCAGAAGACAAATTATAAAAATCTGTATCATATTTCATCAATATTTCCAAACTATCTCTTTTCTTCTTAATATTATTATTATTATAATTAATATTATTATTACTCTCCTCCTTCACTTCTCTGTTTTCTTCTTCCTTCCTATCTTCATCTTCCTTCTCTTCTAACCAGCTCTTCGCCGGCGCTGACCTGCACCTCATCAGTAACAGCGCATTCGGCGGCGGCACAGCCGGCGGCGATCTCTCTTCATTCTCCTCTACCACACCTTCTTTCTTCACTAATGCGATCTCTGTTCCTTGATTCTCCTGTAACACCATAAACCATTTTGAAAACACTGCACTATTATTATTATCATCATCACTAATTTTTTCATTTCGTTGTTGAATATGATGATGATTTTGTTCATCGCATATTTCAAATTCATCATCATCTTCATCTTCGTCTTCGTCGTCGGAGGTGGGTATATCAGCTTCAGGGACCCCACCAAAACACCGGAAATCAAACCTTAAATTCCTCAAACAAGTAAGAAAACTCATAACATCTTTCTTAAACCCGAAATTATCAGCCCATTTTGATTTCTTCTTGTTTTTTGAACGATTATGGATCCTTTCAATCTCCTCCATTACAGATTGCCAGCTTTTGCAGGTAGCAGAGGATGTTGGCCTTACTTTGATTTGGCCTGCGCATGTTACTTTTGGCGAAGTGGGCTCGGCTACTTCTTGCCGCAATTGGTTGTTTTTTGCCCATGGGCTGTTCGGGCCTCCGGTGCTGCTGCCACCGGAGGCCCGAGTGTTGACCCTTTTGAGGTGGTGGTGGTGGTGGTTGGGGCGTTTGTTGGACTGCTCAGAAGGTCTAGATGGGCTGCAAATGGGCTTGGGCATGAGAGTAAGATGGGTTCTTGAAGGGAAACATACTAACAGATCGGTTGATTGTATCTTGTTTTCTCTTCCTTTGATCATGATTTTTTGTTTGTTGTCAATTTAGAGTAACAAATGTAGTAATTGTTGTTGCAATAAAATCAGATTAATTTTGTAACAAATGTAATGTAATGATAATGGGTTGAATGAACAAGACTACAAGAGTGTAATTGTATAGGAAAGTGCCAATTAAGGTGGTGTTTTTAAAAAGGAGGGAAGGGTTTGACAGCTAGAAAGTGTGGTAAGTTGATTTTGGTGTTTTTGGATATGCATGCTGAGATTTGAAAACCACCCCTATTTATTTTGTTCATTCATTCAATAACTCAAAAGATAGTCTAATTATAATTTGGTAAGATAGGGGAGTAGCTTGGTGGGGTTCGATTTTTATCCTTCTTTATGCTTGTATTTTGAGATAGGATAGGTGTGAGGTCCACTTGTTTAATTTTTTGTAAAGAAAATTATAATTTGGAGAATGACAATCATTTTACTGATGCGCTAGATAAGCATGCTAAAAATGTAAATAATAAATAGAAATGAATATTACACTGAGCGTGTGCGATTTTGGCATTTATTCCTTAAGGTGCATTTGATTTGTTTGAACTTAATTAACTTGATTAATCTGGTCTGGTTTTTATAATTATAACTTTTCTAATTTGAATTTTTCTGATCTGATCTAAAGTTTTCTAAAATAAGTATTATAATGCTTGAATAAGTTGAATCAAACACAATACACCCTATATCAATAATACTTTTGGAAATATATTGAATTCTTATATGACACTCTAAGGAGGCTTGTTAGCAAAATCCTATTAAGGGGTTAAAACTTAAAAGTGACAAAAAAAATGTCATAATAGTTGACTTCTTTTTATTATGTTGGTGTTTGACATTAATAGAAATTGCTTGAAAATTCACAGTATGTTTCAAAACAATTTAAATGTATGAGGGGAAAATATTATTTAGATATGAAAAGGATGAGAGCTAAGGCAGCCGTATAGCCTCAAAAAAAAAAAAAAAAAAAAAGATGAGAGCTAAGGTGTTTCAAATACTTTGCTACATTAGTCTCATATGTTCCAAATACATGATAGAACAAATTTGTTTATTTTCACTCACGGCATTATTCACAAAAGCTATGTTCTTTTCAAGTTTAGAAATTGTCAAAAACTCAAGTTTATATTTGAAAATTTAAAAAACTTAGGTGTATCAAGCCAGTAAAATTTGTTAAATTTTCATGTGTACCAATAAAAATAACAAAATAAAAAAGTTAATGTAACGACCCGACTTTTTGGACATGTCGATTTACGAAGGGAAATCGACAAACGGATCATTTAAATATTAAATTAATCAATTAAATTAAACTACCTTTATTGAATAAATAAAATATAACTATCATCCAAAGTCTAATATTCTCAAAAGAATCATTATTACATTAATTGTGCTAGAACCGTCCCAACATGCTGGAATATTAATAAATGAAATAACATAAAGTCTTATTAAAAACTCTAGCTAAACTAAGGTGTACTAGGGTTAACAGCCTCTCAAAAGCCCGTCCAGCGGAAGCCCGAATTAATCAGCTGCATCTTCACCTGAAACTGAGGGGGGGTCCACCGTCAGTGGCGAGTAACTAGGCTGTCCCGTTTAATCGAGGGACCGCTAAACACATAATATCATAGAAA
The DNA here is from genome assembly GCA_951394345.1 of Salicornia ramosissima. Classification (NCBI taxonomy): domain Eukaryota; kingdom Viridiplantae; phylum Streptophyta; class Magnoliopsida; order Caryophyllales; family Amaranthaceae; genus Salicornia; species Salicornia ramosissima. The sequence continues at coordinate 47,837,600 of OX596234.1, read as the reverse complement.
AGAGCATAAAAACCATACAATAATCTAATGCATGTTATACAAATAACAATACAAGGTGCGTATAAAATACGTACAAAAATACGTATACGGTTACGTACAAAATACGTATAAAAATACCTGCAGAAATACGGTTAGGAATACGTACAAAATACACGTACAATACAGGTACAAGTACGTACGACATACGAATGCAAATACATATAACATTCATACACAGCGGAAGACTTATACGATTATTGCTTAACTTATCTTACACCTTATATTATAACTTATAACACATCATAACATAACCTATATCTTATCGTAACTTTCATAACATATCGTACTTTCATATTATCTTTACCTTAGCTTATATCATGTCATCTTACTCTAACTTCATATCATATCATATCATATCTTATCTTCGTATAATAACATAAGTATCTTATCTTGTCATATCATAACATAACATAAACATAACATAAACATCTTATCTTATCTTTGCTTAATCCATGGTCGAGTCAACATGCTAGTAGGGGATCTCGTGTGCACCCCAACTTTCCTAGAATATGCCGGGTCAAACTCATGTGTCTTCCCCAAAGTCTAAGTGGGACCCTCACTCCCGAATTAACGACTCATGTGCCACTAATTCGGACGACAACACAAACTAGAATCAGTAAACCGACCAGAAAGCCTCGGCAGGTCGGTGGCAAAGACTTAACCCCGGTAACGAAACGTGCATCGTCGGTGGGGTGACCACTTCATAATATCTTATCTTATATCGTATGAATCATCTTAACATCTCATATCGTTCATTTCATATCTTATCATTTCGTATCATTCATATCATATCGTTTCTATCTTTCAACGGACCGGTCACTATAACTCGTTGTGGATCCCGTTTGCACCACAACTTTCTTAAAACATGCCGGGGTGAGCTCGTGTACTCAACCCGTAGTGGATCCCGTGTGCACCACTAAGCCTAAGCTATGGCCATAACTCCTAAATAGCAGCTCGTGTACTACTACTTAGACGACTACATATCCTAAGACCCAGAACTGCGCGGGGGAACTCGTGTGTTCGTCCCATTGAGCAGTGGCTTCGACTTAACCCAGTCTGACTACTCGTGTCATCAGGTGGGCGTCCTTATTTTATCTTATATTTCAAATCTTATATCTTATCTTATATCGGGAAATACTAGGTGGCCGTAATCGGAAATGAAATGTTCGAAGTCCCAGGAAAGAGAGGTGCGGCACGTATATTGGCCACCTTAAATACCAAGTCTTTCCTAGCCAGAAATCGAAACAATTCATATTCCTATTACTCTGTTTCCTTTCTTACCCTTTTAATATCTTACCATATAACTTATCCCTACTGACTTCCTTACTTATAATAATAATAATAATAAGTAATAAATAATAAGAATAATAATAATTCCTAAAATTATCCCAATATTATTATAAGTCCAAAATAAACTAAAGTTAATCAACATAAAAAGGCCACTTGTCATTTTTTAATTATAACATAATAATCAGATCAATTCATTAAACAATCATATAAACAATCTAACAATTAACAACATATATTACTCAAAATATGATAAAAATCCTATTTTTATCACAACATGCCATTCGACAATCTTGAATAAAAATACCAAAATTATACTTTTAATCAATTGAATACAATTATCAACAATTAATTAAATAAACTTAATAATAAACAATTTAATTATACTTTAAACATTAAATCATAAAACATGGATTAAAACAAGATCAAAATCATTCCTTTATTTACATCACACCACACGGCTATCATAGGGTTCAAACAAGATCAAGATTGAATTCAAGAATTCAAAATAACATGTTTTAATAATTTAATTACACTATTTTACACAATCTTTTTTTTTTAAGAATTAAATTAAGAACGACCCTTAAAAGGTCTAGAATAATCTGGAAATTTTGATGGAAGTTAAATATAGGTTCAAGGTTTAACGTGCATAATTTTCGTCCAAAAATAACATCTTTTACTATTTTTAAGGAATTTTATAACTAACAAATTAGATTAGGCTGAATTCAGTTTCAGATTTTTCTGCCATATCAAACGATCTTTAAAAATTACGAAAATTTAACACAAGCTGTAAAACGCTATTACTGACTTCCACCTAAAATTTCGTAGCCTTAAGAAATGATTAAGTATATTAATAAATTCGTAAACCAAATCGGGACAGTTTTACCGGTTTGAAAGATTAAATTATTATAAGCAATAAAAGGACGAATTTTGACACGAAATAAATCATGATTCATAATAAAACAGTAAAGAAACTTCCACGAAAAATTCATCAAGAAATAACAAGATTTGATTAACAAATAAATTCATACAAATAATTATTAAACAATTAAAGATCTCAAGAAATACATCAAATTAATCAAGAAATATACATAGATAAATTCATCATGTAGTTCGACATTCACTAAGCAAAAAATGACATTAATCCTAATAATTTTCATGATCAAATCCTAATTAACTATGTGATTAACTAACCCAAAATTAAAAGAGAAAGCATAGTTACCTCAGATCGCTAAATTATCCAAGGCACAAAAATAATTCACTACTTGGTGAATTTTGTGTTGTTCGACTTTTTGAAAGAGAAGGAGGAGAAATATTTTTGTTTAGGGTTTAAGTGTATAAAATCAAATAGGAACCAAGTGGGTGTAATAGGTCCTATTTATAGAAAAAGAAGAAAAGCAAAAGAAAAACAAAACCCTAATTTTTACCCAAGAGGGCCGTGTAAAAGGGGGACAAAATAGGGGAAAGTTGAGCTTAATTTGGGAGGCTCAACAAACTAGTTAGACTAGGTTTTTTCTTTAAAATAATTAATTATTTCAATTAATTACATAACATAATTATTAATTAATCAAAGAAATTAATATTGACCCAAACATTATAGGGCCGGCCAAGGGAAAAAGAAAAGGAAAAATTGGATCTTTGGCCCGATTTGAGGAAAAAGATTGGACTAAGAATGAAAACAGTCCAAATTAAATGGCCTTTAGACTTAGAATTGAATAAATAATATTAATAACCGCGAAATTTTCTGGCCCTAAATTTCGGGGTATTACAGTTAATATATGGGCTACAATATCATCAAACTAGGAATTATAATGTAGAATTTGTTTGTTTATTTATTTATCTTTTTTATTATTTTATATTCTGCAAATAATAGTTCATGCTGATGGTGAATAATCAAATGTTGGTACTTATAAATTTGAAACACCAATAATTGGTACTCCGTACCTATTAAAGTAATTTTTCCTTTTTTAAATTGAAATTACCCCACTTTAGAGGTGTCAATTCAGTTAATCAGTTCAGTTATGGTTGGACTCAAATGGTTTGGTTGACTTCAGTTAATTTTTTTCAAATTAATCAATGCAGTTTTAACTTTTCAGTTTCAGTTCCAAACCAGTCCAGTTATTTTTATTTTTAGTTCAAATTAGTTCAGTTATGGTTTTACCCATACGATTTCAGTTGTTATCAGTTCATTGTGAATGATTGACATAACAGTTCCGATTGTATTCGATTTACGTTATGGTTGGTCTTCGGTTTTACCCGTACAATTTCAATTGATGTTAGTTCATTGTGAATGGTTGATATATCGGTTCCGATTGTTTTCATAATTTTTTCAATACTTCTAAGTCATATAGTCATATGGATTACAATGATTATCTTATGAAATGGGTCAATTAAATACAATTTTTATCAATTAACTTTAAATTATAACAATACTAAATTATAAAAATATTACATTTTTATTAGTTATTTTTAAATTATTTCTCCGTAAATGAATTCTTGCAACAAAGGACGTTTCACGTATGTCGAGGAAATTTTTTGAAAAACTTAATATATCTAATTATGTATTTTAAAAAAATTATAATCATTAAATAATAAAAATTACAAGTTAAGACGAATCTAATGGGATCCCACATGACTATATTTCTTCTGTATATACAAAAGACAAATTACGATCAAAGACTCAAAGTAAAAATTGTGAATAGTGTCAAAAATACATTTGTTGTAAAAATTCATTTATGGAGGAAGTATAACAAATTAACAATTCAATTAACTTTAAATTATAACAATACCAAGTCATTTTGGTTCAATTGTTCAACAATTAATAACAGTTTAGTTAACTAACAAAACCAAACAATTTATAAGTAATTTCGGTTCAGTTGATCAACAGTTAAAACAGTTAAATTAAATAATAAACTAACAAAACCAAACAATTTATAGTTAATTTCAGTTATGGTTCAGTTATGATCAGTTAAAAACAGTTATATATAATCAACCATTTTAGTTCAATTGATTTCAGTTCATCAATCAGTTCAGTTTCAGTTCAGTTAAATTCAGTTCATTTTGTTTCAGTTGGAATTTCAGTTATCAGTCATTTGATTCTTGGTTCATTTTATTTCAGTTAAGTTAAGTTCAGTTCAGTTAGGTTAACAGTTGAACCAACAGTTCCTAACCAAACTGACAGCTCTACCCCACTTAAATTCCACCACACCCAAAACAACCACTCAATCTTTCCAAACCCCTCCCATATACAAATCTTTGCAAATGTTAGTGCTTGACTTTATTTATCGAGGAAGCTAACCGGAGATCTATTCCTCTTCCTCGGCCGATGTTAACGAGCCGAGCCAAGTATTAACATGTTCGAGCTAGGCTTGACTAATATTAATTGAACTCGAGTATAATCAAGTTTTCAAAAAACCTTGTTCGACCTTGGCTCGTTTAATTTTTTCATGTTCGAGCTCGACTCGTGATGCTCGTTTACTTATTTGAGCTCAAGTTCGAGTTGACGTATAAACGAGCATATGTTTAAATGAACTTTGTGTGTGTGTATATATATATATATAGGAAGAGGATCAACTAAAAACGTTTTCAACCTACAAACCCCTACATTAGACACTTAAAGGGGTACACGTGTGATTACTAATGGCAATCTTTGTAAATATTAGAAACCTTCGCTAAAAACCATTTGTACCCCGTTACACATTTAATGTACCCCTGCGACTGCTAACGTACCCCTTTAAACCATTTTATGTCTGGTTTTCAACCATATTTTGGTTTTTAGCCAATCATTCCTATATATATATAGGAAGATGATCAACTAAAAACGTTTTCAACCTAAAAACTCCTACATTAGACACATAAAGGGGTATACGTGTGATTATTAATGGCGATCTTTGTAAATATTAGTAACTTTCGCTAAAAACCATTTGTACCCCTTTAAACATCTAATATACCCCCTGCGACTGCTAATGTACCCCTTTAAACCATTTCCTGTCTGGTTTTCAACCATCTTTTGGTTTTTAGTCAATCCTTCCTATATATATATATATTGTTATATTAATTTCTAATTTTAACCTTTGGCCAAGCATAAGTAATATAAAATATGAAATTTAAAAATATAATGCAAAGTATGTTAATGTTCCAAATGTATAACCAATTAACTAGTAATTAAGCTTATGTAATGGGAGAAATATATATATATATTTATAGTATTTAAATGATACGTAATATAAATAAATACTTTTTATAATTTGAAGTATGTAAATGAGTTTTTAAAGAGCTTTTAACGAGTATTAAACGATTACAAACGAGCTTATTAACACTACAAAAAATGTGTTCAAGAAAGACAATTAAAATTGTCCTATTTGATACAAAATTTGTCTTCTTAGGTTATAATGACAATTTTAGTATTGCCCTCATATTGCCCTTGTAACCCCGTTGTATTAGGTTTCAAAGCCAATTTTAGATGTTTTGCCCTCTTTGATTCAATTCAAAAAGGGCAAACAAAATTGCCTTCATTGATCATTAACAAAGGCAATACATTTTGCTTTCCTTGATTTAAACACTTTATTTATTGTCAATTAGGGCAAAGTTTCAAAAGTCTAAGAGGGAAAAATAATCATATTGTCTTCATAGTTAATATCAATGAGTGCAAAAATAATTGCCCTTGTAGGCATCATTAAGTAAAGCAATACTCATATTGCCCTCTTTAATCATGATAAATTGCCCTCATTGTGTGAATTTCTTGTAGTGTAATTAACGAACTTGAACAAGTTGTTCACGAGCCTTAACGAGCCGAGTACTACGAACCTTTTTCGAGTTAAGCTTGTTTATCAACTAAGCTTAAAATTTTTGCTCGAACTCGTTTTATTTATACATGAACGATCTTTGACCGAATTTGTTCGCGAACTGTTCACAAGTGTATCGGCTCATTGACGTCCGTCGCAATTGTGTTTAACAATAAAAGGCTAGCTTCAACCTCAAAATAAACATAAACCTCTTAGTGATGGTGCCTTCAATACTATAATTTATATCCCGTATTTATATAATGTTCATTTAGTATATGCAATTTTGATTAGAAAATAAATAATAATATAGAAAATTAAATGAGTAATTTAGGATAATTTTATAAGTAAAACTACATATCAAATAAGCAAAATACAAACATGATTACACGTGTATCTACATGCACATGGGTGCGTAGTATATTAACATTTTTATAGCATATTGGTTCGATACTCCGATGCCAAGCTTATCCCCTTTTAATTTCTTAAAATATCAGAATTTGAATTGTTTATATCTATAGTTCGTTCAATCTTTATTTCTATTTCTAATGTCTTAATTAAAACCCTCTCTTATTAGTATTTTATTATATTGATCACACATTTAATTTCTACTTTAGAATGAAGCAAGGTCCATAATTGAAATCGACCATTCTCAAATTCTTTTACCTAACCTTTTTGTTTTGCCAGCTCAATTATATTGCTAACTCAAGAGATGGAAAAGAACCAACATAACCAACCACTATTGCTATTCTTACTAGTAATAATAGCAAAACCAAAACATTTGAACATAAATCCATAGCATGCTATGGATATATGTTCAAATATTTTGGTTTTGCTATTTTTACTAGTAATAACGAAAACCAAATCTCTTAACTTTTTTTTCCTCACATCTTATTGATGAATTGCAAATAGTATCATAAATCCCTATATTATTTATGTGCATGATATATAATGGTCAAAACTACGTATAATTATGGTTAATTAACTTAGTTGTGGAAGAATAGTCAAAGGTTATCTTATACTCCCTCCGTTTTTTTTATAGTTTACTCACATGAGTTTTTTTATTAAAATCAAGAACTTATTAGAAGTTGGTGAAAAAGAATAAATGATGATTAAAAGTTGTATATAAAAAGTAAGAGAGAGGGTATGAAAAAAAAGAGAAAATAGGGTAATTTTATTGAAGTTAGTCGAAAGTAAGAGAGAATATTAAAAATACACTTGAGAATCATAAATTAATAAATGTAAAAAAATAAATTTAAGAAGTGAGTACATTAAAAAAATCTAAAAAAGGAAAGTGGGTAAATTAAAAAAAAAAAAAACGGAGGGAGGATTTGATAATTTATTCCATGGGTGTATAATTATTTTTGCTGATACGGCCAAACTTTGATTCGAGTATAAAAGGTTTGAGATGTATAGAATGTACATATTGTTGTAACATTTATGCATAAATGGGCTTGGACATGTGAACAAAGGAAGAAAAAATAAGGCAAAAAGGGGAAACGAGGCAAGACTAGGGTTGTGACTCGCGAGCCTGGTCGCACCTCGTGAGGTAGGTCGCGATTCGCGACTTCCAGTCGCGGCTCGCGATTTGTCACTGGATCCTGCTACAGTTTTTTTGTGCTCTTGGATTTTTTTGCCTTGGATATACTTATATATTAAAGCTTGTTTGTTAGGCTTCAACACTGATTTAAGAGGGTATTGAACTTGAGTAAATTGGAATGTTAAGAGCTAGCATTATGAATGACATTTAAACTTGTTAATTACACAATTCAAGTCTCTTAAATTCATATTTATGAAGGGTTTAATGGTGATGATTCAATCATCGATCTTTTCTGATTTTCTTCTTGGGTTTGTGCCTATAAATTGGCATGTCTTGCTCACTTGTTGAGTACAACAAAATTACAGAAATTATCATACACTCAAAAACAACCTGTTAGCACTTGGTATTTTCTAGCTAATCATACTACGTGTGGTTTAAACACAAGTCTTTTAGCTAGGATACACTCTTAGGATCACATAGAGTGTATAATTCTTCATTGTATCTGACTAATCATTTCGTGGTAACCCGATGATCGAATTATAAGTGAAATTCGATTAGAAAGAAAGTGTAGATTTCACATCTTAGAGGATATTCGATTCATCAGCATTTCCTAACCACAATTTTATAACACATAGAGTTTTTGATGAGCTAATAATAATTGAATGGTAGGGCAATTAAGTTCTCGGAAGAAGAGAAATAGGTCATATTTGTTAGCCAAGATGCCTAAGAAGCATGTGATTTGTAACACTATGTGGGGTTTGAGGAAATTAAAGAAACATACAACTTTTACTCTGTATTATTTATATATCTAATGGTGTTAGAAAGCCTTTCGTGGCTTCTACTTTATTTTATCTTTGAACAATAAACAATAAACAATAAACAATTAAATAAAATAAGGGTATATATATATTAAACCATTTAATTTAAACTAATTAATGCTACAAAAATGGTAGCTTTTTGCAATTTCTAAAGCAGGTATGTAGTTATGTAAAGACGAAAGGTAAGTGTCCACGAGCTTTGTTCATCTTCCAATCATGTTCTCTCTTTCTCTCATCTTTTCTTCTAGTTGATCACTCACGCTTTGTGGTGCCATTCCCTATAGCTTTGTCTACAACCCCCTAATAATGTGAGGCTACCACAACCCAAAAAAAAACACTCTTTTCTTCTATATTAGTTGTAACACTTTTATCTTTTTAAAAGTTTGAGATCAATTGCCTATGTTGGTTTGTACCTTGAATCTGTTCTATGTCCATTTCATTGATCCATTACGGGAGTATTATGTATTTGTTCTTGTTAATCTTTTTTATATTTCTCACATTGGTTATAATAACCCATGGATAGACTATTCAACATTAATCGAGAGCAGTGATATGCATGAATTGATAGTTGAAGTCAACCTACCATTATTACGAGTATATTTTAATATTATTGTATTAGTAATGGGTTAGCTAATAACTACCCATCAGGTAGTCGTACTAATGCTGGTTATTAAGAGGGATAAATAAGAGAGAATGTCTAATTTTTTGCACTTGCTTAATATATAAAAACAAAAATGTAGGATCATTTTTAGGAAGATGCCTACAAAATTCGAGATCACTATAAGATAAATATTGGCTCGAATTGTTTATAGAAGATCAGATTTTGACAGAGTATTAAATTAAAACCAATCTGGCCATGACTATCGTCTTAAATTTTAATTATAATATGATAATAGCTAAAGGTGGCCAACGGGCGGGCTGGGCCGGGTTGGGGACCGGGCCGGGAATGGGTAACCCGGAACCGGCCCGTGGGTGGGGTTGGGCGGGCCGGGTCAGATGAGGGTCGACCCACGAACCGGCCCGGCGGGTTGGGGACCGGGTTGGGCTGGGCTGGGTTGTGGGTTGGGTTCGTGGGTTGGGCTCGTGGGTCGGGTTCGTGGGTTGGGCCCATTGGGTCATGGGTTGGGTTTAGGGGATTTGGGGGTTTTGTTGGGGTTTAAGGGGGTTTGGGGGGTTTTGAGGGGGTTTGGGTTTTTTTTTGGGGATTTTTAAATTTGTAAATGTAATCACTAGTTGGCAGAAACATGTTAATTATATATTTAACTTGTTAATATAAATTCGAACAACTAAATAACTAAATATTATGAATTGGAAACGATTGCTGACTGGATAAAATCCCACGTAATAGAGGTGCGACACAATGGTCAACTTAAATACCAAATCTTGCCTAGACAGATTCCAGGCTCCTGTTTGAGCCAACTAACCAATCAGATTGTAAGTTTTGTAACCTTATGATTAAACTGGAAAGTTCATACAAAACAATGAAACATTTTTAAAATCATGTATTACATATATAATTTTAGTTCTTAACATATATTAAAATCATGTATCACATATATTATTTTAATTCTTATTAAGATATATTAAAATCATTAATCACATATACAATTTTAATTCTTTACATATATTAATATCAATATCACATATATTTTAGTTCTTGACATACATTAAAATCATGTATCACATATATAATTTTATTTCCTAGCATATATTAAAATCATGTATCGCATACATAAATATAATATTAATTCTTATTTCTTAACATATATTAAAATCATGTATCAAATGTATAAGTTTTGTTCCTAGCATATATTAAAATCATGTATCACATATATAAATATAATATTAATTCTTATTTCTTAACATATATTAAAATCATGTATCAAATATATAAGTTTTGTTCCTAGCATATATTAAAATCATGTATCACATATATAAATATAATATTAATTCTTATTTCTTAACCTATATTAAAATCATAAATCACATATATAATTTCAATTCTTTTAAAATCATATCACATATATAATTTCAATTCTTAACATAAAATAATAAAAATAATAAAATGCTAGTAATTCGCACGGGCGGGCTGGGTTTCGGGCCGGGTTGAGTTTCGGGCTGGGTTACGGGTTGGGCTGGGTTCCGAACGGGTTGGGCTACGGGCTGGGTTTTTAAACCACAACTCGTAACCAGCCCGTCTGGGGACCGGGCTGGTTACGGGTCGGAGCGGGCTGACCCAGGCGGGCCAAAAACCGGGCGGGTTCCGGGCCGGGCCGGGCCAACCCAGCCCATTGGCCAGCTCTAATAATAGCATCAGCATGACAATAAGATTTTGAATTTAGATTTTTCCACGTGGAATATTAAGCTCTAAGTGTAAGAGAGCATACACATATGTTGATCCAATTTAAGTTACAATTCCAAAGAAATTTCATATAAGGGCACGTGATAGAGTATAAAATCAATTTATTAGCCATTTGAATTTGTTTCAAGTTCCCATTAACAAAATAACCTAAATCGACATACACGAATACACCCATGGGGAAGACGTTGGTCCTTACATTATTTCTTTGTTTCCAAGGCATGACTATTTTTACGGAGTTACGTTAGGCGCTTATATAGGCATGTTTGTGGTCCTCCTTCAGCCACACTATCGAATAATGTCAATTTTGTGACTTTGCAAAACCCTAAAAAGTGTTCTAATTTGGAAATCCTCTTCTTCTCCTTTTATTTTTAATTTAATCATCCTCACTAACTAATCATCTTATTAATTACATTATTCATCTAATCATCGCTTAATGTATATCAACTTGGCTTTCAGTAATCATAAGCCTTTCATGTTTAATCCCAATGCAAAACAAAGTAAGTAAACTAATTTTTCCCACTTGAGCTTACTAGTATTATTGCAGTAGCCATTGATTGTTTTTTCATGTTTTGCTAAACTTCTAGCTATTGAAGATTGCTTCTTGGTTTGCCAATCACTATCTCCAAAAGCATGATCGAAGTGACAAATTAGTTATATCATCATCATCATCATTCATCATCATTATTTTTTATTTTATTTTTTTGAAAAGTAAGTAATTTTATAGCTTCAAAAAACAACCAACAACAATCCTTAGCCATAGCCATAGCAACCCCATCACTTTGCAACCTGCTATACATCTTCTTGATACTATAACAAGGGTCATCAAGCCAATCCCAACTTTGCAACCTGCTCTGGATATCACTTCTGACTCTGCAAACATACCTCCATTATTATTATTTAGACACATAATACATGTTGAGTTATATGTACGGCTTTGATTAAACAAATGATGATTATTTAACTAACATGTATGTGTGTTAAGATGTACTGTGCATAGTATATTACAATTAATAAGTTAGCTAGGCTATGTTTGTTTTAAAGGATATTTCCTAAGAGTTTAATCACTTATCAAGTGCATGTATTTGAGAGTTCAATAAAGGTTTGAGACTTTGAGTGAACTCGATCTTGTAACGGGGAATTTATCTAGCTAGAGTTTGAGTGAATTCTATATCAAGTTTAGAGTAATAATTCGAGTGAGTTCCTACTGAATAACAAAGTTGTGATTTTAGGTGAAGGGTTTGGATAGATAAGAGAGAAAGGATTTGAGGGTTGAAGTCGAATATCACAATTCTTAAGAGGAATAATTGTGGAGAACGTGTGTTTATAAAGAAACTCGATCAAGTTAGCAGTTTTTGAATCTATAACAGGTTGTAGGAGGTTAAATCATTCAAACTGCTGATTGTCGCATAAATATGAAAATTCTCAGCTACATACATATGAAATTTTCTTGATCAAGGTTACATGGTTCAAATTGTTGATTGTCGCATTTACTTTGAGATGTATCCATTTGGCAGATATGATCTCTTTTTTTTTTTTTTTTTTTTTTACTAATTTTAAACTTTATTTGTATAATAATTGGTAAGGAAAGAAAAATATCAATTATGAGGTACTATTATATTTGATTTGTTGAGTACGTAGTTTTAAAATATTAAATTTTCATAATTTATTTTATTACAAAATTAAATCTATTTAGCTATATAATTAAATAAAAGCAAGTTCAACTCGATTGTAATCATGAGACTATGAGAGCAATATATATTACATTTGAACGCATTGGTTAAGTGGTCCCCTAGTCCCTAACTCCCTACTATCATGCTTGATTATTAAGTTGGAAATGGTACATAACATAACGTGGATTACTTTAATTTAAGTTCAAACCTTTTTTTATTTATTTATGTCACCAAATTATCACATACTTTGAACTGAATCAAAATTTTCATCCCTAACCAGCTAACCTAATAAGTTGCGGCGACATCATTAACATTCGTATAATGTTGCCGTAAAGTCAAATGGGATGTTAGAACTCGTATAACTGCATTTTATGGAGTGATGCGTGTGATTAATTAATTCTAATTTTGATAGAAATAATTCTCATTTTTCATCAATAGCTGTCTTTACTCAGGCCTTCTCCTATTTTTATGAATGGAAATCCCGTCTCTCAGTAGATGTTCTTCATTTCGTGTATAATTCCTACCTCCCTAGTCCACCTCCCCAGGGCTCTTCCTTTGTCAATTGACACCCTTCTCCCACTGGCACGATTAAACTTCATTTTGATGGTTCTGCTACGACTAACTATGCGTCTGCAGGTGTTGTCCTTAGAAAACACCTTGGTGATTGCATTGCAGTCCGAGCTTTCTTTTTGGGCAATGCTTCTCCCCTCGTTGCTGAGGCCGCAACCCTTCGAAATGGTTTTTTATTAGCTAGGCAACATAATCCGACCTCCATTTTTATTGAAGGCGATAACTTAATTGTTATTCATGTTTTGCAGGGTAAATGCAGCTGTCTTTGGAAAATTCAGCTCCTTATGGATGACATTCTCCATCCTCCGAGACTTTGCGACCTCCTCTTCTGCTCATGTCTTCCGTGAAGCCAACCACACTGCAGATTATATCGCGTCCCTCGGGCATTGGACCTCTACGCACATCGATATCGATCCCTTTTTAGATGCTAAGCTCTCTTATTTCTTAGCACTAGATAAATTAGGATATCTCTTTGAGAGGAAGAGATCTTGATTTTTTTTTCATTTGTTTATCTTTTCTCCAAAAAAATAAATAAAGGAATTTAGAAATAAAAATAAAATAGTCATTATAATTTTCATATTAGTTCACTCTTATATGTTGCTCGCAACAGGTTTAACATTTTCTGATACACTTAGGGTGATCACGCAAATTATTCTGTGGTCCCGGGTGCACCTTTTTCATTATGGTCCCGCGATATACATTTCCCAATGTTGCATATATATATTTCTCAGTAATAATGCATATACATTTCTCAATACTGCATATTCATTTCTCAATACTGCATATACATTTCTCAATACTGCATATACATTTCTCAATACTGCATATACATTTTTCAATACTGCATATTAATTAATTTCTTAATAATATTCATTTGAATACACTACACTATTCATTTCAACACACTGTAATATACATTTGAGAAATGAATATGCAGTATTGAGAAATGTATATGCGTTATTATTGAGAAATGTATATGCAGTATTGAGAAATGTATGTCGCAGGACCACAATGAGGAAGGTGGTCCCGGAACCATGATATAACGATTGGGGTGATCATCAAAGTAAGTCCGATACGAGTGTCCAATAAAAGTCCAATTAGTTAGAGGGATAAAAGTTAGCGAGTAAAGGTAAAATTATCAAAATGTAGGTGATACTAAGTAAAACGCAGGCTAGGTTAAACGATTCACTTATTTAATTGAGAAAACCAATTAATAAACTAATGCAACGCAATACTGCATGCTATGCATAAAGCTGGAACTTTCTGCAATTCTGCACCAAGTTTCTTAGGTCTCTTCGTAAGTTCGTTTGTTGGCAAGAAGAAAATTGTTTCCCCCTAAAATTATTTTCCTTATTTTATTTTGTTTGATTTGAGCCATAAAGTTAAATACGAAGTATAAAGCTTTGCTGAAAAATTGTTTTCACCAGATTAAAAATATTTAAAATTGAAAATTATCTTTCTTGCATTCAAATAATGAAAAATGCTTAAAGTTGAAAATTATTTTTCTTGCAACCAAAAAATAATATATATTTTTTTTAATTGTAGTATAATTTTTTTTACGTGGAAAATAATATATCATGCCAAAGAGAGCCTTATAAAGAACGAGTGGAAAACTATTCAAGAAAACTAGGCCCACTACACAAGTCCTGGCCATTTGATTGTTGGCACACTAACCCATCTTATCCAAGAAATAGGCCCACCACACAAGTCTTGGCCATTTGATCAGAAGATACGGAAAGCCCATCAAACCAAAAATTCATATTGAAGTGGACAGCATTCAGCAATATGGTACTTGCACCCTTCCAAAAAAAATGTTGTGCAGTTGTGCTTGCACATCACCACAATAAGTCAGGAATTCAGCAACCAAGTAATGCAAAAACCACAATAATGATTAGAGGTGAGCTAACAATTCCGGGTACCCACACACGGAACTGGACTTGGTCAGGAATCGATAAGTAATTACTCTGCTCTGGTTCAACTGGGTCTGGTTTCGAGTCCAAAAGTTATCACCCGGTTAAAAAAATTTATAAAAGTGTAAAAACTAATACATCAAACAATAGAATAAGAGGAGATAAAGTAAAAAAAAGTTGGTATTATTCAAATTAAAATTATAACACCCATTAACAAAATTAAAATTAAAATAGAAAATGTGGTATAAAAGTGAGAATTAGTATTTTGGCCCGAACAATGCCTTGAGTCGGTAAAATTATAATTTTATTTTGTATTACATTTCATAAACTTTGTAATTGATTTTTATTCTAATTTTTTGTCTAATGCGAATTGATATTGTAATACCCCGAAATTTAGGGCCAGAAAATTTCGCGGGTTATTTATATTATTTTATTTATTCTAAGTCCAAAAGGCCCATTTATTTGGACTGTTTTATTTTTATTTCTTTCCTTATCTCAAAATTGGGCCGATGACCCAATTTTTCTCCCTCTTTGGCCGGCCCTCTTAGTATGGGTCATGATTATTTCTTTTGATTTAATTTAATTAATTAGATTATTCTATTAATTAGATTAATTAAATTAAGTAATTATCCTTAGACTAATTCAAACCTAGCCTAACAACCTAACTAAGTCTACTCACTCCCCTATTCTTTCTCTCCCTATTCACGGCTCCCCTTAGTTGATTAGGGTTTTATTTTGTTTGTTCTTCTCTCCTTCTATATATATTAGGCTTAGCATGTTTATTCTATTTTTGCAAAAGCTCATAAACCCTAAAGAGAAACTTTTTCCTCCTTTCCTCTCAAAATTAGCCGTGCACTTCAAAGTCACCAAAGTGGTGATTTTCCTTGGAATTTTTAGCGATTAAAGGTAACTAGACTTTTCCTCTTAGATGTGGGTTAGTTAATTACATAGTTAATTAGGATTAAATCATGAAAACGGTTAGGAAATTAAAGGAATTAGTATCATGTTAAGGTTAAGAATTTCGAACCATGTGATGAATTATTATGAAATTTTCTTGATCATTTTATGTAGTTTCTTGAAATCTTTAATTGTTTAATAATTATTTGTATGAATTTATTTCTTAATCAAATCTTATTATTTCTTAATGAATTTTTTGTGGGAGTTTCTTTACTGTTTCATTATGAATGATGATTTTATTTCTTGGCAAAATTCGTCCTTTTTCTTGCTTGAAATAATTTAATCTTTCAAACCGGTAAAACTGTCCAGATTTAGTTTACGAATTATTCAAGAAACTTAATCAATTCGGATGGCTACGAAATTTTAGGTGGAAGTCAGTAATAGTGTTTCACAGATTGTGTTAAATTTTCGTAATTTTTAAATTTCGTTTTCTATGGAAGAAAAATCTGAAATTGATTTCAGCCTAATCTGATTTGTTAGTTATAAAATTCCTTAAAAATAGTAAATGACGTTATTTTTGGACGAAATTTATGCACGTTAAACCTTGAACCTATATCTAGCTTCCATCAAAATTTTCAGATTATTCGAGACCTTTTAACAGTGGTTCTTAATTTAATTCTTTAAAATCAGATTGTGTAAAATAGTGTGATTAAATTATTAAAGCATGTTATTATTGAATTCTTGGATTTAATCTTGATAATTTTAATATGCCAGAATGCCTTGTGATATCATGTATATAAAGTGTTGATTTTGATCTGGTTCTTGATAACTTTAATGTTTAAAGTATGATTTTTAATTAATATTATTAAGTTAAAATTGCTAATTATTGATGATTGTATTTAATTAATTGTGTTAATTTTCGGTATTGCTGACATGGAGTTTTCGAGTGGTATAAAATATGAAAAGTAGGAATTTTATCATGTTTTGAGTAATTTATGTTGCTAATTGTATTTTTATATAATTTGTTGAATTAATTATATGATGACTGATGAATTTATTTAATTATTATTATTTTTAGACTAAAATGCTGTGTGGTCCTTATGTGATTTGATCAATCTTTGTTTAATTTTTGACTTATAATAATGTTAGAAAGTATTTTAGGAATTATTGTAATTATTATAAGTAAAGGAATAATCAGGGATAAGTGACAATATGAAGGAAAGTAATAATAATAATAACAGGATTTCAGGGATAGTTATTATATTTGTCTCCATAATATTTATTATCATTGTTAATATTAAAGGAAGTCAGTAGGGATAAGTTACAATAGGAAGGAAAGTATAATAAAATATTAATAGGGAAGGAAAGGAAACAGAGTAAAAGGTTATTGATTTGTTTCGATCTCTGGCTAGGAAAGACTTGGTATTTAAGGTGGCCAATATACGTGCCGCACCTCTCTTTCCTGGGACTTCGAACATTTCATTCCCGATTACGGTCACCTAGTATTTCCAAGTATAAGAAAGATAATAAGTTAAGGACGCCCCTGCGATGACACAAAGGTCATTAATCGGGTTAAGTCGTTGCCACT
Source organism: Salicornia ramosissima (assembly GCA_951394345.1). Classification (NCBI taxonomy): domain Eukaryota; kingdom Viridiplantae; phylum Streptophyta; class Magnoliopsida; order Caryophyllales; family Amaranthaceae; genus Salicornia; species Salicornia ramosissima. The sequence continues at coordinate 47,820,138 of OX596234.1, read as the reverse complement.
GTCAGACTGCGGTATCTGCGCAGTTCTTGATTCTAAGATATGTAGTCGTCTAGGTAGTTCTCGCAAAGGAGGGCTATTTAGGGGTTATGGCCATAGTTTAGGCTTAGTTCTCGCAAAGGAGGGCTACGGGTGGGACGCAAAGGTTCACCTCAGCATGTTTTAGGAAAGTTGTGGACGCAAAGGTTCTACGAGCTATAAAGACCGGTCCGCCAAGAAGTTAAGATGATATGATAAGTTATGATAAGAAGTTATGTTATGATAAGATATGATATAGTATGATATGTTGTGGTATAAAGATAGCTAAGTTATATGTATATTTACACTATAAGATAAGAATGAAATGGAATGTAATAGATGATATGTTTAAGTCTTCCGCTGGGTACGTCTGTATAAGCACGTCGTATGTATTGTAAATGTATATTGTATGTATAAGAATGAGTACGTATTTGTATGTATTTGTGTATATGTATATGAACCTGTATGTTGTGCGTATTTCGTATATGTATTTTGTACGTATTTCTAACCGTATTTTGCAGGTATTATTATACGTATTGTATACGTATTTTTATACGTATTTTTTGTACGTATTTTTATACGTATCCTGTATGCATTTTTGTACGTAATGTTATATGTTATGTATGGTTTTCATGAACGATTCTATGCTATTATGTGGTTAGCGGTCCCTCATTTAAGCGGGACAACCTAGTTACTCGCCACTGACGGTGGACCCCCCCTATTTCAGGTGATGATGCAGACGCATAAGTGGGCTCGTATGGATCGGGTTGTGAGATGTGATGAGATTAGCTTAGTGAACCCAGAGTCTATTTATGTTTTTCTATTTATTTATTAAGTATTTATCCCGGCTTGTTGGGATTAAACAACATTTCAATATGTACTTTAGAGTTTACTTTTGGATTTTGAGACTAGTAGTTATTACTTTAATTAATAAAAGATCAATTGTATTTAGAATATGTTATTTTTGTTACGTTTATGCTTAGTAATGATCCATTTGTCGATTTCCATCGTAAATCGACAGTCTAAAAAGTCGGGTCATTACAGATATAGAGGACGACCATGATGTGATAATTATAATAGTTTTGGAAAAAATTTCAAAGATTTGGAATTAAAGAGAACAACATTAAAAAAATTGAGATAGGAGGAGATGTAAAAAATATTTTTATGTTGTTAACTTAGTAGATTTGTTTGAAATGTAGTTTTAGCTAGACTAATTTGCAACCCTTTATCATATTTGACTTTTAAATATTAATCCAACAACTTAGGGTTTGTTCTCTTCAACTTTTTGGATCTGACCTGATTTATCCTTATTTTGTGAGGAATTGTCCTTATTAAATTTCATCTGACCTAATATGTTCTGAAATAAGTTGAAGAGAACACACCCTTAAAATGGTTTGTTGGTTAAGACTTTACATTTCATTATAAAGATTATGGTGTTTTTTTTCAACTCATCTATACCTAATATATTAAAACACACCCTAAAACATAATTTTGACACATGAGATATCTCATTTTTAAAATTATGTCATGTGTCAACTTAAAAAAAGTGTTTCATTTTCCTTTCCTTTTTTTAGAATAAAAATTTGCTTCTATTTTCTAATTACAATTCATATTAATAATGTATTTACATTTAATAAAACTTTTCAAAATTATGAGATTTTCTTTCTTACTTCACTTTATTTTTAAGTTATTCATTTTAAATTTAATTTTATTCCATTTTAAAATTCTTCTAAATGAGCTCACACTTTATATTTACAAAATTATATTCCATTATATTATAATTATGCAAATGAATATTTTTCAAAATATGTATATGTTTTTTTCAAGGGAAATATATTTTATAATCTTAAAAATAATTAAAAATTTGATATATTTTTATTTTTAATGAATTATTAAGTCTTAATTTAATCATCAAAACCATTAGAATTACAAAAATTAAAATATACAACTATGAACCTAATACGTACAAAGCCCGTGCATTATGCACGGGCCAAAAACCTAGTTATAATTTAACATATCTAAATTGTATTAATATGAAGGTTTTTTTGGTCAAATTAGACCCTTTAAAAAATATTTTGCGAAATGAAACCTTTTTTAAAAAAATTTGGCAACTTAAAACCTCAAACCTTTTTTTTCCAGATAAAACCTTGTCATATTTTTCAACATTGACTACTCATTTCTGGCGTTGACACATCTTTTTAGGAAGCTACTCATGTCAAAGATGAAAAGGAGAAGGAGTAGGGTGAAGTTCAAGAGAGAAAACATGTAAAAAGGAGCAACAAACAAACCAAGTGCAACAAAATTAGAGTTCTTAGACATTACAAAAGACGAGTCAACGCCGAAAATGAGTAGTCAATATTGGAAAATGTAACACACATAAGATTGGTTTAAGAGGATTTAATAAGTTACTCATGTCAATAAGATGCATCTATTTTTTAGGAAGCTCATATGATAAAATATTCCACAGTTAAGCGGGATCAGCTGGGAGTAGTCTTAAGATGGGTTACCTCATGGGAAGTTTCCTAGGGTGCGTATGGGTGAGGACAAAATGCGCCGAAAGGACTCGTGTTGGCTTGTGGGGTCAGGTTATTAGTCCAGAGTGCCCTTTGGTGACAATATACCCGGCCCAGTATGGGACCGGGGTGTTACAAATGGTATTAGAGCAACATTGCGACCGCATCTACCCAATAGGATTTGGCGCCTAGCACAGGAGGATTCTGGGTTTATGTGATTAGCTTCTAGTGGTTTAGAGTTTTTGGGCGCAACGAGGACACTGCGTTCCTTAAGTGGGGGTGTTTGTAACACCCATAAGATTGGTTTAAGAGGATTTAATAAGCTACTCATGTCAACAAGATGCATCTATCTTTCTTTTAGAAACTCATATGATAAGATACTCCACAGTTAAGCGTGCTCAGATGGGAGTAGTCTTAAGATGGTCGACCTCCTGGGAAGTTTCCTAGTGTGCGTATGAGTGAGGACAAAATACGGCCAATGTTTCATGTCACAAAAGGATTATGTTTAAGGTTTTAAGTTGCCGTTTTTTTTAAAGGTTTCATGTTGCAAAACAAACATTTCAATGGTTTCATCTGGAAAAAAAATCCTAATGTAAAATTATTCAACCTAATTATTTAAATTTAAATTTATGCCCCGATGATTAAATCTGATTTTAAGAAACGATTAATGGATCTTATTGGACCTGATTATAACTTATTAAAATTATTAAACTTTTTTACTGTTGATTCTAACTTAGAATGTGTTTTCTTCAACCTATTAGATCTAAACATATTAAATCTAATGAAACTTATTTGTCTGTTAGCCTTATAAAAAAAACAATCAAACTATAGCATCTAATTAGACCTAATTAAACAAAATTGAATGTATTTGTCCTTTAATTTACCAAATTCACACATTTTTGAACCGAAACCCTTTTTTTAAGTGAAAAGAATGTACTTCTAATAACTAATAGGATTCTCAACTCATTATAACTCAACTTATCTAAATTGTATTAATATAAAGGGTTTTTTTTTTTTTTTTATAATAAATGAAACCTTTTTTTTAAAAAAATATTTTGCAAGCTAAGATAAAACCTTTTAAAAAAAACTTTGGTAACTTAAAACCTCAAACCTTTTTTTTTTGTCAGATAAAACATTGACTGTATTTTTCGACATTAACTACTCATTTCTGGCATTGACACATCTTTTTACGATATCTTACACATAGAGTGACAGATTGGTGCCTGAAAGACCTTAAAACAAGAAAAGGAGAAGGAGTAGGGTGAAGTTCATGACAGAAAACATGTGAAAAAGAGCAAGAAACAAACCAAGTGCAGTAAGTATGGAGTTCTTATACATTACAAAAGACGAGTCAAAGCCGAAAATAAGTAGCCAACGTCGAAAAGTAAGGTCAAAGTCTCATGTTTAAGGTTTTAAGTTTTCATTTTTTTTAAAGGTTTCATGTTGAGAACAAAAAAAAAAAAAAATTTAAAATGGTTCATTTGAAAAAAAAATCCTAATATGAAATTATTCAACCTAATTAGTTAAATTTAAATTTATGCCCCCATTAAATTTGATTAAATCTGATTTTAAGAAATGATTAATGGATCTTATTGGATTTGATTATAATTTATTGAAATTATTAAACCCTTTTACCGTTGATCATAACTTATAATGCTTTTTCTTCAACTTATTAGATCTGATTGAAATTCATTGAACTTATTTGCCTAATTAGGCTTCTAAAAAAATAATTAGACCTAATTACACAAGATTGAATTTATTTGTCTTTTAATTTACGAAATTCAAACTTATTTGAATCGAAACCTCTTATTTTTTTTAAGTGAAAAGAATGTACCTCTAATAGCTAATGAGATTTAGTACAAATAATGTTAATGTCAACTCAAAAGTCAAAACTTTTAAGTGGGAGTTCAACTCTCACAAAAGTGCAAGGCCTTAATTTAAGAAATTTCGATTTAAACAAATTTAGTTAAGTTTAATTCATTTCCTTTTGACTATAATTTAGTTTAGTTATGATTGGGTTGTTGGGAGAAGAGTTTGGGACTATAATGTGCTGATGCCTTTTGACTTTGATTCAGCTATTTAATTTTGTCCCCTTTGGGGTTTCTTTCAAAAAAAAAAGAAAAAATTCATTTCCTTTTAGCTCATGAAGTCATGAGTCTAGAATTTAGTTCGTTTCAATTTAGTCCAAAAAAAAATGATCCAAGTACTTTTTTTTTATGCAAAAAGTGATCTAAGTACTTAAACGCTTGGTCCACCAGGGCCACTAGTCACCACGACACCAATCTCTATTACTTTAAAAAAAATTGTTGCAAGATATGAAGTACCAATATTATGTGTATATTCTCTTTAAGTTATATAAAATCAGATTAGATCTCATAATATAAATTTAAATTCTCATACATTTTCAAATCTTATCTTATTAAATTTTTATCTCCTCGTTTAACCAAAATTACATAAAATTGACATTAAGGGTTCGTTTACTTTGATGTAAAATATTTTCGATGTAAAATGATTTTTCATGAAAAACCTTTAATGTTGGAAAATTCATTTTCATACAAGTTTTTCAATGTTTACTTGCACGGAAAATAAGTTTATGACAAAATTGAAAAACTCTATTAGTAAACGGCCCTTTGATACAAAATTTGAGACGAACCCTATTGTCCAAACTCCAAACCCAAACAAATAGTGGTTTTACAAATTTGTACGAGGATTTCGAGGCGAAGGGGTGGTTCTCGTCGAGCCGTCGGGAAGAGCGCTGATAGCAGTTTCAATTTCAACAGGCAAGTTCTACTTCATCCCTTTGCTTCGCCATTGTCTCTCTTTTCAGTATACATCCATTCATTCATGTGCTATCCTCATCATATTTTTGCTTGTCTGGTTGAAAACTAAACTTCTTGAACAACAGTAATGACTCTCCATTTTCTGAGAAGAGCCTTGATTTCTCTGTCTCGCAAAAATCAACCTTCATTATTGACCACCCACCCGCTGGGGCTTCCTCTCTTCTCATCTTCATTCTCTACTTTGGAAGAAGTAACCCCAGCTGAAGAAGATTCGTCTTCTGCAATCAATGATTACTTCATTACCCATCACAACTTTTCAGCAAAAACAGCTTCTAAAGCTTCAACTTCTCTTGCTCATTTCAAGGACTATGATAGATCCAAATTAGTTCTTGATTACTTCAGAAAAAGGGGATTTTCGAATGCCCAGTTGGAGGAACTTGTCTTATGTGATCCTCTTGTTCTTTCTGCTGACCTTAATAAGAATATTAAGGTAAAAGTCAATAAAATTGTGGATTTGGGTTTCACTGATGTTGATTTGGCCAAGTTATTGTGTACTGTCTCTGGGGTTTTGACCGTGCACAGGACTTCTGATTCTATTGCTTCTTCGATTTCGGTACTGCAAAATGTTTTGGGTTCCAATGCTGAAGTTATTAGGTTGTTGAGAACTTGCAATTGGTTTCTTTGTAGTGATTTGGATAAGGTTTTGTTGCCAAACCTTAAGTCGATGGAGAGTTGTGGGATTAGCCAATTGCAAATTAAGCGAGTGATTTTTAGTTTTCCTAGGTTTTTCTTGATCAAACCTGAGTTCATGAAGGATTGTATGAGGAGGGTTGATGAGATGGGGTTAAGCAGAGATTCAAAAATGTACATTCATGGTGTTCGGGTATTGAGTTCTATGACTCTGAAAAACTGGGAATCAAAGTTGAAGCTTCTCAGAAATTTGGGTTTCGGTGAGAATGATATTCTGTCAGTGTTTAGAAAGACTCCTAATGTTCTTGCTATATCAGAGAGGAAGATATTAGAGGTTTCTGAACTCCTGCTTAATTCAGAGGGTGTTGATATATCGTATTTGATTCAGCATGCTGAGTTGCTTGTTTATAGTGCTGCGACTCGGATTAAGCCTCGTTTAGAAATCATCAATACTCTCTTGTCAAAGAATTTAATTTTTGAGATGCCTAAAATGACTTCTATCTGCAAGATGAATGACGACGTTTTCATTCAGAAGTTCGTGTTGCCATTTGCCAATGAAATTGGTGAGGTTGGTGAGAAATTTGTTGCTAACGCAGGGTATAAACTATAAAGTTCCAAGTTTGAAGTCGTAGAGAAGAACTTGTTTTTCTTAAAAAAATCTCTGGCTGTTTTGATGATTATTGATCAATTCATGGCTCTTCTACTATCCAGACATTAATTTAGACCAGGTATCACCTCTACTATGCTCTTGGTGCTTGTTGCTCGTATCAATATTTCAAAGAATCACTCATAACTTTGTCATTTGTGTTTGTCTTAAGTGTTTCATTTGTGGAGAGTGATGGTAATATTATTAATGCTCAGATAATTCGTAATTGTCACTGTTTGGTTTATTGGTTTGATATTGATTCATAGGGACATATGGAGCTCTTCTTGACAATATATTCTTAGGAGGCTAGAAGGCACTATATATAGAATCAGCTATGCTATATTCTTTTTATATGTGAATTGTGGAGCTCCTTTTTTGTCATATAACAAGTCATGAAAATGATGTTGATAACATTATTATTGGGCTAGGTGGGCTTCAAAGCTTCTTCAAATCATGCTTGTATGCATAATTCTTGCTTGATTCTAACATGAAGGAAGAATGTTGTGATAAGACTGCCATTACTTTTATCTAGCTGAGGGATGGTTTTCTTTGCATCTTCCATGTTTTAGTGCTTAGTGAATGGCATTAGTCCTTTCAAAATCAGAAGAGAAAGAATGCATATGGACAATAATTTGGTCTCAGCCTCAAGATGTAAACCTTGTGAAGAATTCTAGATAAAACCCATCGTTATCCTGCTTGGCCACTAGAGCTAAATTTTGTCCCATTTCATTCTTGAATGATGTCATTGAATTTTCCCCTTGTCACAAACTTGATACCATTTTTGTTTTCTGTCTGTCTTGGATCCTGCGTCGTCATGGTTTCTGGGATTTATGCAGGATTTCCTCATTTATCTTATCTCAAATTAGGCTAAATATTTTTATTAGTACCCCTACTTTTTACTTTTCCACATTGCTTAATGGGCAATGTGGAAAATACGTAATGGCAAACAGTATTGGACAACCTGTTGAAGTGTTGTTTCTGTGTGGGTGGGTTGGGGGGGGGGTTGTGCAAGGTGTGATTTTTTTTGATAAGGAAAGAAAAATCGATCTGCCCCTTTCATAGTGCCAACCATAGGCATCCTTGTGGTTAAGAAGGGAAAGGTTTTGGTCATGGGGTTGGAACCAATAGGTTGTTCCGTCGTTGAATAATAGTGGTGACTTTGATTAGTCGGATGCTTTGTTAGTTTTTGTGTAGATATGGTTGGTTGTATATTGGAAGAAATTATTAAGATCCAAAATGATATATTTGATTAAGTTATGGATTTCCCAAAGGGATTTGCCAAGTTTGACGGATAGAGTTAAAAAACTGTTAGGTTGTCTCCTTTGATTTGGATTTTGTGAATGCCTAATGAGATAGCCTTTTTAATAACTTCTTTGAGGGCTAAGTCTTTTGCGAACAAACTAGAGTTGTTATACTCTATATTTTTTGAACCCTGATAGTAAAATATCTCCTTTACCAACTTTAATTAGGAATCCAATCATGGAAACAAAACTTGGACGTTATGTAACGGAACAACCGTTCTATAATGGGTTTCAGACCCATCGTTCCGAGAAACCTCGTTATAGAACGGTGAGTTGGAAATCACACCAAACTCGCCATGACGGCCGTTTTGTAACGGTGGAACCTTGTTCTAACACGCTGGAAAGTCAGCATTGTTGCAGGTAAAGGAAGAAAATGAAGAAAAAAACTTAAATTTGTGTTTCAAAGTAGAAAAATAATAGAAATTTCATCAAATAACAACTTACCGTAGCTTGAAAATGTATAGTCCAGAAAAATCCCAAACTAATTAAGTAAATTACTTCAATTGAAACCTTAAATTAAAAACCCTAAATCAGAACAAAACCCTAATTTGCAAACTAAGCCAGATGACATCATCGCCAACAAGCCATTGATGATAGTGGTTGCCGATAAGCCGATTGGATGTATCTGGTGGTCTCTGTAGCAGCCACCGCCGACGATCTCAAGTTTTTCTTCTTGTTTCGCGTCAGTGCAAACTCTCTTTGGTGTTATATGATATAATTACTTAAAATTGAACTTATGTGATTTTTTTTTAATAAAAAATTCATGACGCGAAAGGCGTGATTTGTTCCATTCCTCTGTTACAAGCCTTTTACGCGAACGATAGTTTTAAAAGGCGCGCCTCAGGCACGCCCAGGCGCTGGGCGAGCTCCAAATCGCATCGGGAAGACTAGGCGGGACGAGCTCCAGAAGGCGTGCTTTATGGATAAGAAGCGCAGATGCTGACTCAACGTTCGTTATTTAAAAAAAAAACTATTTTTACTTACCTCTCGATCTCACTCAACATTGAAGAAGCTTAAGGCAGGCGACATTGAAGAGGAAGAAACCCTAGATTTTTACTTACCACTCAATCTCACTGGAAGTTGCACAATTCTTGCCGGCATCTCGCCGAAAAACATCTAGGTAAGCCGTCGCAGCTTCTCTTTCTTCTTTCTCCTTTTGCTCGACGGTCGTCTTCTTCTTTCTTTCTCCTCTGCTTTATTCGTTTTCTTTCTCCTCTGTCTTCGTCTTTTCTGATTCTTCTTTCTTTCTCTTTTTTCTACCATTTCTCCTTTTCTTCGTCTTTTCTGTCTTCCATTTCTTTGCTGCTCTGCTTTTCTATTTCTTTTTTGTCTTTTGTTTCCGTTTCTCTTTTTCTCTTTTCCTGCTTTTCTTTCTTTCTTTTTATGTGATTTCTTTTTTTAGTTATTTACTTATTTTTGTGTGATACACATTTAGTTTTATATTAAAAAAATTTGTCGTACATGGTAGTATTATAATAATTATGACTCTTTTTGTTTATTATGCACTTATAATATATATTTTATGTTGTTTTAAGTATATACTGAGGTTTAGAATTGATTTCTATGGTTTATAGCACTTAAAGCACGCCTCGTATCCAAAAGGCGCGCGCCTTCGCCATGCGCATTGCTCCTAGGCTCCAGGACCCCTTTGCGCCTCGGTGTCCCTTGTGCCCTTTAAAACTAATGGTGACCGCGATTTTTTTTCTTGAATCCAATAGCCGTGTTTTGATCAGATAGTTAGAGCCATCAAAATTGAGCTAGAATGGATGTGAACCTCGTTATTTTAACTGTTATGCACAGTTTTTCATTAAAAAAAATCCAAATTTACTATATCGTACCATTCTTTAAAAAGATTTACCAAAAAGTTATGAAGATGGATGTCCAAAATAGTATGTAAAAGATCTATGTTACTCAGGTAGAAGTATCTGACAAACAATTTTATGAAAAATCTGAACGTTTATGGTCTAAAATAAAGTTTCCAAGTGTCATACCAATGTCCAAAGGTCGAGTGTTCGAAACGGGTACTTAAGAGTTGAAATAAAGAGTCTAAATAGCACAGTAGAAGATCAATGAAGTTTCAAATGCTAAATTTGAAAGAGCAAAAGCAAATTCTATGAAATAAAATGGGTTAATGAAATTGAAGTACATGATTGCAAATTTGCAACATATTTAGATGCTGTGAAAATTCTTTCTAAGCTAAAGAGAGAAAAGGGTGAAGGAAACAAACCTACAAATCTGTGAACAATGTTGCTTTTGTTTTGGAATTTCAGCTGTCTGTTGATGTTTATGTGATTTTATTTCACTCAAAATCAGTGCCTTTTGCGGTTCTATATAGGTATATATATATATATATCCATACATAAATAAGCAAAACCCTTAGCTCACAGAGTCACATGTGTCAAAAGGACAAAAGCCGTACAAAAGGAAATGAAGAATGGGCTTAGGACTAAAGTGAGGCAAAGAAAATAACAGCCGATAAATATATAGAATAAAATCCTTAGCTATAATTCTATACCCCCTTCAAGTCGGGGCTCATAAGATATTCACAAGTCCCACCTTGACAGACATAAACTTGTGCTAATGCTGTGGTAGTGATTTTGTGTTGTTGTAGGCTTTGCTAATGAAACCATCCATTATGTGATCTCAACATAGTGATAGTTTATGTTGAGACGTTTGGTTCTTTCATGGAAAACAGAGTTATGAGATATGTAATGTGCTGATCTACTATCACAAAACAATGGAATAGGTTTTGGAATGCATACACTAAGATCTTCAAAGATTCCATTTACCCATCCAAGCTCACTACATGTTCCCTGTCAAGGATCTGGAAGTGAATGCACAACTACCAATATGCAGTGAATCAGTGATAGTAGGAGCAGCATTTACAGGGTAGTATAGGCCAAGATCAGCAGTGCCTTGTAAGTATCTGAATACATGTAATGCAGCCTGCGAATGTGGTGCTCTTAGCTGGCTCAGTTGTTGAATTGAATAACCAATGTGCTCAAATTTAGGTACAATAGTTTCCCAACTAACCTTCTGTAAGGTTCAGGATCTTCTAGTGGAGCTCCTTGATCAATAGACAACTTTGTCCCCTTAGGAAAAGGAAATCCCACACTTTTGCAATTTTCCATCACTGTTTGCGTCAGTAGGTTCAGAATGTATTTCTTCTGGCTAATCATGGTTCCTTCAGCATTTCTTGTGACTTCTAAACCAAGGAAGCACCTCATTTTACCCAAGTCTTTTACAGTAAACTCTTTGTCTAATTCCTGTTTACCCAAGTCTTTTACAGTAAACTTCTTGTCTGAATCTAATTCCTGTTTGAGAAATTCAATGTAAAATTCATCATTTCCTGTGACTAATAAAGTAATAAGTCATCCACATATCTTCTTGCACTGCACCTTAATCCCAAAGTGATGACACGAGCACTTCCTAAAAGGTCACCCATCCTAGTGACTATTCTCGGCCAACCATGGGGACGTCGGGGTTGGCGCCATGGCAACACAAGGACTTCCCAGGAGGTCAGCCATCCTAGTACTATTCTCATCCAACCGTGCGCCTGGATGTGATACATTTTTACGCTGGCTGTAACAGGCCTACTGAAACCTTCCTCCTTTATCCGGGCTTAGGACCGGCAGTGGGAAACCCCACTGGTGGAGTAAATAATGAGTTTGATCAGTCCATTTTTGCTGCATTAATGAGTTATATCTTCTTGATTGCATTAAACCTCTTGATATTAGAGAACTTTTGCTCCAAGTTCCACAGTCTTGTTTGAGCCCATAAATGCTTTTCTTCAGTTTACATACTTTGCCTGATGTAGCATGCTTGTGCCCTTCCGGAATTCTCATGTGGACTTCTTCTAGTCCCCCATGGAGGAAAGCATTGTTGATGTCTAACTAAAATAGCTTCCATTTCTTCATAGCTGCACATGCTATCATAATCCTCACAGTGACACATTTTGCCACAGGTGAGAAGGTGTGCGTATATCCTTGCCTTTCAGCGCTTTTTAGCTTTCTTCAGGATTTGGCCCTTACTGACTTAGCTAATTCAATTCTTTTCGTCTATCGATGAACAGCGGATAGCTATTATTCACTGGTGATAGCTTTACCTATAAGAACACTTGGGATTAGGTTCGCGAAGAAGGGCTGAGATCATTCACAAGGACTCGATTCTATGTCATGTAATAGCTAAAGCTATGCTTTTGGAAGTCCTCCTCCACCGGTAGCCGAAATGTTGCCAGCATATCCGGAGTGCTGCCTGTGAATATAGTAGGACTTCTAGAAACAAAAGTGAAACAGAAAAAATGCCCTAAGAATCCAAAAGAAGTTTGGCTGGGTCACAAATTAGGGTTCCGAGACTCAGGTTAAGCTCCGTCTCGGAACCATGTGGGGGCAGTAACAGGGATGAGCAGTACCTGTTCTTCGAAAATCGGATACCTTTTTGTTTTCATTTCTACAAGAGCTCGGGCTACAACTTTCAAAACAGGAAATGCAAGAACTACTTAGGGGAATCAAAGGGAAATCCGAACAAATGCTGAATGAGTTTCTGCATCAACCACAGGATTAACTATAAATTTCTTCAACTTCTCCCCTGAATCAAGTGATTGATTACCGCTGCAGCTTTTTCTGATCAAAGGCCGGGGCACAAGGGTCCTGGGGGCGGATAGCTAATCCCTCTTTCAACGAGAGTTGCGGACCGGCCTCAATGGAAAACCTCCAGTATGAAGTTCAGCCCACGGGACCGTGGTCGTCCGTCTCCGGTTTGCCGGTGCGAAATCCGTTGCGCGTTAGCGCTGCCTGCTGATAAAGTTGGACCATGAGCTTTCCTCAAGATCACAAAATTCATATGGGCTACTGAGGCACTTGTTTGTCTTCCTGGGCCACCAATTTTGCCTTCAATCTTTCTATTGTCCCATCAGGCTTATATTTTGGATTTCTTTCCACTTGGCAAATCAACCAATTCTCAGGTTTCATTCTTTTTTAAGGCTCTTAACTCATCTTGCATAGCCTTGTTCCATCCCTCATCTTTAGATGCCTCATGAAATTAAATGGCTCTCTGATCTTGACAACATTATTGAATGTTGCCAAATATTCAGGTTTATATCAGCTGCTTTGCCAGAATGCAGCATGCAGTGGATTTCGATTCTTCCTCACCACATGGTCACATCTTTCCCACCTATGGTAATCCTTAGAACCTTCCTCTGCCTTCTTACAGCTCCCATCTAGGAGCCCTTGCTTGTTCTTGGAACCTAGAGACATCTTCACACTACGGCTCCAATTTAGGTAATTGTTTCCATTGAAAATCATACCACTTATCTGCATTGAAGGACTATCAGATGATGCCAAGAACAAGGGGTCTTCATATCCTGCTCCTGCATCTTCATTAATCTCCTCTTCTCCACTCATTTTCTTCAATGTTCAACATGAATATCCCTGCTATGATACCATAAAGAATGTTGCTTTTGCTTTGGAATTTCAGGTGTCTACTGATGTTTCTGTGATTTTATTTCACTCAAAATCAGTGCCGTTTGCTGTGATTTTATCTTTACATAAATAAGCAAAACCCCTAGCTCACAGGTGTCAAAAGGACAAAAGCTATACAAAAGGAAATAAAGAATGGGCCTAGGACTAAAGTGAGGCAAAGGAAATAACAGCCCAGAAATATGCAGAACAAAATCCTTGGCTATAATTCTATAAGTTTTACTGCAATTAAAGGGGTATTGTCAAATTTCAATAACCATAAAGTACTACGATTTTCAAGACAAAGGTCAATTTAAATTTGAAGCGTGTATTGCAACTTTGCAAGTTTAGATCCTTAGAGATAGTTTTAGGCGGGAGAACTTTTCATGACAGCTTGACACGTGTTCAGTACTTAAGTTGGAGGGAAAAATGATGTCAGCATGACCTATTTTAGTACTCCCTCCGTTTTTTTTAGATGTAACACTTTGACTTTGGCACTATTCATCCGACTCACTTTGACCGTTAATTGTTATTAATATATAAAGAAAAATATAGTCATGTGGGATCTTGTTGGATTCACCTCGGAATACACTTTCCAAATATATAATTTTTATAATTTTTACACTTATATATTTAGAGATATTACGAGTCCAAGTTGTGCCTCGGCAAGTGTGAAAAGCGAAGTGTTACATCTAAAAAAAACAGAGGGAGTAATAGTTAATAGATTATGTTTTTTGTGGCTGCAAAATCCAAGCTGTCAACAATAAGATTGGTAATTATCTGAAAATCTAGTCCTCCACTTTTACTGGTACTAGTTATTGAGGTGAATGTTGCTTTAGGATTGTCTTGGTGGTTGCTGCTTTTATTGCTGCCACAATTCTTTATTTTCGATCTCTAGCCGAGTTTTGTAACGCAACTTTTTGTTTAGTTTTGCTTTGCTGTTTATATACTCTGCTAGTGTAATAATGAGGCCACTTTTGTTTGTTTCAGTGTCAATCTAGACTCTTACCTGACCTACTAGTTTTGGCATTGAATAAATTACAGGTTGCCTTTTCTTGCAATACAGCTAAAGGTTTCTTTGCTTAGTTGATATCAAGCACTGTTCCTTTTTTCTGCTGTGTGTTTGCTTTGTTGACACCTGAATTCCTTTCATCTTGCCTTCTGAAAGGAATTTTATATAAGATGAATTACTAAACATTTGCTTCAAGAAATCTTCATATTGTTGGACAACTTTTTAAAATTTTAAACATCTGGCTTCCTATTCTTAAGCATTTTTTTGGTTTCCTATTCCCTTTGTTGTTTGGTATTGGTTGTGCTTTTTACCCTAAACATAACAGTATGATGCATGAAATCCCTATCCCCTTACCTAGAGATTGGGTTACCCACTTCTTGGGCAACTGAGTTCAGACACTCCCTGCAATCACCACAATTCAGAACCAGAGCCACAACATCAATGTCAACAACCTCTGGCAGTATCCCATCACCACATGCTATGAATCTCATGTGTTGCTTCATATCCATGATGCCGGACACTTCAGACACCTACACACACCACAAAGCTATAGACTACCAACAACGCCATGATTCAACGGCTACTATCGCTCCTAAATTATCCATCTCCAATCACCATAAACCCAACCACTAGTCAAAACCTGCAATCACATAACCACATTTGTGACTATAGTAGTAGACGGGGGGGGGGGGTGGGGGAGGAGAGGAAGATGGATTCAACAAATGAGAGCCTAATTTTAAGAAGCGTGCCTCGCTTCCAAACTTTGGGAAATGGGCTTTAGCTGGGCGAGGCTCAATCACTTACGAAAGGCACACGCCTCGTGCGCCTCAAAGCGCCTCTAGTAAGGCACACCTTTGGGCCTTAAGGAAGGTAGCTAAGATTTAAGTTATAAATTGAAGAATGATTGAATTTTTATTTTTTTTTCAAATTGAGACTACTTTAGCTTTTCATATATCATTATTTAAATTATTAGGGTCCTTTTAAATTAGTATTAAATACAATCAAAGAAAAAAAAATTGAACTAAATAAATAAATACATGCGCCTTGCATACAAAAGGACTTGCCTTCACCTTATGCCCAGGCTCCAAGGATCATTTACGTCTTGGTGCGCCATTAAAACTAGGAATGAGAGAGAATTTGTCTTTGCTGTGGCAAGGCGGTGGTGCTGATTATGCGAAAATAGGAATGGTCATGAAAAGATGATAAGAAGATTGGGTACAGTTAGAGAGAAAATGGAGGACTTATGGAAGATATAATTTTTTGAATTAATCAGGAAAGCGAGGTAATTGGAGAAGTTTTGGTTACATTCCTTTTCTCTCTTTCTTGATTTCATTTTTTTGAAGTATTGACGTCTTGTACCAAATGGTCTCTATTAGTATTTTGTGAATTAATCAGTAAAATATTGCTAGAATTTGGAACTAAAGTTTCATTCACCCCTATATTGGTCTCTTGTTAGTTGTTACACAAAACAATTGTTTGCTTATTAATGTTTTTTTTTTGGAATTTTCCCAACATAGTTTTATGGGCTATATGAAAACTATATTTCATCCTTTTTAGATGCCACAATTTCCTATTTTGTCAATTATAGAATTAGTTACAACATCTCCATACTTGACCTTATTTAGTAAATATTTCTTGAACAAATAATTTTATTTACTTAATTAACTTAGATTTTAACTCAATTTTATCCTTACTAATACTAATTGTTCAAACTTCACTATAAATCCAACCTTGTTGATTATCTTCAATCAACCAATCAATCAAAGCCTTGTTTTCATAAGTGGGGTCGGCTACATGAACCAAAGTGATTATTCCTAGAGGTCGTCCACATAGATTAGGGAACGCCCCCACGAGATTATCATTTTGGTTCATATCATAAGGTGTGACAAAGTTTTATGCTGGTTGTCACAGGTCTACCATTTCACCATTATATAAAAATCCTCCATATTCACTATTTCATAAATCCTTCATCCACACCATTGTCATCAATCCCCTTCCAACTCCACCTCCACAGTTAATCATCTCTCCAACCACTACCATTTCACCACTTCTTTATCATCTCTTCGACCAATTCCTTCCCTAAGAATTCGACCATTGTACCAACAACCTCAGTACTTTGATCACTAACCTTAAGGCCCATGAATTTCATTACCTAACCAATCTAACCATCGGCTTGGCGACCCCAAGACTTCACCGGTGCCAAAAACTTCCTCACCTCTTGATTCTACTCTTGCTTCTCGATCTACTTTGTCAAACTTCAATACTTCATCATTTCTTGATCTCACTCTCCCTCTACTTTGGATCTACTTTCTCTCTCCTCTCAATAATTTTTTATGGTGGTGGCTGGTGGGTCGGTATGTTGGTCATTTTGTTCTGCTAGGTGCCTAGTTCAGGCCTTTAGGGTTTATGGGTTATGGTGGTGGTCAGTGGGTCACTGCATTCAGTATGATGGTGGCTTTTAATGGGAGATTGCATTAGTTAGGGTGGTGCTAGTTTTATGGATTGCTGTATTGGTTCCTGGGTCGGTGTGCTGCTTATAGGCACCAAAGAAATTCCTACTACCATTCAGCAGTAAACTCTGTGCCGTACCCCAAATTTTTTTTTGAAAACGAACAATGGAGGTACATGTAAAAATAATAGCTGAGACTCATGACTCTTTTCGTGCACATCCAGATTGAATTATCTTGAAAAATATATTTGCTTATCCAACTAAGACATATTTTCTTGATTTTTATTTCTACCTTTCAGAGATAAAAGAGGAAAAACCACTTTCACCTCTTAAATAGATCTTTATCGATCCTTGTTTAGAAATTTATATTGCTTTATTAAGGTAGAATAGGAAAATCCTTCTGTTCTTTTTTTTATGTCCCCAAAATCATCTTTTGTTTGTCCCTTTTTCTTTGCCTAATACCAAATGAGTTAACACTAACGGTCCGTTTGGTTGTTGGTAATAAATTGTGGTAATGGTAATGGATTTAAAGTGTAATTGATTAAGGAAAAACTTCAAAATCCCTATAGAAAACATATTTTTCATTCCCAAACTTGAAATTTTCTTCTTATTTTCCATTACCACGTGAAATGGTGGTATTAGATGGGAATGAATATTTGTAAAAAAAATTAGGTAAATTGGAGTTAAAGTAGCACCACTATGGGAATGAATTGTGATTTTCCTTTCAAATTTAGTTCTAAATCCATTCCCATTACCTCCATTTATAACCGGCTTTCAAACGGGCCGTAAGTTCTCATAAATACACATCCCATCACCTTAAAAAAACTTGCAAGAACTTTCCCATGATGCATAAATCTTTGGGCTAAAAATCGACAGGCCTAGGAAAGGAAAGGGAGTAACCAGATTAAAACTTGAACTATTTCAATAGGGGTTGTATCTCCACATAAATACTGGCCATGTATTGTTGAATATTTTATTATTGATTTTTTACTACCTCAATTGTACCGGGTTCATGATTATCCTTTTATACAGTATATTTTATTTAAGTGGGGCCTAAATTTTTTTTTTTTTGTGCGAATGAGCCACAAAGGGCGGGGAAGCTTTAATCACCTGGAATCGGGGGGGAAGCTTTAACCACCTGGGACCTAAATGTAGTGTAGAAAGGAATGAAATTTAAGAGGTTTAACATCTTATGTAAGAGAGGATAGAAAGGGGAAACATAGTGACAGTAAGAACATCGATATTAGTGGAACATAGGAGTAGCAAGTCTGTAACTGCTAGTAAAAAAAAGGTGTGTTTTGGGTGCATTAGAGAGAACTCTGCTATAGCAGCTCACAAAAACAGCCATCGACTTCCCATTAATTGAGGTCTGTCCAACATCTATCTTGATTGCTCAGATTTGTTAATCAATAATCATTCAAAATGATAACTGTGGAAAAGTGCTGTCTTAATTTTTATGAAGAACTAGCTTTGATATAATTACATTTAAAAAAAAATTCAATTGTATAGTAAAACCTAAACACAAAATTTCTTGCCTAGAATTTGATTTACCTTGTAAAGAAGAAAAACATTTGTTGCAACTAATGTGCAGTTTCTTTTTTGGGTAAATATTGCAACTAAATTGAGGAGGAGGTAATATATGTATAGATAGGATTAGACTCTTGTAAGAACATGTCCCTTGTTTGAGAACATCTCCTTGTATGAAAAGTGCTCATATCCATTAGATTGTATGAACTAAATCCTATGGCCATCACCATTTGTCTTATTCCTCTAAAGAAACAAAATCCATTTGTCATATTCTTTTCATTTATTAACATTATGTTGCTGAAATGAATTGCTGATCAATGACAGTAGTGAACCTTTTAAGCTCTCAAGCAGCAGGCTCTGAACTGCCTGCCTTTAGCTTGCCTTTTTTTCTTGGGGAAGAATTGGGAAATGTTATAATTATGCATTTAGGAACAAATTTTTTTCTGAAATATTGTTAATTTTTACAACATACAGTTAGTTAAAGGGAAGAAGTTCTTATCCTTTAGTCATTCCTGCTCCTGCTATTGCTATGATGTTATAACACCCCAGAAAACATTCGCCCGCTTTGTGTCAAAGAACACAAATAGCTGAATTTGGATTATTACATGATGTGTTTATGTTTTTCTTTTTTCCCAGCAGGATTTACTTTTAGAGGGCTGATAGTTTGGCGTCCAGCGAAGCAAGATTGTTGTTGATAGCAACAGAAGTGCAGATGCTTGCTCATTACGCGCAGGGATTGCATTTACAGCAATAACCCATTTTGAATTTGTGGATAGTGTGCAGTGCATTTGCGCTTGTAAAATTAAATTAACATCAACTTATTCTATATTTCTATTGAATTTTTCCTGTCCGAGAAATTATTCTACAACTCGATCGATTATGACTTTTTTTTTTTTACCAGCTTAGGAACCCTAGTCTGCACAATTTATCTGGGTTAGTAACATTTGTTTATGAACTAAATTTCTGGGTCTAATGTTGCACTACCAGTCTAGCACTTGCACAGAACAATTGTTTCCTCAAACCTCCCCCCTTTTTTTTTCGAGAAATGTCTTGCTTTATCCTGGTATATCATAAAGGGTCATATGTGCAAATAATTTTTATAAAGGGACTTTTTAATAAAGTTATGAAATATTGTTAAATAAAGTATTAAATCTTAATAACGTAAGGTAATATTCAACATCGTGGCTTAATATTTTACTCAACTTTAGACTTACCAAGTTTGTATTTAACTTTTTATATTTTCTTGATTGCCATTGAATAAAAAATATTTGCATATGTACCCTTGGTATATTTGAATTGAGCTAATTTTTTTCACGGTGTCCCTTAATTCACTACCTTTGTATAAAATTTTTCACTCAGTAAATTTCATATTCCCTCTATATTTTATTTTAGCTTTTTGTTTAAGGTGTTTATTACTTTGATATGGTCTTTGGTGCACTTTGGGCCTTTTATTATACTCTATTTATAATAATTTGAGGGGCTACTTTTATTTTGCTAAAATAATTGATGTGCTTTTTGTTTGTGGCCTGGCCCATTTGTATTGTGTAACGTTTTCGTTTGTGGGCTTGTGCCCAACACATTCAAGCAATTGGTGCACTTTTTGTTTGGCTTTCTCATGAAATAATAGATATTCTCCGTGTGATTCCATGAACATTTTTTTGTTTGGTGGTTTATTATTATTTACCATCTATTTTTTCTAATTTTTACCTTGAAGCATTAAAATCTTTACCGTCTCTGCCTCCTTATGTTTACATTTTTTAGTATGATAATGTGTGGGTTATTAGGCTTTGAATCGAGCCATATTGCAGGTCATCCGTTTTAATTTAGCCAACACACTCATCTGTAAAAGGAAGATATGGAATCTTCACAAATGCATGTGTATGGTGAGATGGAATCTTCACAATTGCATGTGTATGGTGAGAATCGAACCGAGGACCTCGTAACTGGAATTTTGAAGCTTTCACCATTAGGCTAAGACCTCATCCTTATCTCCTTATGTTTACATATAGGCCAAAAATGCTAGTTTTGTATTAGAAACCAATATTGAGTTATTTTTTTGTCACAATATTAATATTATTCCATGTCTTTTTCCCCTTTGCAACTTACTTTCACCCTTGATTGTGGCTCATACTGGCCCTATATGACTTTGCTCAATATTAGCTGGCATAGCAGCGTGATCGATGCATTGCTTAGCTTTGATGCTTTAGCATAATTTAAGTGTTTCCACAATAGTGATTCTTTGGTCCAATACATATAAACATAACCAAACGTATATTTTTGTGTATGGGAACTGCATCATAGTATTGAAAAAAGTCAACGACTTTAATAATTCTAATTAATGCCTAGAGTTAGTACTTCTTCCGTTTTTTAATAATTGAAACAAATGGGTATTTTTTGTTAGAGATAAAAAATTCATTTGTTATAACTATTCAAAAACAGAGGAAGTATATGAAATTGATGTAAGATAAAAGTACTATACCATCATGATATGGCTTGAAAATTTAAACAAATTTGAAGAAATCAACTGTTAAATATAATAATATTTATTGCTTTCATCTCTTTGAGGAATGAAATTTCTAGTGAACTAGCTAGTATAATATACTAATAATAATCACAAAAAAAACAAATATATACTTGTTCAATCATTACCTAAATAGGAAATTTCATCAAGATTGAGACTTGTGTAATGGTGTTGTGGCGCAAAGTCTTTCGAATACTAAGGATGAGATTTTGGGTTCGAATCCCATAGCATGTATTCAGGATGACTCATTGTCCTCCTCTCATGTGTATTTGTCGGTCAAATGGCTTGCCAGAAAGGTCTGACTCAAGGCCTAGTATCACCCAACTAGGGTAGATTATGATGCGAGTTGAATTCAAGTAGCGTGTTTCTTGACTCGACATGTTTATTTTTTGAATTGGGCTTGAGTTGGATCGATCTCAAATGAGTTGAGTTTTAATTTGACCGAGCTTTGATTGGATTAAACTTTGACTGATCGAGGAGCTCACAATTTTTCTCGTCTTATTAGCCTCTACAAGATAGACATTGTATTGCTTTGAACAATTTCTATATAAAAGTATTTGATAGTCAAAATTTTATAGCTTTTCACAAACTCGAGTTGATCTGAGTATCGATTCTGAGTATCGATTTGCTGAAACCAAATTATTAACCTTTGGAGTTAAGTTTAGACCAAGTCAAGCTCAAGTAACTTTCAAGTTGTCGGCTTGTCGCATCTCATAAAACGCCCGTCCTACATTCAACATATATACTACTAACAAAAAAATAAAAAAGGGAATTTTATCAATTTCGGGGGTATATCAACGATTCCTTATGAACTTAAAAGTTAAGTTTAAAGTCAATGGATTCGAGTTGCCAGAAAGCTGTAACTGAACTTGACTATTGCTTTCTTTGTCTAGCTATAGCATCGGTCCCCATAACATAACATAACATAACAGGCTTATATTCATACCTAAGGTAAGGACGGTGGACGTGAAAATGAAATGCACCAATTATAAATCAGAGAGACTGAACACTCGAATGAGTATAAATTATAAAAGTAGATTAAACAAAAAATAAAATAAAAATAAAATGAAAATGAAAATGAAAAATGAGACTGCAAAGACATGGTTGGCTAATTAAAGAACAAGAAAGTAATTAACAAAGTTGAATAAACAAACAAGCTAAGTAGATCACAATCAAATCAGATAGAGAAATAAATATGATATATCTCATCAATTCCTTGTTCAATTCCCATGAAATGGGGTGAATTCTTCATCACCAATCATCTTATTACATACTATATATATCCTATTCAATTTTTATTTTTATTTAGTAGGTAAGGTTCGTTATCTATCTGCATGTTGTAATATTATTTTGTTATTCTCACTTTTTTTGCTCCACACTTCACTATCTTTTGTCTTGATTGTATCATTCGGTGACATGCATACGCGATACGTCTCATAATGTACGTGTTGTTACTATACGTGGGAGAAAATTGGTCAAAGTTAAAAAAACAGACAAATATGAATTGAGATGATTTGAGTAGGGGTAATTGAAATGAATGGCTAAAAATGTCTAACACGGCGCATGCTTAATTTGTAGAATGAATAATGACAATGGTCAAAGTAGAAAGAACATATAGATAAGAAGAAGAAAAAAATGCATGCATGCATGACTATGATAAGCTAACATGCACCGTCGTTAGTTTAGTGTTGACATTAATCAAAGTGGAAAGAATAAATAGATACGGAGAAAATATAGTAGGTACAAAAATGCATGCATGACTGATAAGCTAACACGACTCATGGTTTGTAGAATGAATAATGACAATGGTCAAAGTGGAAAGAACAAATAAATAATAAGAAGGAAAAAAAAGCATGCATGCATGCATGGCTGATAAGCTAACACGCACCGTTGTTTAGTGTTGACATTGATCAAAGTGGAAAGAATAAATAGATACGGAGAGAATATAGCAGGTACAAAAATGCATGCATGGCTGATAAGCTTACACGCCTCGTCATTTATAAAACGAGTGATGACAGCGGTCAAAGTGGAAAGAACAAAAAGATATGAAGAGAATATAAAATTTTAAAAAAATTGCATGCATGGCTGATAAGCTAACACGCACCGTCGTTTAGTGTTGACATTGATCAAAGTGGAAAGAACAAATAGATACGGAGAAAATATAGCTGGTACAAAAATGCATGCATGGATGATAAGCTGACACGCCTCGTCATTTATTAAACGAGTGATGACAGTGGTCAAAGTGGAAAGAACAAAAAGATATGAAGAGAATATAGAATTAAAAAAAAATAAAATTACATGCATGGCTGATAAGCTAACACGTCTGATATTTTTGCAAGAAGAAAGAGTGGGCATGTGCATTGGTACCAATTATGTACTAATTAGGAGTGGCCAATTAGAGGAGTAGAACATGATGCGTGAAAACTAATTAATTTAGAGTGTTTTGTAAGACTTGGGAATTAGCAACACTCAAAGCCTATTCCTAAACCAAATGGTCTTGCCTTTGTAATATAGTGTATATATTATTAGGTCCTATTGTTTGCTTTTTTCTAGTATTGGTAGGTTGTCGTATTTAATTTTCCAGTTAAGTAGTGTTCTATCAACTATGTCAGTTGGTTATGAATAATGGTTCTCCAGTAAAAAACTTGTATAAGTCACTAACTGCTTATTTTAACTCATTCGATCACTTACTCAAGTTATTGGGTTGATTGATTTTATATAACTTTTTTTTTTATTCACTTTTTACATACACGTTTTGAAAGTGATGCATTTCACACTTAATTGACGGTGCTACGTTTATCATTAAGCCATAATTTCAAAAGTTTCATCAATAAGTCCATTGGCGCAATTACAATAACTCCATTACTACACGATAATTTTTGATAACTTGATACTGATAGGGTATATAACATATTTGTGGGCCTTAACCATTAGCTTAAGCTTTTGGTTGAGATGGTCCTCTAACATGGTATCAGAGCCAACGTGACGCAAAGGTCACGACTTTGAATCTCTCCTCCCTCTCCCTTCCAAGTGAAATTAATTAGCATCAGGTATGGTGAGCCTGTGTTGCATCCACATTTCAAGCCCAAAGGGCCTTTCATGTGAGGGGGAGTGATAGAGTATATAACATATTCCTGGGCCTTAACCATTAGCTTAAACTTTTGGTTGAGATGGTCCTCTAACAATCCTTTTACTATTTTTTCGATGAGACTATAACAGCATGACATAACTTTTAACCAAAAAAATGTAACTTTTTACTAAAAATTTTAAATTTTCACATAATTAGTTAAGCTTTACATAATTAAAAGTTATTTTTTTAAGAAATCAAAAAGTTACACTTTTAAGCAAAAAGTTAATTACATCATGTCAGATGGTCTGAGCCTGATAGCTTGCTCCACTAGTAACCCTATATACATGCCTCTCTAAATTCTTTCTCTATTTTTCTTTTTAGAATGTCCATAATTGTTAGCTCCATTTTCTACACTCAACATGCACTTTTTTTAACCTTTTTTTGTTTCCAATGGTTGCGTTATCAACCGGCCTGTTAATGTTATTATTTTTGTTCTTTCTATTTGTTATTTTAATTAACAATAAATATACTTATACCAGTACAAATGAGAATTTGTTATTTTAGTTAACGATAAATTATAAAATCAATTTTGGATTCTAACAATCAACTATGCTTTTGGATGAGTTGAATGTATGACATGATAATGTATAGAAACTAATCCGAGCCTCCAATTATCGGCTTAATTCTTAGTGAACTTGTGTCATATGGTATCAGCACCATAGCGTCACAAAAACTAAACTTCACAAGTTCAAACTCATCCACCCCTCCTTCTTGTAGTCGAATACTAAGTATTGGATATAAGAAAAACTACAAATCTCGATCAGGTTAAGCTTTTAGTTGAGTTGATTTTTTGAAATTTAATTTTAAAAAAGTCGGGAATCTAATATAATGTTGTGTGAAAGCATATGCATTACATTTGTAGAGAGGGCCAAGCTAAGCTTGGGTTATTCTAAGAATCCACATATATTATTATTTGCACCAAATCTTATTGAGCATGATTAATTAAGTGTCTAGAAACCCATAATAGCATAGTGATGACTCGAAAAGTGTATTTTTAT
Organism: Salicornia ramosissima; assembly: GCA_951394345.1. Lineage (NCBI taxonomy): Eukaryota > Viridiplantae > Streptophyta > Magnoliopsida > Caryophyllales > Amaranthaceae > Salicornia > Salicornia ramosissima. The sequence goes on along the minus strand of OX596234.1, from coordinate 47,795,100 downwards.
TAAAATAATGTTGGTGGTCGCGTGGTGATACTAGCCTTGAACCGAGTCATACACCCAGTTTGGCCGACACACATCTGAAATTGGGAAGATAGATAAGAAACCATCACAAAAGTGTGTGGTAAAGTTCGAACCCGAATCCATCCTAAGACCTTGGGCTTGACGTTCGCAAGACATAATCAACAATTACTCTTGTACCTGAAATATGGAGAATAAACCTAATAAAATAATGTAATAAAATCAATGATCTATATCTTAGATGCCATTAGTCAGTTAATCTACTACATGCTAGAAAAATTAAAGTAAAGCAGCCTAAGCTAGCTTAGGTAGAATAATAATGAGCAGATCATGAAAGTTAAAGAAACCAAAATAGTTTTTAAAAAAAAGTTACCAGTTTATTCAAAGTTAGGAATGATTGGTGTCCACAAAAATCTGATCAACTTTTAGCATTGTTTAGGGAGTAGAGCTAGTACTGTTTTGACAACTTATTAGGGCATCACATAACTAACTATACATTTTAATCTAGATTATATATATAATAATTATATATATATATATGATGATCTGCTACCATATATGCATCAAAGTACATGCAACTTTTTAATAAATAAATAATCACAGATGATCACAGTTAAGAGTTTGTGATTGGTTAAATCACAGCCGTACATCGAAAGTAGATGAATCATACATACTATAGATTAAAGGCAAGTATCATATCATATGAAATCATATCCGTTTGTTTCCTGTAACGAAGCCATTTTTTGCCTAGCATGTGGGAATCTAGCTAACACACTAATAATCATGTTAATGCCATTGCTAGCTAGCTAGAACCATCTTATTATTTTAGGTCCATCCATCCATCTTATTATTATTAATTATTTATTAATTAACTACTTTATTACTTTCTGGTTAAGAAAATTATACGTACATACACCTAGCAAAATATATATATATATATATATATATATATATATATTTTATTTTTTTTTATAATTATGCTATAGTATATAGTTATGGACTTATGGACCACAAGATGCTGCTCTCTTTCGATATTTTTTTTTTTTTTTTTTTTAAAAGATAACTAGAAATTCTAAGTTCAGATCCCCAGTTAATCAATCAAACAAAGGTGTTATAGAGTTTGGGGACCATTCTTTGTTACCGGACATTTATACACGTATTAACTAACTAAGTGTGCATGCATTATTAGTGTTTTAATTAATTTATCCCTCTTAATTAATGTGGTGAATGTTACACAGTGCAGTGGTTCACATTATTATGAGGCCGGATCTTGTGCTGTACTGTGATCTTGGGCAAGAAAGAGTTTTCTGAATTGTTGATCCATATCTATGGGAATAATACTTTATACCAATTGAAGTCCTACCTATACAGTTAATTATGTTGGAAAGATAAGACATGATAAATAAGTAAAATATATCGTGTGTGATATATTTTCCATATTAATATAGGATATGATAGACTATTCTTGACAGTTTGTTAAGTTATAATAGAATATTCTTAGCAGTTTGTTATGATATTATATTTGTGGAATTAATATTGTTTTCCATCTTAGGTTGTATAAATACCTAGGCTTTCATGAATAATATGACAATTCAATTTATTTTTTCCCCTAAATTTATCAAATTAAAATGTGATGTTTGCACAGAATAGTGTCACGTAGGAGCAATATCCTTTTTTTCACATTGATATATTTTGCATTATTTGCTGTGATTTTGAGTGAAAATTGAGGGGCATATATGTTCGGCCATATAAAAATAGTGGTGTTTTGGGAATATGTATATTTTCAACAATATTATAGAAATGTCATTTGATTTGTGTGCAATAAAAAAACTCGTGAGAAACTGGGATTGTTGAGTCACTTAGGTGCCAAAAATAGAGGTGTTTTGGGAATATATTTTCTACAAGACTGTCACGATTCAACTTCTCAACAAATCAAAACTAAAAAGGGTAAAAAAGAGATCATATTGCTTTTATGTTCGACCTTGAAACCTTTAATTATAACTTTATTGCCATTACACATTCTCTAATTCCACAAGACTATTATGATTCTTCTCAACAAATCAAATAATAGTTTACTTGATTATAAGCAAAGTGGTCCGTGGCAATTCAATTATGTGTATAAACAATGTAAATTTACAAAATTAAAAAAAAGTTGTGTGATCCAAGCAACGTCCAGGCCAATTCACTAGTTATTAATATAAATAGAGGTCCAGATGTAAATAGTACTTCCTCTGTGTGTATGTGGGTTTTTTTTTTTTAACTTCAAATTTACCATTTTGGGTGTTCTTAATAATTCATGACTTTGACCGTTGCTATCTTTAAGTTTATATATATGGTCAGTAATGTATGAAAAACTGATACTAGCTACGAAAATATAAACCTATATGGTGACGATCCAATGTGTCTTTATTTTGGGCATCAAATAATTTTACAACACCGCTGAAAAAACATAGGAAGTATATAATAACAGCACTGTGCTTAACATGTTTGAAGAAAACAAAAACTTTACGAAAAAATGACTCCTACATTAAAATGGGGTATAGGCCAATATAGGAGGATTGAAGGAAAAGTAGGCAATATATCAAGAGGAAATTAGACATAATAATTAGAGGGATTGGAGAGAGGAAGGCTTATTAGTTAGGTTGATTTAAGACTTAATAACAAGGTTAATTAGGTAGGACAAGTACAGTGTGCAATAATTTATATATCCTCCAATAATTGTGGGGGGGGGGGGGGGGGGTTAGTAATTCAAAAGAGAAGCATTGTTTATTAATGAGTTTTAAGGCACCAATGATGGGAAAAATACTAGCCTAAGTAGTGGAGGCCTTTCTTTACACGCCTAAAAGAGAAAAAGAGGCATAGATTTTCATGGCTTGGACATTGGAAGCATTATGTTTGGTGTCCCCATTTTTTATATACTTAATATATGTCCTCTTCACATCAAACTTCATTTCTTCACATCAAATTAGTGGGTGCCAACTCCTCTTCAACCCATTTTTTTTTCAAAAAAATAATATTTTTTTCCAATATTTTTCCTATTCACCTTAATATTTTTTTTTTTTTTTTAAAATTAGTGGACTTCCCTTTCACCACCTAATACTCTTTGTTTTATAGAAATTTGAATTTACTATATGATTAAACTAATGATAATAATCACTAATATCTAGACATACATAGTGGAGACCAAAACAATAAAAAAATTATATATTTTTTTTTTACCACCTTTGAGGTGGGATCGCTTGAATCTAGGCACCCAATCACCGAGTGTAACAAAATCTGATTGGAAGCAATTGCCTCGTTACATTCACTTCGTTTCTAACAACTCAAATCTTATAAAATCTTGTCTCCTAGAGCTCCTAATATATGCTTTATATGCACATTTTATTCATTGGATCAATAATAGCTTCATCTCTTGAGAAACTATTAAGTATTAATAACCTTTAGCTTAATGTTATTGGGCTTCAAGTTGATCATTATTGAGCTTTAATTATTCAATTCATTTCGTCTACCTGCAAAATATTTACGTGGTTCACTAATTAACAATGTGTTGACTACATCTTCCTGCAAAAGAGATCGAGGAGAAGCGTTATTCATCTAGGTCACAAGTATATATAGTACTACTAATACAGAGAAGGTTGCTTACTCTCATGGATAATTTATCATTGTGCAACAATTAAATTTGTATAGTAAAGGGAAATAGTAAAAGATATTAGGACAAGAAAGGAAGCAAAAACTTTCTCATTACTTAGGCTTATAACTTTGAAAACCACTTATCTGCTGTTTTGTTTTTGTTTTTGTTTCGTATTGGTCATTGGACCTCAGCTCCTTTAGTGCCTCGTGTGAAAGACAGTTGAAATGGATATAACGACAGGTTGTTTTGTTTTCCTTTTCACACACCTGTATTTAGCCCACTATTGGCATATATTATGTACATTTACTGTTTCGTCTGTTAGACGGCACAGTTGGGCAAAACTTTTAACTAAAAAATTATAAATTTTTATCGTAAATCAATTCATAATAACTAGTTATTCTTTATATAAATAAAAGTTATGATTATATACTAAAAATTTATATTTTTTAACGAAAAATTATTCTGTCAAACCTTTATGCGGTCTGACTAGAGACTTATTCCTATTAGATATTATATGTCTTCTATTTTAATCCGGTGAGACGAATATAGTTGAGTTGCAATTTGACAAATTTGCATTGCCTCCTGGAAGGCATAACCTACTTCACGTTCACTATCATCCTAGGATTATACTGGTGAAAGGAATTTGAATATATATTATCTACTCTATATATCTATTAAATTTTATTATTTACATTTAAATCATTATATGAGAGGGAAAAAAAAAAAATCAAAGCGTACTCAATAAAAGAAATCACCCCTAATGAAATAAGTTTCTTACATTACGATTAATATTCATCCCTAAAACTAAGAAATGAGGAGTATTTGTAACCGGTTTTTTATTTTTTTTATTTTTATATATAGGGAGAGAAAAACTGATTATCCTCTACTAGAGGAATAACCACAGGAGTCCTTTCGGACAATAAAGAAAAGATTATGATCACACATTCACATGGATCATACCAAAAAGTCATGATGAGATAACTATGACCTTTGTTGAGTAAGTAGTCGATCTGCCGTAAGAAGTATTTGTAACTGTTGCTTGTGAAATATGGTGTATTTAATATTAATATCTTACACGGCCAATTATAAATATGATGTGGCACAACCTATTTTTTCAAACACCTCCCTAATCCTAATTCCTAACTACTAGGTTGTATTCTTCCCACATTTAACTAAATATATACTTCGTATCTTTTAGAGATGATAAAAGTTAGCCTATTCAAAGATAAGCTAGCCTTCAGCGTTTATAGTACCTTTGAATTGATATGTAACGTAATAATATATAATTTTGTATCGTAGCTATATTAGCATAATGAATAACATAGATTAAGGTGGAAAAAAATGAGGTTTACCAAATAATTGGAAGTTGAAGAATTAATTTGTTAGCACAAAGTGATGTTGATATGATGTAGATTGGCAAGTCATAAACAAAATTGTAAACATCATTATATCCTCAAAATAGCAAATTGTAAATCAACACTTATCCATAGTAATTTGGACTTAGTTGTCAGCAGTTCTATTTAAGGAACATCATTCTTTCCTTTTAGATGGGGTTTTTTTTTTCCCTGGCTGATAATCTTGGTACCTACATTTTACTTCATTCTACAAAAAAAATCTTCATAATAATGCCTTGATTTAATTATTAATTGGATAAGATAAACTTTTTTTTTTTTATATTTAAAATTTTTATTTTGAAATTAATTTGACATGTGGGTGTCACTGTTTTAACACCCACTTGTAGTCCCAGTTGGATGTCAGTAATATGCGAAATCATATCATCAGTGTAGGGCACTCCAAAATTGATATAATTTTTACAAGTAGTGAGGAGAAGTTACAAATCACAATAATCATATTGGTATAAACCCTTTAATCATTACCTTGTAATGTAAAGCTACTTCCAGAAAATGAAAATGCTCTAGCTAATAGAATCATTTGAGAATGAAGTGGAGTTATGCCTTACTTACTTGAGTAGAAAAAAAATAAAAATTAATAAAGTATGACAATGATGTTCTATACTCTACTCTTCCCTGACATTGCCCCTACTTCATCTCATCTGAGTGATATTCTAGCTTAGCATGCCACTTGACCTAAGTATGTTTCCAAGTGTATAATCGACTTATTTACGTACTATTTTACAAAATTGAAAAGTCGTAAACACGCAATTTTAATTTCACATAAAATATAATATACCCGAATCAAATAATCACCTCAAATCACAATAATTACAACCACAAATGATGACTATATTGCATCTTGCTAAGTGAAAAAAAAGAGATAATTGCACAAGCATTCAAATAAACACGTGAATGATTTTGGCATGTAAAATCATCAGAATGTCCAGTGTAGTGTGTTTACTACACCAAAATATAGTGGTTTAGGCGGCGTTTATCTGTAGCACTTAGATAAAATAAAGCATAGGTTATTTTATGAGAAATATAGAATAATCTCCTCAAATCACAACATGTGTAACGGCAAATACTTGAACCTGCAACCTACATGGTGAAAAAGGAGTGCGCAATGACATTTTGGTAAATAAAATTAAAACTACATATAACACATGCATGACATATACATATTAGTTATTTTAGCATGTAAAATTATCAAAATGCCCTTTGCAGTTTGTTTTTCACCCCTTCACATTGCAGGTATATTTAGACAGTTCTTATTTGCAGCATATACCCCGTAAAATAAAAAATAGGTTATGTTATGAGAAATATAGAATTGACATGAGAACAAGTTGATTAGCTAGTGCAAGTAGTTTTCTATCATTTTCTTGGTAAAAATGATATCTTATTTATTGAATTGAAATTAAATTTGCATTCATTCTAACTAGTTATATATTATCTATGTTAAGCAAATACTACATGAAGTTTTTTTTTTAATAAGATAATGTGGGTGGTACTAAATCTTAAGTCGAGCCCTACTGCAGGTCATTCGGTCCAATTCAGCTAATACACATACATATGTAAGGCCGAAACCTCCACCACCAGTCCACAACACTCCAGTACTCAAAGACTGCATGAAGTAGGATAGTTCTGACTGAAAGTTCAGAGTCTCCCCCAATGAACTTTACAACACACATACACACACAAACTCTCTTTAACAAGTAATATTTTCACACATGTTGCACTAACAATGCTTCTCTTCTAGTGCAAGTACAGCAGATTTACAACACATAGTCTCTGATTATACAGCCTCTGTCCCTTTAATTAATTTAAGTATTGATTAATATTGTGTATTTGGGAGCTTAAACATAGCAGCCAAACTAATTGTTTAATTTCTTTAGTATTATTTTGTTTGGTGATCTGATGCTTGCTGGACTGACACTTGTAAGTTGCTTGTAGTAACTATTTAATTAATTTATGATTTTGGCTCTCCCCCTTTTTCAGGTGGGATGCAATTATACTGATTCTTTAGGGTTAATCTTTTATGCTCTTGTTTATTATATATTATTATCATGGCATAAAATCTAAACTATACATATAAAGAGCATACTCTTTCTTTCTCTCACTTTCCTTTGTGTGAGATTATGTTCAGATTTTTAATTGGTTTTTTTTTTAAATAAAAAAAATAAAAAATTGAAAGTACTCCTAATGGTACTTATTTATTTACTACACTATCTTTTTAGATATCATACCTTTGCTTTCATACTTCAGGACAATAAATTTGGATCATATCTCCTTAATCCTTATACAATTAATACAATTTCTATGTGAGATGATCTCACATAATTATCAACTAAAAAATTATAACTTTTTACTATGGAACTAACTTTTCTCATAATTAGTTAAGCTTCTATATAAAAAATTATGATTTTAGGTTAAAATGTTACAATTTTTTTAAAAAAAATACTATCTCGTCATTCAATTAGACGGTCTGATGAGTAACATGCTATACAATTAAAGAAATCCACTGATCTGAGTGTTCTATTTTCCTCGCTCTTTTTTAATAAATAATAATTTTTTTTCATCTATCAAATTGGATGATTGGATCGAGTTAGAGTCATGTCAAATCAAGTTGGTCATACTAAATTCGCAAATTTAATTCAATATTGATTATTAATTAAAGTTTGACATTGTTTTAACAACTGTAGAGCAAGATGTATCATGTATGTTAAAAAAAAAAGGCATATATTTTGTGCATTTTATGTAATCGGTGTTTTGTAAACACTCAAAAAATAAATATGTAGTGTCCTTCAAAAAAAAAAAAACAAATATGTAGTGGGGAAAACAATGGGAAGAAAAAACAGAGAACAAGAACTTTAGCAAATTGATTTTGACCAATTGCAAATTGTTTGTAAAGTTGTATATTCTAATTATACAGAAAGTTTGGAGAATAAGAAGATATCATATGTTGAAGATCATAATATCCCATGCTTTGTAGAATTTATATCCTACGCTGAGATGTATGTACACCCATATGTGTATATTTTGTTCATTTAACATGCAGTTTTATATAAAAAAAATAATATAAAAATTAAATAAGTAATCTGAAATAATTCATAAAATACGTATTATATTAAATGAGTATAATATAAACATGGATGCACGTATCTCTACATGCATCTGGTTGCATAGTATAGGAGTTGTATGCATATATTTGGTAGTCACATTCTCAGTTTCTCACATAATCTCTATACAAATTAATTACTTTCAATTTTTTTACTATTTATTGTTTTAAGCTTGCAAAAAGGTGAAAATAATATTCTCTAAGCACTTTCTTCCTTGTATTCTTTATTGTCTTTTACAATTGTAAGAGGTCATTTAGAAATTCTCCAACAATGATTCATCTAGCCTAGTTATGGTAGCTTGAAAAAAGTTAAAAGTGTTAAATGACTAACAAGAATACCGTGTAGATTTGGTAAATAAAACTATGGTCGACTATTGTATGAAAAGTATAAATTAAACGACTATCATATGCAATTTTCCAAAAGAGATAAAGATTCTAACTTTCGTACAAGTATTTTGTTATTTTTGTAGTAGTTTGGCTTATAATGCAACATCTCTTGGTTCTGCTTTGAATTATTTCTTGATTTTTTTCACGTAATTATGCCTAATTGAACTAATTGATTCTTTTTCCAAAAAAATAAAATAATAATAATAATAATAATAATAATAATAATAATTGATTCTGGCGACTTAATTTACTGACTTTCCGATCTTCTTGTGATTTATAAATGTTTTGTTCATGTGATAATACTAATTGATTCAATTAAGGAGTGTTTGGATTTATTAGTGATTGATATAGGTATAAATTAAATGTGATCAATAAATTAATGTATGTACTGAATGAATTGTTCTCAATACTCTTGCATATTCCTTCGACTTTGTAATGGGACAACAATCTTCCATATCATGGTTTTTATATTGCAATAAATATATGGAATAACAAAAAAAAAAAAAAACATATAGAATGTAAAGCATTGGCTAGTTGAAGGTTATGGTTGCTTTATGCCCAAGAATAATAACTCATGATCAAAAAAGAAATATAGATTCCATTTCATTGAGACACATTTTCCACCAATATCTTCACCGTGGAAAACATTGATACTTACAACGATACTCGTCTGAAAACTCTACATCTACTATCATGCTCCCAAAAATAATAATAAAAAAAAAAGATCTGAAGGGACCTTTGATTTTCAAAAATCCCCTGTTTTTTTTCTTGCTCCCTACAGACTAAATTACATTTACTAACATTTCATTTCTTCAATTCCGATAAACAAAATAAAAACTAATTACATTTATCACAATCAACCCCGTTAACAAAAATATTTAGGGGTTTGAAGTTGATTGTTCGAGTTTTATTTAAGATCTAAAGTAACCATGCTGAGGAGCTTGCTTCCATTCCACCAATCGTTGTAAAAATCGCATCACCTATATATAAAAAAAAGGTGGGACAATAATTAGTAAATATTCAAATATAATCCACATAAATTAAAATAATTATGAAATAATGAAATTATTATTTTTACCTCAGAGGGGTCTTGTAGGGTATAAGCAGCAGAAGTTTCCTTTGGAAACTTTGAAACTAGGATACCAAATCCTTGTTTTTTCTTCCTAAGTACTTTAAATGCATCTTCATCTGTTCTATCATCTCCAATGTAAATTGGTAAAACATCTTTAGAATTTGCAAAACCTGTTAACAAATATAAATAATTCTATTTCAGACAAAAATGAAGAAAATTATTTAATTAAATTTTTTTTTTTTTTAAAAAAAAGAGTATCTTTTAAGGTAGAAGAAAAGACTCACCAAGTGCCTCCAACAAAAATTCAAGTGCCTTGCCTTTGTCCCATTTAATGGTGGGCTTGATTTCTAGTACCTGTATTTTTCAGTCAACAACACAAATAACATGAGCATGATTCTATATATCTTAATCATTCATATCAATTTTTTTTTATAACTCTTATCTACCAATAATTTCCAATTAACAGTAATAATTATTTATATTTACCTTTCTCCCATAAGTCATTTTCAGTTTAGGGTAGTCGTTAAGCACTTGTTTAACCTGCTCTGCCAGTTCAGGCCATCTCTGCAATTATCAAATAAATTTCATTAAAAAAAAAAAAAAAAAAAAAAAAAAACATTAAGCAAATAAATATATATATATTTTTTTTAAACTTTTTCTAGTCACACTTGGTGTAACTGTTACAGCGAGTAAAAAATACCTTCTCATCAACGCATCGAAAATGGACAGACAAACAGAATTTATTGCTTTCAACTTTAGCACCATCAATGAACTTGATTTTCTCAATCAACTTGTAGTAAACTTGGTTGATGATAGGCAAGAATTCACTAGCTGGTTGGCACACTACTGATTTATCACCATCATTCACATTAGCAGGTCCTTCAATGTCCATACCATGACTACCCGCGTAATACAACTCCTTCAATTTCACAAAATCATGTACCTATAAATATCATTATTAAAAACAAAAAAATAAATTAGTTAGTTAATTAGTTACTAGTCAGTCCAACTTCACATAATTAAAGCATCCACAGTGATTGGATGCAAGGAATAGCTTGCAAATTTAAAAAATTGCAAGCTGCAAACTCAACCACTGTATAGTAAGTGAGCTTGTAGCTTGCACAAAAGCTATATGCGTTTAGGCCGCAATTTATTTTTTTTCTTATTTTTTTTTGTTATTAAAGCAAGAGTGTGTATGTGGTAGTTAAAATGTACCTTGTCTTTGCCTCTGCCACTCACAATTGCTGTAGGAAAGTATCTAGCCACTTCTTTCACTGCTCCTCTCATCTGTTTTTTTTTTTTTTCACCAATATATACTTCTTATTAGTTACTGTTATTTTTGTTTTTTTTAATTATAAAAGATGTTAATGAGAATAAAAGATACATGGTGGTTACAGTTACAGTTACTGACCTGTTCGGACATGAAAGCGCGATCAGGGTCAGGAACAATAGGAGAAAGAGTTCCATCATAATCAAGGAACATAACAATTTTCTTTCCTTTAGATGATCTGGCAATTTCGTCAAACATCTCCAACGCTGATGGATGTGTCACCTGTTGACCAAATTCAAAATTTACCGGTCAAATTTGGAAGTTAACTTCAATCTATTAAATTTAAATTAAAAAAAAAAAAAAAAAAAAAAATCGGAGGAAGAAGAAGAAGAAGAGTATTTAATTATTTAAAGTAGTATTACCATCCAGGAATCATGTTCAGGAGAAGAAGGAGGAGATTTAGCAGGAGAAGAAGCGCGCATAGAATCAACCCAGGCATTGATCTTAGGAGGACCGCCTTGAGTTTCGAGCTTCTTAACGGCTTTCCGACGCATAAATCTCCCGGCGCTTGATGTCGGCGGTTTCGGAACCGCCGCTGAGAATAGCGACGAGTTTGACATGGCCATCGCAACCGCCACTTTCATGCTTGATTTCGCATCAGAAACCACCACATTTTGGTTCGTCATTTCTTCTTCTTTCTTCTTCTGCTTTTAATCACCAAATTAATAATTTAAACAGAGAAGATTTTTAGAGAGAGAAGTAGGTAATTAGAGAGAGAAACAGAGGAGATAAAACAGGGGAGAAGAGAGTTGGGGTTTGGAGTTTGGGAAGGGGAAGACACAAGTGTAAATGAAAGAGGGGGGAAGTGGAGTCAATTTATAACTTGTTCGAAACACTAACGGACGAAACTGCCACAACTTTTCCAGCTCTTTGTATTAGTTACTTTTTCTCTATCGCATAAGTCTTTCTTTTATTTCATTTAAAAAAAAAAAAATACCATCTATGCTCTTCTCTTAAGTCTTGACCCACCCCCGTTTACTCTCACTGTCCCGCCTATCTTTTTATTTATTTTTTAATTAAGTAAGGAAATCTGTTCCTTTTGAGTTATGCATACTGTAGGCCATGTTTGGAAACCTTCTTTTTGGTTGGCTTCTGGCTTTTGGTTTTCCAATATGGTCAAATAGTTAAAAAAAAAACATGTTTGATTATAGCTTTTTAGTTGGTTGAAAATCTGACTTTTAAGCCAAAATGAAAAAACTGTCTGGATCAGCTTTTTTTGGTTGGTTTTTGGCTTGTTGGCCCACAAACCCTCTAATAAATAACCAACAGCCACAATTAATTTTACCAAACACTATTCCAAACAGCTGGCTTAAACAACTAACTTCAAAAGCCAATACATACAACCAATACTTTCAGCCAGTCATACAAGCCAATTAAACCAAACCAACCGATTACCAAACAGGACCTCAAAGTGAAGGGAATGTAAGTAACAATGTTCGAACCTGTATTACAAGGATACGAGGTGAGAGTGAACATCATTCCTCCACTCCTCTTAACCTTACGGCTTTTTTTTCTTAATGTTTCTCCCATTTTCTTTTGGCGCACTTTTTATTGCATATTAATTTTTTTATAACATATCCTAATTAGTGAAAATTATAGAGATCAAATATGTGTAGTTTTTGTACAACAAGCAATATCTTGCAAGAATTTGTACGTGTATATTCAGGAAATTCAAAAAGGTTCAAATTCGCCGATACGTATTTTTTATTTTGTTTTAGTTATGTATTATTGGAATTTATAAAGAACTTGATTTTATTTTTAATATAGAATTCTAGAATCAAACAAGTCTATAATTAAGTAACTGCAGGGGAATTAAAAAGATTCGTTCTCGTTGATTATGTCTACTGAAATTTCAAATAAGGTTTATTTTTATGAATAGAGAGAGTTTTATTTTACTTTCAATATAATATTAAAAAGTAAATGAATGTACCAATGAATGCAATACTTATGTTTCCTAATAATTTTCTACTTATGAGTTACAAGCACAATGAGCTTTTTATAAGAGGGAAAAGGATATGCATGTATGATTTCATTTTCTTACATTCAACTTGTGTATAAGATGGAATAAAGGGCAACTACGAGTATAATGAACTATTTTTACACGAGGAGAAAAAAAAATGATGTAGGTACGATTTCCTTACATTCATGTTATTTTGAGTTTGAGATTTGAATGCCCTGAAAAACTATAAACAAAATTGATACATTACTAATTTTTGTCACAATGTGTACAAATTCTAAATAATACATCAAATTGAAGCATCAATTCATTTAGTGACTTAATGCATTTTTTTTCAACAAATTAAAGAAAATTAACAATACTAAAGTAAGAAAAGAGGTGCACGCACAACAATTGTTCTATCTCTATTTCGATCTGATGACTCGAGGCATAGTTCGTGGATACTTACCATAAGTATCAAAAAATGAATTTAAATAGTAAAAAAAAAAAAAAGCAATACTAAAGTAAAAGAAACATACATACAACTAGACCATATGTACCTTCCGCAAAGCAAGTATAGTGTTTTAGTCATGAAAAAGAAATTCCATGAATTTTTCATGAAAAAACATGAATATAGAATCTTGAAAAAAGTATAATAAGGATTCATGGTAATAATAATAATAATACAAATAAACAAATAAATGAATATATGTGTTTAAATAGTTTGTTTTGCTAGTAGGGTTTGGTCTGGTAAGTTGTGCGAATGAGGTGCTTAGTGTGTATCTGTGTATATTTTTTCATATGAAATAAAACTGTTTAACTTTAAAAAAAAAAAAAAACAAATAAAATGCGTTCCAATATGGAAAAGAAAGTATTTTAAAGAAAATACTAGTCATAAAGGAAAGAAAAATACAAGAATAGGGGTGGGTGTACCATATTTAATTTGTGGAAGGCACTTCCAAGGACAAAGTTAGCAAGTTCAACTAACAAAATGCCGAAAGTCGCTTAAGAATTTCTCTCGAGTTACAAAAGGCTTTGTTTGAAAGAGATTTTAATTTGGAAGTATTAGTAGTGCTCACTACATGCATATGAATGTTCAATTGAATTAGCAAGAATGAGTATATATAGACATTGTTGAGAGTAGGTTTTCTAGCTAGGGAGCACTCTTCTCTGATTTACACATGGAATAATCTTTAAATTAAAATATACTATCAATCTTTTTGCTTAACTAATTGTTACTTTTGAGGAAGTTACTCGATCTTTTTTAAACCTATACATACTATATTGCTTTTGTTAATTTAAACTATCATTATTCGGAATTAAAGTGTACCGTATCTACTAAATTGCTCTAATATCTCAAAAAATGATTGTCAAATTTGTTAGAATATGATGTGTTAAATTTGATTAAATATTAGAAACGGGTCTGGCCTGGGCAACCCAATATATATGGATGAGGAGAGTTAGGTTACTTACAAGTCATAGGATGTTCCATCCTACAACCAATTGGTAATAGGAGGAGTAACTCCTAGACGTTAGTTTAGTCTCTCCTCATCTTCCGATGTGGGACACTCACTAGTGCACTATATGGGGTTCAACATGATAAATAGGTCTGAGTAACCTAATACGGATGAGAAGGGTGTGGTCACTCACAAACTTAAGAAGGTTTTTTCACAAAACCAATTGGCAATGGAATGCGTAACTCCTAGAGTCATAGACTTATAAGTAAAATATCTCTCTTAGAGATTGGACACGCATCCTGTCGTGGCAAAGCTAGCTATGACACCATGATAAATTTAATAAAATATAAGAATGGCCTCACAACTTAATACAAATGAGAGGAGTTCGATCACTTACAAATTCAAGGAGTGAAGGAGGTTCGTTTCCCAAAACCAATTCGTAATGGAGCCAATAATAACTTCTATACTTATAAGTTGCTTTATTCTCGTATCTTTCGTTCATCGATGTGAGACATTAACATGTATTCAAAAATTGGGTTTGACAATGATTTTTTTTTTTTATTTTACCTCAATGATTATATTAAGAATATCATATTTTTACAAATTTATCTGATATATCAACAAAGATTTTAATTTTTAAAAATATGCATAAATTTCTAAAAATCAGAAAACATGCAAAATTAAAATCTAAATTAAACCAAAAAATTTGAGGAATTAAAATATTGTAACAAATGTTATTGTAAATAAATTAAGAATAATTTATATGTTGTCTTAAAGGCTCTATACAAACAGTAATTAAAAATGATATAAATTTATGAATTAATGATAAAATTACAATTAAATCGATGTGAATGAATTATGCTTAATTTTTCTTATTTGCACCTCTTGTATGTAGCATTTTTCCTAAATTAATATACTTCGTATAGAATACTATGCTTTCTGTCTTCTTTTACTTGCTATATTTTTCTCATTTAATTGTTTGAATTTACTTGAAGTTAAATGTGGATTCAACACAAACTCATGCATCATACCTGGCGCGAACTGATTATTCCACTTAGAAAGGAGAGAGGGTGGGAGAGATACGAACCCGTAACATTTGTATCACTTTAAATTCTAATACCATGTTAGAGTACAATCTGAACTAAATGCTCAAGCTTTTGGTTGAGATGTATACTCTATCATCTAAATAAGTCTATGATTTAGTACTTAATTATTAAGTCATCATATTATTTTTATTCTAAGAAAATTATTGTATGAATATATATGATAAACCATGATACATTTAAACAATAAGAAATGTGACAACAGATTCAAATTTATCCTTATATCTTTATTTCAGAGTAATAAAAAGTAATTTTCTACTTCTTGATACTATCTTATACTTACACAATATAAATTATTATTACGGAGTATATTTTTTTAACAAAATCGTGCATCACATGGGAATGTGTTGGATTTTAAAGCTTTTGGGTTTGATTTGGACTCAAATTTTTTTATCTAGATTTTTTCAATTTGGATTAGTCCAAAGTCCAAACAAAAGTAACTTATTTTCAATGCATTTGTATGTGTTTAATTTATGTGTGTGTGTGTATATATATATATATATTTATATATATGTGTGTGTGTGTGTATGTGTATGTGTGTGTGTTTGTATACACACACACGCGAATACACACACATAGATATCCTTTCTTCTAAATTGTTTAGCCAAAGTTCTAAAGTTTATGTTCTAGGAGCATTGTTTAAAATTTTGTTCTAAAATTTTATATGATATATTCTAAATCTTATATGACTAACTGGATATGATGAGAGGATAACAGTTTAATACATATTTTCTTTTTGTTTTATTTTTTTAATCCTAGTATTGCGTATAGAGGTTAGAAATTCATATTAGACTTAATGTTTTAGATAGAAAGAATCTAGTAAATGTAAGAGTCTACTAGCTAATTAGTTGTGTGTTAATTTTTGTGTTTTTTAATATAGTACATCACGATTACTTGTTTTAATGACTCTTGTAACGAGCTAAAACAAGAGACATGATTTTGACGCTTGAGTAATTACTTTTGGCAATCCTTTATGTGAATGGAGTATTGAAAATTGTGCTTTTACAGTTTAAGACTTGGAGAACGAAAATTATTATTTTTAGTGCCAAAACCTTTTCCCTTAATATAGCCTTATACAAATGCTCTCTCCATTACTTAAATCTACACATTTTGTATTTTTCTTTGACTATTAACAATAATTTTATACATGAAGAAAATTATGACAAGAGGGATCTTGTTAGGCTCATAAGAGTCATAACACTTCGCATTTTACTTATAATATTTTAAAATAGTAGCTTTCAAAATTACATATGTATGTGATCATAAGATTATTAATACCGAGCATAAGAGATTGTAGATTGAATTATTAATGTTAATAATCAAAGCTCATTTTGCATTGCACCACAAATTATATTAATATATAATCTATTGTTGCCTCAATATTGAAATATATGGAGTAACTAAGTAACTAACTACAAGCTACCGACACATGAATTACGTTGATCTAACTAGACGATTGAAACAATCAACTAGCAAGAACTACATAATTCCTTAATTAGGCCATATCATCGAAGAAATATAGGGAAGAGGGAAGTAGTTTAGGATTTTGGTTAGTCAGAATTGGGGTCCGAGCAACCCTATAAGAGTTTAGTCCACTTATAAGTCCAGTGATATTCAATTTTAAAATCATATTGTAGTGAGAGGAATAAAAACTAGGGTTATAAAGTAGTTTCGACTCGTTCGCTAATGTGATACACTCACATGTACTCAGATCAACATGTTCCCTATGCTAATGTTAGTGATTTCAGTTTTAGTACTAGTTATAGATTAGGCTTAGTACGTTTTCTTGATTGTATCCTTTTTCATACGCACAGAAGTAAACTCCTAAATTAATATGTCAAATCCCATTAGGGTAAAATAAAGGATATTAAACTAGTAATGAGTTGGCATTATGCTAGCTTCATATATGATACTTGTAAGAGGTTTATTTTACGGGCTTTTAAACTGAATTAATATGAATTATTGTTCAATTGAAATAAATTGAATCAAATTAAACAGAATCTTAAGCTTAAATTAAGTCTAAACTGAACTCAATTCAATTCAAATTAAGTCCAAATTAATAGGGCACAGCTAAGTAGTGGTGGCCACCGAACGGGCCGGGCTGGGCTGGGCCGGGCCAGAGACCGGGCCGGGACGAAGACCTCCGACCCATGAACCGGCCCGGTGGGTTACCGGGCCGGGCCGAACCGGGCCGGGTTCATGTATAGGCGACCCATGAACCGGCCCACCCGGGTTGGACCGGGTTGGACCGGGTTGGTGGGCCGGGTCGGGGACCGGGTTAACCGGGTTGGTGGACCGGGTTGGACCGGGTTACGGGTTATAACACTCCGACCCATGACCCACCCGGTTAGCACTGGGCCGGGTCACGGGCCGGATCCGGGCTAACCGGGTCTGACCCATCAGGGCCAAAATCCGGGCCGGGTCAACCCGGCCCAGTGGCCACCACTACAGCTAAGTCTAAACTCGACACCAAACCTAAAGGTATGCTTATTATGGAGTTGTAAGAAGACAAATGAGTAGTACTCCCTCCGTAACGAATTAATTTCACCTTTTGTTTTTTCACGCATTTTGAGGAATCGATTTAAGAGTGTAAATGACCAAATTAATCAAAATAATTTTGATATTAGTAACTTATAATAACGTTCTTGCTTGTACTAAAACCATTTTGATTAATTCCTTCGTTTACACCCTTAAATCGCTTCCTCAAAATGCGTGAAAAAACAAATGGTGAAATTAATTCGTTACGGAGGGAGTACTTGCAAATTCTGTTGTTTATGTTATTTTAACATCTGAGAAAGCAACCTCAATTATACTGTTGACAAAATGTTGACATGTTATTACTTATTTGTACGTACTAGTACATGTAGTCATGTACTACGTACGTTGTAATGTAAAATTGTAAACTACTATGAGTACTATCATGTAATTTTTTTAAATGCACCCACCTCATCTATGGACAAAACGCACCTGCTCGAACATTTTATTAAAAAATATATAAAAAGCGGGAAAAATTCATATGAATAATACCAACTATTGGAGGTCTTCTAATATTAATTCCAATTATAGATAATTACACTATAATCCAAACTATAAGGGTAGTTTTATGATATTAGTCCGTACTAACTTTTGACCGGCGGCTCTGATTTCCTTCGTAGAAAAGGAAGATGATATAATCAAGTACAATAAAAAGGGGAAGAGGGAAGATAAAGATTAATTTTTGAATTGGTGACCAATTACACGCAATAGGTCAATTAAGTCAATGTACTAATATCATTGAATAACTCCCAAAATTTGGATTATACTGTAATAACTAATAGTTGAGATTAATATTGAAAAACCTCCAATGATTGGAATTATTCATATGAATTTTTCCTAAAAATTATGAACCAATTCAATTCAATTAATTTACCAAACTTTGGAAAAGGAAAAAAAATGTAAATTAAAAAATAAAAATCATGAGAAAAAACAGAAAAAGGAAATGCGCCCCTTGTATTCTAGTAAAACATAAAACTAGGAGCAGCTCATACTATTAGCAATAAAATCAAAACAGTTAGCATTTGTATGAATTTTTATTTTTAAAATTATATGCCGTTTTTGTTTTAGGGTAGGTAAGAAAGTTTCTTTCATAGTACTGGGTAGTATTATTATCATTAAAAATTTGTTTGTTTTTGGGCATGTGGTCATAACTTTCCTGCCTCTTCACATTCAAGTTTCAGATTCATCTTAGGTTCACGATTTGATGATTTATGTTACTCCCTCAGTTTTTTAATCGATGTAACATATTGACTTTGCTCACTTGTCGATGTATATATAACTTTGACCAATAATATCTTTGATTGTATAATTGTATATATTTGGATAATTTGTACCGAGACGAATCCAACAAGATTTCATTTGGCTATATTTTACCTTAGATTTAAATAGGAATTAGTTGTCAATGTGTGTTGAATGAATAGTATCAAAAGTCAATATGTTATATCTAAATAAAAAAACCCAGAGGAATATTAAGTTCCAGCCTCCAGGGAATCATTATTCTTGTTCCAATTCAATAAGGAAAATTTTGCGACTTAACACCCATTTAAGTTTATTTTTGTAATTTGCATTCACTTAATTTTATTATATAATTAAATTACAACAAAAGTAGTCATTTTTCTGACTAATTTAAACAAACATGAATAAAGTGTAACATTATTATTTGTTGTTTGTATGTAAGGATTTTCATTGTACCACATTTTGCCAAGAATTATGTAAATTGTGTTTTTAAAAGGAATTATGTAAATTAGTTGGAATAATAAGTTTGCTTGTAATTTAATTACAAAATGGAATAAAATTGTTGCAAATTACAAAAACAAAACTACGTAAGTGATTGTAAGTTGCAAGATGACATATTTAACCAGTTATAATTGGACATTTTTCCTTATTATTTCAATTTCAAGTTAATTCTACTTCCTTTTTTCTCCCAAAAAAACTTTTGGTATAAAAATATATTTAGTGTTGGTAGTTATTTTCGGAATATAGCAAACTATAAAAGTAATTAGGTTGATGAGATTCATTTCCTTAATTTAAGCTTTTCCTCCATTTTCTTTTAATTGTAACATATATAGTACGTAGACACAATAATTTGAGGAGGGAATATAAAGAAAAAAAGTGGTCCACGCAAAGTCGCATACTACTATTCTTAAATTTAAAAAAGAAAATTGAACAAATAATTTAATGATATAAGCATGTAATTAAATGCACAACGATGTATATATAACGAACGTACATTGGCCTATTTTATGGATACGTTTACTATGTTAATACGTTTTTACTTTTGTCAACACAGTTTCAGAATCAGAACTTGTTTGTATTCTGTAGTAAGTTAAAGTTAGAGATAAAATTTTATGTGGAATTTAACATTAGCATCTCATTTTTAAAGGAAAAATTACTAAATTATCTCTAATTTAGATGCAAAGGTATCCTAATTTTTCTCTAATTTGTCTCTAATTATTATTTTATATGTAATAATTTTAGGATTTTTTTTCTTTCAATAATGGATAAATATTATAGGTATGTTGCAAAAACTTTAATTCTATTATTTGGACTCATTTTTATAGGGATGACAATGTAGTGGCCTAGCTTACCAGCTTGTTAAACTTATTTGTTTTGGAACTCAACAAGTTTGGATGCACCACTTTCCTGAAACCATCGATCTTATGTACTATAGTCATTAAAACACCACTCAAAAATAAATGTTGCAAAAAAAATGCACATATTTTATTTTTATTTATTTTAAACGCCCGTGCAAATTTTACTTCAGCATTTCTAGAAAAATAAAATAAAATACAATAATAAAAAAAGGTTAATGTTAATAGGACCAGCAAATTAAATTTATGAAATTGCAGACTAGTCTAGATTCCTCTTGGTGATTCATCCATGCGTGTTCAAGTTTTAATGAATAGAATCCAATTTAAGGACCACGTGCTTTATTTGTCACTTTGAAATGGAATTAATTCCCACCC
Source organism: Salicornia ramosissima (assembly GCA_951394345.1). NCBI lineage: Eukaryota > Viridiplantae > Streptophyta > Magnoliopsida > Caryophyllales > Amaranthaceae > Salicornia > Salicornia ramosissima. Next base: position 47,774,159 of record OX596234.1, on the reverse strand, counting down.
ACATATTTGACCTTTTTGTTCTATGAAACAAGCTGAAGGCCTGAAGGAGTCCAAAGTTGATGTTAAGTAAAATTTTCACTTTTTTTGGTATATATAAATAAATTTTAAAAGAATTTTGTACTGTTTCACTGATTAAACAGTCTATTTGGTAAGTGGTCATAAACAATAGTAAATGAAATGGACTTATATGTAGATTTAAAAGAAAAATCAATATTCATTCACATGGTGGTGGTAGCTTACATCCAATTTATCTAAGGTTTTTCAACATTACGTATTATCATTCAATAACATTTCCAATATTTTTTTATGGTAATAAAAATGATGAAGTAAGAAAATGTACTAAAATAAATTTGGGAATGATTTGAGTATATGTTTCCATCCAAGGATATTATTGTAACCCTGTTTTCCTTGTTAAATTATACTTTTATTTTTATTACCACGATTTATTATTAACAATTAAATGAGCCGTAAAAGTTTTATATTACTTATTTCTTTGCTCCACGGGTGAGTTGTGACGAATATGTAGAAAAGTAGAGAGAAAATTATCTCTAGATTTGTGTAGGTCTCTTTATAAATAGAGATAAGAAAAGGCGGGGCGAGGTCTATTATATAATGTAGAAAAATAGAGCAAAGAAATAGAAAATACAGAGAAAAAAAAATCAATAAAAACATTTTTATTTACATGTAAATAAAAAAAGAATATACTTCTACATAATTATTTACTAAATCAAGATTGAATATACTTTTATCCTATATATAATTAAAGTATGAAAGTTTTTTTAATTAAATAAGATTATTATGAGTAGTTCAATAATTGTAAGAATTTTGTTTTTAACCATAAGTAGCTATAAAAATTGTGGATGTTACAAAAGCTGGATCTTTAGCTTATTGGAAAAGTGAAGTATGTTTTATATTCTTATTTATGAATATATTGATCAATAACGGATGATAGGTTAGTGGTACTTATTTCATCTAAAATATGATAGGTATTGGATTTAATCCTTGATAGAGTAGGGTTTTTTTTTTTGTAAAAGGAAAATTATTTTATGGTGTGTAAAATAAGATGATATTGTAGTAACAAATAAGAGATCAGATATGAGGAAGTAGTATAGAGCAAGTGGTGCATACACCCACTTGCATCATAGAGGTGCAGGGTTTGATCCTCATCCCTTACTTGAGGATTCCCCCTTATCCTCCCTCAAGTGCAAGGGCGACCAAAAATAATCTAAATATTTGATTCATTTGAAATTTTCTAATTGTGATTATTTCTAAATGTTCTGAAAATAAGTACAATATTACTTATTTAAGTTGAATCAAATGCACCCCTAATGATAACCCCTAGATTAACAAAGAAAACTAGAGTTTTAACTTTTAAAAAGAAAGTTGAGAGAAAAAAAGGCAAAAGGGAAAGAGAAAAGATTTTATATTCAATAAGAATCTCATGTCAGATCGTCTGACGGTGTGACAAAACTTTAACTACAAAATTATAACGTTTTAGATAGGAATCTATAACTTTCATCTATCCGGTTAGGATTTTTTTTATTAAAAAAAAAATAGAATTTTATGCTAAAAAGTTACAATCATATTCGTAAAAATTTATGCCGTCAGACCATCTAATAGTATACTTGCTGATTATGTCACTTATTTATTAACCCTAAAAAAAGGTCACTAAGAAAAGTCATCCGCATTTTAAGGTTCGGTTACTAGAAGACTGAAGTACAAATGATATTAATTATAAGTGGAAGAAAATCTTAAGAAGCAATCTACAGGAATTGAAGAAGCTAAGCTAGGATGATGCATGAACCAAGCAATTAAGCTACCAACCAAAGTAAAGATTTGGACTTTTACGTTCAAAGATTCTGCGAGTATTAGTAAAAAAAAGCTAGAGAAACGTACGTGTATAATACTAGACTATATTTAGGAATTTGAATTTACAAATTCTTAACTCTTTTATCATTATATTAATTTCAATTATTATTTGCATACTCAAATTATTCTCCCCAAAAATTAATGTGAACAATTTTTTTAATTTTTTTTACAAATTAAGTTTAAATTAAATTAATGCAAAAGTTGAGAATAGATTATATTCTTGACACTTATCTATATACATATACATTTATGATCCCACATATATATATGATCTCAATTGTTTAGGTTATAACTATAGAACATAATCACGATTATTCTGGTTTGTAATCTCATCTTTGCACTATCAAGATGTGAATATCCATTAAAAATACACTAGAATTTTGAAAAATAAAAGTTCATCTTGCATGCATGAACAATATAATGTAACTCTTACTTAATTTAAGCTATCATTCACTTCATGACCAAGTTCTTTCTATTTGCCTTTTTTTTCCGAAAAATTCAACATACTACTTTAAGCTTGGAAATCTTTATATTAGTTCTTTTTTTTATGAATAAATATTAAAATATATATATATATATATATATATTACTCTGTATTTTCCTAACTATGCATTCACATGAATCAAATAAAATCCAACATAATTGTACTTTTTTCTATATAGATAAAATGTAGAATTGAAACTTCTTTTGTAATTTGTAAACTCTTCAAATTGGAGTAAAGTAAAACGAGCATTAGAAAATCGTAGCACTATTTCTTTTTGAAATAACACTGTGTTTGAATAGAAATATAGAGCAGAAAAGAGGTAGAGAGATAAAGGAGGAATAGAAATATATTTATGCAACTATTAAAAAAAATAGATTGAGGGAAAGGTTTGAATTCTCATCTTTTCAATCAATATCCAATTTTAAAACTCAATATGTAGAATATTTCAAGTTCAAATCTAATACGAAAATCTAATCAATCAATTAATCAAAGCCTTATTCCCATAAGTGGGGTCGGTAACATGAACCAAAGTGATTAATCCGAGAGGTCGTCCACATAGATTAGGGAACGCCCCCACGAGATTATCATTTTGGTTCATGTCATATCGTATTCATTTTTTGACATCATGACAATACTAATATAATTTAAGGTTAATTTTGAAAATCTGTTGGGATTATTAGCACACCAAATTCAGCCTCACAAAAAGACATGGCATATGTTTCTACGCCCATCATGCTCCCAAAACTAACATTAAATCAGGACAATATTGTAAAAGGTGCAAAACATTAATACGGTATTAAAATGTGGGATTTTCCTTAATGTATGAAATGTAAGACTATTAGTTGAAAAAGTGTGAAAGGTGAGATTATTAGTTTACAATTTTCCAGTTTAAAAATACTTTTTTTAATTTAATCTAAAAATGGAGACCACCATAACAAAAGATTTAGAGATAAAAGGAAATCAAACAATTGTTGAAGATCCCAAGAAATCAAGAATCAAATCAATAAATTAGGATCCACTGATTTCTTTGATGACTATGATGAGTCAATTTCGACCAGATCATCAAGAATGTACAGTAAAATTAAAGAATATCAAAATGAATATATAAGGTTTAAGTCTAGGGTCCAAAAAACTTAGGCAAACCACCGAACTTTAATTTGATATAACGTGAATCTCCACTTTCATTGTAAATCATTAATTCAATATGTAAGTAATAATATATGTGTTTCTTTTGACGAAATTTGGTCCAAAAAGATGCATGTTTGAGAATAATGAAAGATTCGACTTTTAGATGTTTCCATACGTTCAAAACCAAACTCCATCACATTCACATGCACATGCACTTGCACTTGCTTGACTGTGGTTAATTAGTTGTTCCTTTTCTAGGCAAAACCATGTAATGACTATTGAGGACATCTAACCCTCCGGCCTACCTCTTGTTTTAACTATTCTCCTCTTTATATTTCTTCATTTTATCTAAAAATTCGATACATCTTGTTGAACCCCATATATGAGTGCAGCAGTGAGTGTTTGAGTTTTAAAAAAAAAAATCAACTCCGTTGATATCTTTGCCACTGCACACTTGCAATTTTGTAAATTACTCTCCCACTCTTCTTGATTTCTTTCATCACATTTATGAATAATTTTTTTCAAGAACATTAATGAGTGTCCATGTTGGGGAAAAAAATGAAAGAATAATAGGCTAACTAATAAGCCTGGGAGTTATGTAACACCCCCAACTTAGAGCGACTGTTAACTAATATAATCCTGTAAAAAAATAATAAACATTATGCACTTACAAGTGCTCATCAACTATTGCCAACTTGGTTTGGCCACAACATCTTTCTCAACACATGGCCGGGGTCGAGCCCTCAAATATACTATCAACAATACGTACGTAGAATCTCGTATGACTTGTACCAATAAATACATTCTAATACATATATTCCAATAAATATATTAATTACAAGTTTCTCTTCTCATTGCCGGCCAATTGGTTTTGCAAAGGAGTCTCATTGGGCTTACAAGTGAACCAAACTCGATCTTCTACAAATCTAAATTAAGACATTTCAATTACTACCTACAAATCTAAAATATCATGCATATAGACCTTGGATCAGTTGGTCCAAGTGTCCCTTGTGATCTCCGAGGTCACGGGTTCGACACCCTCAGCCCCACCTGCCAAGGTTAATTCCTGAAATATGAACCTTATGTGAGTACTTTGCACCTTTACTAAAAAAAAAATAAAAAAATGTAGTAGTACGTACATTGAACATACAATAGCTAGCAGACGACTAGCACATGCATACATTGATACAATTATATATGTTGAATTTAACGTCGTAGGAAGTATGTAGTATCAGAAATAAATATGGGCGGTCGAATGGTCGTATAAATTCCATGCATGCAGCTGCCAATAGTCAAACTCGGAATTTACGGAGTAATAATAATAATGATTTCTGGACTTGTTAATTGTAGATTAATTGAATAACTACAATATAATAATATACTCTAGTTTACTAATCAACAAGGACTAGAATACTTGTCTACTTGTCTCTTGAACCATTTTAGATTTAATTTATAGAGAAGATTAAAATTTTATTAGAGACTTTCTTAGGCCCAAAGTTATGCCGGTCGAAATTTTCTAAAGATCCCTTTTTCTGCTTTTTATGCACAACATTCATAAATATGATTATACAAGTACACCTTGCTTTTTTTTTTTTTTAATTACCTAACTAATCACTTTTTGACATTCTTGACTTGTGTTTTGGCTTACAACCACGTTTCATGTTTATAGTTAATTAGGCATTTAAGAGTCATGTGGAAGTGTAGGAGTAGGTTTAATTGCATAACTAGTTTCTTGGCCCGGACGTTGCATCGAGTGTTAATTTTTTCCTGTTAATTAGTATTTCTGAAAATTTTATAAAAACCTAGCCTCTAATTTACTTAAGAAAGGAGAGGAATATATAATGTTATGTATGTGCAAATTTAAAGCACTAATAAAAATTTGTTGAGACAGTAATTGGGTGATATTGCGTTGTAAGAGGTAATAGGTTCAAGTCCTGATCTAAGCATATTTTATTTTGTTAAATGATGTGGCACTGCTTACATGGCACATATACATTAGAGATCGAGTGCTACGTAGACAATTTACTTGGTGTGATACGGTGTCTTGAACGCCGTTTAATATATTGTATAAATAATACTCTTTTTGAAATTTTTTGTAGGAAAAGAAACTAATTTTTTTCGTAAAATAAACTTTATTTTATATAAGAAAAACATATTGTTGACATATTCCTTTTATGTTTTGATGATGACATAAACCTCAAACTTAAGTACTAATAAGTATCTTTGAGTTCTTGGAGAATTTTAGATCTTGAAGATAAATAAGCATTGGAGATTCAAGTGTGAAGATTCAATCATTTGAAGAAACAAGATGGTGATTCAAGTGAAGGTTCGAATCATGAATCAAAGATGTTGCTGTCAAGTTTCTACAGAGAAATCAGAGAAGTTCCTGAAGAGAATTCAGCAAGGAACATGAGAAGAACTTCAAGTATTCCAACGAATTACTTGTTGAAGAGAAGAGAAGCATCCATGAATATTATAATGTAATGTTCTAGGGTAAATGTAAGTATATTAATGCATTTAAGTCTGGTTGGAACTTAGTCGTGTCTGTCAGAGGAACTTTGGGTCATGTTCCTAGAGGAACTTGTGTCGAGTCAGTTGGTTATTTTGGTCCACGACTGTTGCTACTTTTTAGGGTCGGTTTAAACAACCCCTTGACTGTTTTAACTTGTTTAAAATGTTCAAAAGCTGACTGAATTAGTGCACCCTAATTTTAGGAGTAGTTGGTGAGTGTTTTTGAATTAGTTAGTAGTCAAGATTAGTCTCCTTAATTTTAGGACTAGGTTGGTTACTTTTTAATTCTGATTTCTTTTTGTTTTAGTAGTTTATTTTTGTTTTTAAAATTGATTTAAAGTTTAAAAAAAAAAAAATCGGAAAAATTAAAAAGAAAAAAACCGGTCTTTGTTTTTTATTAGGGTTGACTGAGCTAATTTTTAGGAGTAGTTTATTAAGTTTTCTTTTCTGATTTTTTGGGTCAAAAATTAGGTTAGTGGGTTGTTTAATTAGTGAGTCAAAGTTAGTGGTGTGTGAGTGAGAGTGGTGGACGTGTGAGTGGTAAGTGTGGGTGGTTAATTAGGCTTTTTCTCCAAGCAATTGATATAACCATTCATTCATATATACACATATAATTCTGATTTAGTACACACACAACAAGAGCATACTTTCAGATTTATATTACTTAGAGTTTGTGTCAAGTTCAAAAGTTCCAATCCAGTTCTTATGTGCATTTCAATATACTAGAGTTATTATTTGAGTTGTAATTGAGAGAAAAGAAAAGAGAAGTGTGTGAGAACTTAGAGAGAATAGAGAAGAAAGAGTCGTGAGGAAGAGAAAGAAAAAGAAAGAGAGAAAGAGATTAGAATCGTAAGTTCCTACAGGAACTCACGAGGTCCAGAGAGAAATTTAGGATTGTAATAGTTTACAAGGCCTTTATATAAAAGTGGAGTTTTTCTTCCGTGGGCCAGGAAGTTTTTCTCGTTGAAATTTGTCTCTTTACATTTCGTTTTTCTCAAAGTTCCTTTAGGTTTTTAATTCTGACGAAAATTTGTGCTATAAGTTCCACACAGCAATTCACCCCCCCTCTTGCAGTGTTCCTACAGGAATAACACATATTCATTGAGAACTTGATGTTAGATTGGTCAAAATGTGTAGTTTTTAAATATTAGCTTTTATGTTTTTCATAGAGTATAGTGGAAGATATAGATATTTAAATAAATACAATGAAAACCTTACAAAAACAGATATAAGAAACATTTTGAAACAAATAAAGTATACAATTATGAAAGAAAAATAGTATTAGTGTTGGATTATTATTAATTTCGTTTATAAGTGGAAGTAATTATAAACTTATAATAAGGTTGCTACTCTTTTGTTATTTGAATGGAATGAAGTTCTTTCTTGGAAATTACCCTTGAAATTCAACAATACTAAAATCTGTTATAGGCTTACATGCATATAGCTAGCCCCATCAACCTCTCATACACCTTGCTAGGGGTGTAAAAACAAGTTAAACGGTCGGAAACAGATCGATCAAAAACGGGTTCGGCCAAAAACGGTCGGTAAAAAACAGGTCATATGACCCCTTTCGGTATCAGTCGGTCTTATTCGGTATTCGAATGAATTCGGTATTTTCTAAAACAAGTGTTGGTCAGTTTCGGTCTGGTACTTATCGGCGCGGTCGTTTGTCGGTAACAGGTCACATTTAGTCGGTCAAAAACGGTCTTTTGCAGGTCATAATCGGTATACGGGTCATAAACGATCAGTCAAAATCGGTCGACCAAAATCGGTATGCGGGTCGTAATCGGTTATTTACACTAGTCTATTCAGGCCAATTAAGATCGGGTTATGTTCTATTTGAGTTTATAGTAAGGGTGAAAGTAATTCGGATAAAAATCGAAAACCAAACCAAACCGCACCGAATTATAATTTTGGATTGGATTTTATTTTATTTCGGATCGGATTGGATTGAAAAGTTTAAGAAATTTGGATTTAAGACTGGATTCGGTTTTGGCCTTTTAAAAACCGAAATCCGGATTACAAACCGAATTTAAGTTGCTATTGTTAAGTTAAATTTAGTTTGTTATGTCTAGGATTTGTAGTGAGTGCTCATAAAAAATTAAGCTTTGAATTGATTAAGTGCTCATAAAATATTTATATGTAGACCTTTTAATTTCCTAAAGCGTTTGAGAAGGCACTATAAACTAGTTAATTAGTTGAATATCTTGCTATTTGCTAAAATATATTATTTTATTTATGTGTTATTAAGATGCATTTTTTAAAAAATAGTCTCAAAAGTATGGATCGGATTGGATTACAAATACTAAAATCGGATTGGATTGAAATTTTTTTGGTTTGGATTCGGATCGAAAATTACAAAACCGAATTATTATGGTTCGAATTTGATTTTGCCAATAATCCAAACCTTACACCGAACTTTCACCCCTAGTTTGTAGCAACATTGTAACAAAATATATGAGAATAACAACGGCATTAATTTTATTTAATTTTTATGAAATTATATTAAGTTTAATTTATTTACATTAAGTTTTAATTAAATGAATTTAGAAAAATTTCATCAATTTTTATCAACTTAGAGAAATCATGTAGATAAGTTCGGTAAAAAACGGGTTCGGTTGTAAACAGGCAAACGACTTCGGTGATAAGGCCGATCCAAAACAGGTTCGGTACAGTACGGTTTCGGTCAAAATCGGTCGGTCAATAACCGGTTTTTGGCAGGTTGAAAACAGGTTCGGTAACGGTCGGTCTCGGTATAATAAAAACAGGTCGGAAACGGGTTCGGTTTTGAATGGGGTCGGTACCGGTCGGTTTCGGTATGCGTAAAAGCGGTCGGAAAACGGTTTCAGTATAATTCGGGTTCGATAGCGGTCGGTATTCGGTCACTAAAAATTCGGTCAAAAACAGGTTCGGTATCGGTCGGTAACGGTCGGTCAAACAAGTTTCTGACCCATATTTACACCCCTACACCTTGCTTATTGTTTGCAAGTGTAGATGTTTTATTACAGCTTTTGAGTCCGTCATTAAAATTCACCTAATACCTAACTCAAATTCTATTAAAATTGACTCATTTACGACAGGATCGTGATGAGAAAAATCATTTACGACCCCTTTTTTACGACAGGATCACATCTTCGAGATATAAATTCCCGTCGTAAATAACATCTTTTCTAGTAGTGTCTTATTTCAATACTTGTATAATTTTTCTTAAACCTATTCAAAGTTTACCAAATTATTCTAAATTTTTAGGGTTATATCTTATACGCATGAAAATTAGAATTTTTTTTTATTAATAAATTGTATAGCTTTTTTCAGAAAGTATGTCTAAGGTTTCACAAAATTCATAAAATACAAATTCTTAAGGTACCTCAATTTTTTATTGCATCGGTGCCTTTGTCAGGGACATTAACTACTCCCTAGTATACGACTAAATTCTCGAGTCTTGACTATAACGAAGCTCTTTTTGATTTTATTTTATTTTATTTTTCAAATCGGTATGGTGAACTAGGGTACTAAGGTAGTTCCTCTCAAGAATAATAGTGCACTAGGTAAGGATTTTAGTCAATCTCTGGCCCAATTCAAACCATATTGACAATACAAAAAATTACACTATTTACTACGGGCGCGCTCGCGCGCATATATATATAATATTAATGACGGACCTAAATCCCGTCACAAATGTAGATCTTTTATAACAGTTTTTGAATTCGTCGTTAAAATTCACCTAATATATAACTCAAACTTTACTAAAATTGACTCATTTACGACGGGAAAAAATCATTTGCAACACTCTTTTCAACGACGGGGTCATATTTTTACAGCGGAAAAAATTATTTGTGACCTCCCTTTTTTACGACGGGGTCACATTTTTGCGAAGGAAATTCCCGTTGTAAATAACATTTTTTTAGTAGTGTGAAGTATTCTTTCTGTATTATATTTTATTCATAGTTAAAGTTTCTCTTTAGTAGTATAGGGAGTAACATTCTAAACCTAATAAATATTGTGAAGGAGAGAGAGTACGTAATGCTCATGAATTAGAACAGCGAGTTTAATTTTGTCTAAGGTTGACGAATACTCAATATAGTGTCAACTTCACGAGTGAAACAACCAGTCTTCTCTAGTTCTAGGACTTTTGCTACTTCAAGATGTGAAACATGTTGCCTTTACTTTCTTTTCACGAGTTCCTATTTTAAAATCTTCGTTTTTTAATTTAGAAACATGCCTTTTCAAAGTCAATTTAGGAATAGTTTGACCATATTTAATTTAATAAACCCTAATTATTTGTTTCAAACTTTGAACTGTACGTGCTTGTAAAGGGAGAAAAAACTAATCATCTCTTTCGGTTATGTGATAAAGTGACTAAAAGTGAAAATATTAAAATAATTAATAAAATGAGCATTAATTACATTGATCGATACAGAGTTTTGATATGTATTTTAAAATTCATATAAATTAAAAAACACATTAAATACTTAGTTATTTATCTAACCTTGTCTAATAGCGTACTTAAAAAGATTATTGAAAAAAAATTCTTTCGAAATTATGTATTGTGACAAATCAAATAAGAACCATTAACTATATTATTCCACGTTCAGTGTACAAAACATTACGACATTTTGTTGAGTTATAACTTGTTCAGTTGTTGAAAAGCATACATGAAAAATTGAGTTTAATTTGGGACAAAGGGAATAAGAAATCAAAAAATCTTTATAATATCACTACAAAAATTTGGCCCATTAACGATGGGTTCACATTAATGAAAGGACTAAATGCTGACATAAATTTATATTTTTTATGACAGTTTTTGACCCGTCGTTAAAATTCACCAAATACTCAACCCTAATTCTATTAAAATTGACTCATTTACGTCGAAATTAGCACGGTAAAAATCATTTACTCTGTAACTATATTATACTAGCCTTTTGTGCACGCTTTGCGTACGATGATATTTTAAATATATTTTATAATTGTCTAAACAATTAAAAAAACAAAGGTTGTTTGTTCGAAAAATTTGAACATTTTTCAAATTCAAGCCCTACCACATGATCATAATAAACTTTTCATTTTTCATCAGGTCATCCCACAACAATAAATAAAAGAAAATATTGAGTTCTTATATTTTATCGGTTATCAAATTTCTACGATAACCGAAAGGTATTTATGTGAAAACTTATATCAATATGGCCATTTATAGAGAATTCAAAAATATAAAATTTGGTATTTTTATTTTATTTTTATGAATTTTATATTTTGTAATATTTTCATTTTAAAAAATTCAAAATAACTTTCCATAATAATTAGGAGTGATGCTAATTAAATTTTTGAAAACTTAGGGCAATACAGAATTTTCTAGGGGACACCTAATAGTGATAAAGAAGTCAACATCAAGCGTTGACATTCAAAGATGCTGCTCAATTAGAATGAGAAGTATTGATAGAAACTGGAGCAGTAAAAAATGGTACCCGATTCTTATAACTCGATCGATAAAACGGGAAAAAGAATAATAAAAGGGGGGGAAAAGTTCAGAATTAAATTCTTGTCTTGCAAGGCATGTAGTTCTTGGACTGACATTGGTGGACCTGTTGAATTTTTACACGAAAAGAGGGTTTGCAATAATAATATATAAGAGTCAAAAGAATACATTAGATGAATAAATCTTATATTGTGAGTAATTTGTATAATTCGAGGAATCAAAAATAAAATAAAATAAAATATTCAATACCAGTATAAAGTTTATAATATATGAGTCAAGTACTTGTCAGCCATGACAACATATATAACTAGAATGAAATAATGTTTTTGTCATCATATTCTTAGATTCACATGTCATACCTTCATGTATTTTTTTAAAAAACAAATTATTTACTTAATACTACAATAATATCGAAATTATTTTTTTAAGATTAACCGCGAAACTAATATATTATTGTACATTTGTACATGTAATGGTGACATAATAAATGCACATAAATAAAACTCATTTTCAAGAAGATTATGCCGCTGCAAGAAATTTTGTTTTTCGAGAGAGTAAGAGATAGCTCAGATGATAAGATTTTCTCTCCCAGTTCCAGGATATCATGGGATCGATTCTCATCCCGCTGTTGTGGCTCTCTAAAAAAAATTAAAAAAAATTGCTTCTCACTTTTTTATATTCTCTTTTTCTAGCTCCTTCACTTCATCTGATCTTGAAATTCCACTCTATTATTTGTCAGATCTAAAGGGCGCCACAATCATTTTCGACAAATGCTATACATTGAGTTTATCACTCTTTTTATAAGAATTTGAGTCTATATATTATTTTATTTTGTTTATTGAAAGAATTTATTTTTGTTAATGAATATTTGTGCAATGGCCGGTACATGTCAATTCAACGTTTACAATTAATTGCGCCAAAATTTGTTCAATCACAAAACTAAAATAGATTGGAAAACCCAATTGTGGAAGGTTGAATAGAGCGATAAATATACTACAGAGAGTATTGCTCAATGTCAAATTTCATCCTTAATTACCGCGGTTTATTTTTTCAAATTATTATAATACAATATATATTATTCAAACTATAATAGGAGTACAATTTTATTTAAAACAAAATGCCAATGTTCGTTGTTGCATACAATATATTCTTAATTCCTGCATCCAATCCCCTGATTTACATTTTGATGTGGGCGGTCATCATAATTTTGTTTTGATGGAATAAAATATGAATCTTCTTTTGTAAAACTCAAACTTGTGTTTTTATTGTTTTGTTTTTGGATTTTCATTTTAGCTGTCACATTATGCATGCATATTGTATGCTAATGCTTCCAATACTATACTACTTTATCAAAAACAAAGAAAAAAAATAGTTGTTTTTGTTAGTGCCTGTTTGTTTTTTTTTTTTTTTTTTTTTGTTTGAGGGGTAGTGCTGGTTTGGTTACAAGCAGGAAGCATAACTTCTTAGCTAGGAATTATTAATATCTATAGGAAAGAACATAGAAAAGAACATGTTTGTATTCCCCACATTGTTAACCAAACACAAGCATGTTGATTAGTATACTTCCTAGGAAATACTAGTTCTCGTAAATGATTATGATAACCAATTAAACAACACCTTAGTTTTAAATGGTTTCACCATCCCTCTTTGTAATAACTGCTTGTTTGGTTAACCAGAAAATACATAAGAATTGGGATGAGACAAGCTTAATGAAAGATTGAGGAAATCACCTAAAAATATGTTAGAGCGATTGTGGTGACAATTGGTGAAAAATTGACTTGAAATTCATTGAATTGGTTTGCAAGATTTTGACAACCTCTCACTATTTTGGATATAACTTGATATGCATGCTTCAGATTGAGGATATAACAACTTGGAAAGGAGAATAAAATTGGAGAGAATAATGACATTGATGAAACGGTGGGGATCAAAGGAAAAAAGTCAGAACTTAAAATATAAGAAAAATTAATGGGAATAAATCAAAACATTTTATTGGTTTCTAAAAATAAGTCTTCCTTTTTAGAACATCCCTAATGGTTAGCTAATTGTTAAATTAGCTTGCCATGTAAAATTTTAAGCTAATTTATATCACAATGGTTAGCTATTATTACTAGCTTGCTATTTAAACGTATCATATTTAAATGCATTCTCCTCTTGCTAATTTTTTGCCAAGCAAATTAGGACGTGTTCTTTTCATAAGTTTATAATCTCAATCCAATCCAATCTATTCTATTCTATTCTAATCCAATATGTCAATTTATTTTCATCCATTCAATCTATTCTAAAGTCATGTGAGAACACACCCTTAGTATGCCCAGACTAATTTGTATTGTCTAGCTAATTTTACATTCTAAAATCATGTGAGAACACACCCCTAGGAATCTAGGATCCCTATATAATTACAGCCTATTGGAGTTGTTCTTATTATGTTGGAATAAGTCAAGCTTGTTAGGCTACCTTCCAAAATTGAGTTATGACTATCGGTAATATAATTAATAAATTCATTATGATAGAATTTTTAATTTGGTTAATAAATGGTGGTACAATATCAATGTAAACGATGGTGTGGTATCATACTTAATTTATTAATATGGTTATCAATCGACCATAACTTAGTTTTGGAAGGTACTGCCATTATCTTGCATTGACTTGTTCCAACATATAATAGTCGAAATTAAATGATGACTTATGTTTGAAAGACCAATAAAAGATTTACTTATTCATGATAATTTTTTTATAAACTATACTATCGTTTATTGAATCTAGACACCTTAATTTTACTAATGTTTAATTCAATATTAAGATGAAGGACCTTTCAAAAGAATAATAAGATACAAAGGAGGTATTGAGATTGCTATATATTATCAATTTATTAGTAACAACCTCTCGAATGTGGTTTGCAACAAATTAAAAACAAATCGTTGAAAAAAAAAAGGAATATATGGTTTGCATTCTTTTTGCAACAAAAACAAATCGTTGATTAGTGTAGTTCTGCATAATATAAGCAATATAATACTATTAGAGTGAAGTTGAAAAAATTAGTCCTCAATTTAGCAAAACTCAAAATGAAGTTGAGGAGGAAAAAAAACTAAATCCAATATATATAGATGCCGATTCATGGAGCATCAAATATACTAACAATAGTATCAAAATCCACTAGCTAAGGCAAATCTATTGTATGCATACTATGTCAAAAGAAAACAAACCAATGCTTGTGTCAAGTCTATGAAATGAACATACCCTAAAGTCTAATAATGCATGTCCTAAAGATGGTACTAGTTAAGCCGACCTAAGGCATCACACGACTCGACTTAGCACGAATAAAGCACGATACACAAAATAGGCATGAGATAGGCAAAATATAGTATGTTAGTGTGCGGTTATGGGTTTGGCCCGGACCACATACACTTTTTTTAAAAAGAACAACATAACAGAGTAATGACATGACACTCAAATGCACTCAGAAGTTTATGAAAGTGGGTCATTCCTCAATAGCTCTTTTTATAGGTATAATTGCAACACAACATTAAACAACTAGGTTGTAGGTCGAGCCTAGCTAGCTAGCCCCAAACCATGCCGTTTCAATATGGGCCATAGTCCACCAATGCCCACAACTATCTTTAGGCAACACCATAGACGAGTTTTTCTTGGGATATTTTCCCGTATTTATTTATGTTAATAAAAAGTTTTAAATATCATAGTAATAAACTTTTGATATTTTAAACAAGAGATCCCATGATCAAAATTTGGCCCCTCCTTCCCAAATTTAACCGAAAATTGCTTTTAACATACACTAGGTGCATGCCGCATGGTGATCACTGATCACTATGCACTTGCTTTCATAATATAACATTATTTATGTTATGTTATGTATGTAGTATATTTAATTAGAATATTTATGTTATTATGGATTTAGAACATTCAAATTTTACTTCAAGAATCACTTGTTTTATAATATAAAGTGGTTTAAATGTAAAATTGCAAAGCATGAATATTCCAAATGTTCAATATAGACACTATAAATACACAATATGAATATCTAAACTTAAATATTTAAAACATGATGTTATAGTGCCACATGTCTAGCCATTTCAGTTCATTTCAGTTCCTTGCTCCTTAATTGTCGCTCCCTTTCATCTTCCTGCAATCAATTGAGGATGACTGCCACAATAATAATAAATAAAATAAAAATTTAATGATAAATTACCTAATCATCTTTCTAATCTTTTTAACTTCCTTACGACATTGCCTGTTTTTTAAACTCATAACTTTTTTTATATCTTAATTTAATATTAAATACATATTTTTAAACTCTTATTTTCCGAGTACATGCTCTTATTTATATGCATGTTCAATTTCTTTAATTTTTTTATATACATTGTATATGAATAGATATTTCTTATATATTTATGGTAAATCATTGTAATTTTCTCTTATGTACTCAATTTATAAGTCAAATAAAATCCCGTGTAAAGCATGGGGTTAAAACTAATTTTATTTTAAATATAAGAACATGGTATTTATTATGCACCTGAGTGCACGTACATTCCATGGATTATTACATTTATTGTTCCTCCAAAATCTGCCATTGATCATTTAACATGTTTTTATCTTTTTGAGGTACTATGTTACATTTTAAATTTTCTTGTCAAATTTAGAGACAAAGATAATATAAGTCGTTTATTATTATTCTATTCCAAAACCAGTTGAAAAATGGACTGATTGAACACTATAAAAAAAAAAAAAGTGTTATATAAATATATAAAAAATGAAAGCCACTAGCCTCCAAATAATATATACATGTTTTTTGCAATTTGCACGTATGATTACCACTAATCTAATCAAAACGAATTGATATGGAAGAATCACACTTGTTTAGATATTATGCTATATAATAAGTAATTCATGATTGGGGCCCTTTCAGCATCATTCTCTTCATCTCATCTTCACCGTTTTGGAACACTCTAGTAAATTAAATTAAGAATCTACCTCAATCTTTGTCATATTGTTATTGCTTATTATCTCCATGAAACATTCGGATCATATCTAACCGATTCGAAGAATCATCAAAGATTTGACAAATATCAACAAGATTAAAGAAAATGCATGTTCATCAATCGAATATATGTACATATATACTTTTATCTTTTATCTATCATGTAACATGTATCATGTATGACTGGCTATATGGAGCGACCGACTGATCGTGTGATACTACTGTGACCTTATACTTATTTATAAGTGTCCCCCACATTTTATGTGTAACATAATTTATGCATAATAAGAGTAACATTATTATGTCTATAAGAGTAACTACAATTCATTATACCAGTAAAATCAATTAATACAAGAAAATAATCTCATCCATTCGAGTAACCATTTTTTCCATCATGTTTATGATAAGAGCAACCTCAATTGTTCAGATAAATAACCACATTTTTTCATCAGAGTATCTCCCCATCTATTTAAATAATTACTTTTTTTTAAGGATAGAAGCATAGCCTAGTGGTTAAGGCATGCTTTCCGAAGGTGATGACCCAAATTCGATCCTCACCAACGACGCCACGCCCCTTACCCTACCTGACAATCTTTTGAAACATTATGTGGGTCCCTATATAAATGATGAATGAGTTGTCTTTATGTAATTTTGGGCATTTAAAAAAAATCCAACGGAATTAACTGCCACGAATCCAATAGAAAGATAAAAAGAAATACTTTCGGTTGGGGAAAATGGGCCCACTGGGCCCCATAAACAGCCCCACGAATGGGAGAGGAAAGAGAAAGTTACGAAAATGACCCAGACGCTGCGGCTCGCTTAGAACACAATAAGTGGGCCCACTTGGAGTTATGGACATGTCATGCTGCTTGGGCTGTGATTCATTGTGGGCCCAAATCTCTTGCCGTTTAGTGCATCTACCACTTACAACACCACCATCTATATCTTCGTATTTCACAACTCACAAGAGTCACAACACTCCATCCATCTCTCTCCCAAACACACCAAGTTGAAATTCTATTACTCTCTCCATCTTAGGGATAATGGTATATACAAATATCTTGGAAATAAACAAATGCATTTGTGCTTGGTTATCATGAAATAATACATGTATAGGAAATTGAAATTTCAAGGGAAATAGTAAGGGCTCGTTTACAGTAGCTGAATAGAGATGAATCGAACTGAACTAAACTGAATTAAACTGAACTGAATAGAAGTATATTAATTGAACTAAATAGAGATGAACTGAACTGAATATAATCTGAAGTAAACAAGCCCTAATTTTCCATGAAATGTAAGAAATTAATCACCTACCTTCCCTTGGTGAATGAAAATTACTATGTCAATTTCAATTTATTATGGTTTATGCCCAAAATTACATAAATGAACTTTCAATTGATATAGGGAACAAAAAATACTTCAATTGATAAGGAACAATTTCTTAGGGACCAAAAACCCAACGGATGGGAAATTGATAATCTTCAAGGGAGAGTAGTTAGCATTATAAGAAATACTTTACTTTTGGAAGGCAGCTTACAAACGTTATATTTATTAATTTTAGGATAACTTTAATTAGTTATTGAGCAGTTTCTGGGTATATTTAACTAGTCTTAAGATAATTTAAACTTTTTTTAACTTTTATTGTACTCCCTCCGTAATATAATACTAGCAACAATTTTTTTTGCACGCATTTGATGAAGCAATTTAAGGGGTAAACGAGAGAATCAGTCAAAATAGTTTTAATACAAACAAAATTGTGATTATAAATGGCTAACATTAAAATTATTTTGACTAATTCCTTCGTTTACATCCTAATCTCTTCCTCAAAATGCGTGTGAAACCAATTATTGCTATTATTATGTTACAGAGGGAGTAGATGACTTATTAGAGTTATTATCAAACGTGGGATTAAGTTGCAAATTGATGACTAAAAATCAGTGGTAGATCCTAATTAAGCCAAGGGATTCCTTTGACCCATGAATTGGAAAGGAGAAAATTTTTATCTCAACAAATTAGAAATTTTCAAAATTTTCTTTAATGACTAGTTAACTAGACCCCACTTTCTATATGAGGAATGATAAACTAATAGTTGTTATATGCAGTTACCGATTTTTGAATAAATATCTTAATTATTGTCCCGTACAACGCAATATTATCCTGTGTAACATAATTATTATTGTTCCAAGGGTGTTGTTTATTGTCCATATACTGTTTTGGCTTCACTTGTACGCCGGAGCACGCACTTCCATTTGTTTCTGATACAAATGGAACAATATGATTGATTGTGAAGCTGTTATTTGCATATATATAGCTGCTACGAGCAAATACTAGTTACTCCTTTCTATAGTTCTTTGATTCACCATTCTAAAAACACGTGTAAAATCAATGTAACAAATAAACAATTATTGTTTTTTCTTTTTACCTTTAGCTTTTTATATCCCGCGCTAGGATTACATGTATTGTTTTTATTAGAAAATTTTGTTTAAAAAACCCTGAAAGTTTTAGCATTTTGTGAAAAACACTCTAGAACTTTTTTTTTTAATTTTAACAACACAAAGTTATAGAAAACCTTTGGTAGCACAACTTTTGGACGAAAAATTTGAAATATAACACAATTATTCCAAAGATTTAGCCTTTAGGAACAATTCAATGGAAAAAAATATTGGATAGAAGAAAACAATTGGAAACTCTAGTTAACCAAATCCTCATTTTGAAGTTCACTTACCCCCTCATATTTCCTAGTTTTCATCCAAAAGTTGTGCTACTAAAGGTTTTCTAGAACTTTGTGTTGCTAAATTAAAAAAGAAAAGTTTCAGGGTGCTTTTCACAAAAAGCTAGAACTTTCAGGGTTTTTTAGACAAATTTTCCTTTTTATTAATTTTTTTTACTGATATTTTTTTTTCATAATATTAGTTTTAGTATAGTTGAATCAATATCCAAATAACTTGTAACATGTTTGTAAGTAGCTTAAAATTCATTTTACAATTGATTGATGTAAGTGTGCTTTATTCAAGACTTCCACAACTATTTTACTACTTTTTTTTTTGGTGCTAACTATTTCACTACTTTGATGTTACTTAAAGTCTTAAACATCCTTTCCCTTACTTTTAATAGATCCCTCTTGTATAATGTATAAATAAATTTACATTTTTTTTAAAGGATGCATAAATAAATTTACTTTACTCCGAAAAGTATTAAATTTATTAGGCAGTAGCATTTAGTTTAGTATTCTTGTATTATTTTTGTATAACCCCAGGGACACCTAGAAAAATAATCCTTTATATTTTGATTATTCTCATTTAATATATAATTTTTCTTATAAAATTAATTTCGATTGATCAATTTGGTTTTCTATATTTCTCTTTTTTAAAATTACATATTAAATGATCAAGAAAAACAAATATTAAATCAACAAAATATAACATGGGTGTACATACACCCAGGTGTAGTAAATCACCAACATGTCGTATCTAAAACGAACATATTCACTTAAAAAACTAATTATTAAAGCAATGAAAACTACTCTTGCTCTTACTGGAACATAATAGGAGGAAGCATTTGTAACGACCCTGATTTTCATGATATTTCTGCCATGACTTATGTGTATTTGTGTGGTGTTATGTATAGTTCAAATTAATTTTTGAATTATTTATTTTATTTTATGTGAATAATTTCGATTTAATTCGAATTATTTTATTTGCAGTTATTATTATTTATGTTAATTATTATTTAATTAATTAGAATTTTTATTATTTAATTTTCTAATTAATTATTTAATATTTTGGGCTAAATCGATTTATACATGATTAGTCATGTACTTTGTGTAAATTAGCCCAATTGATCACGAAAGCCCATTTTTGGCCCATTTCTTTAGCTAGGCCGGTTGGCCTCATGTTTGATGGCAAATTTTGCTACTTGCCTCATGATTCACACCTTAACTAATCTCTATATATAGAGTAGTTAGTAAGGCTTGATGATCCCTTATGCTCATTTGCCATTTACACTTGCCATCTCTTGTCATCAAATTCAAAACACAAAAACTCCCTCTCTTGCCTTAATTCCACACGCCATTTTTGCCATGAACAAGCCATCAATTGTTCATCATCAGTTCTAACCTTAAACTTAAAGATTCAAAGTCTATTGATCTTTAAGTATCCTAAACACAATCTAAACCCAATTGTTGCATTCAAAATCATTTGTTTGGGTGGTTTTCCGGGTAGGTTCGTGTGTCTTGTTCGTGTGGGTGTTCGTGTGTGAAGCCGTGCAAGTGGTGGTGCTCGTGTTCGTGGAGCCGTGTGTGCGTGGTGCAGCAGCCGTGCAGTGGTGCCGTGTGGGTGTGCCCGTGTTCGTGTGGTTAAAGCCACGCTCTGCCGTGTTGGGTGTTCGTGTGGCTCGACTTTCCGGGCAGCTTTTTGTGTTGTTTTTGTGTGTGTATCTTCAATAAGGTAACATACTTTCTCAACTTGATTGGCATACTATGTTTCATAGTATAGATTAAATTGATAGGAATGGTTTTAAATGAAGTTTGATCATGTTTTTGTGTATGGTAT
Organism: Salicornia ramosissima; assembly: GCA_951394345.1. Taxonomy (NCBI): domain Eukaryota; kingdom Viridiplantae; phylum Streptophyta; class Magnoliopsida; order Caryophyllales; family Amaranthaceae; genus Salicornia; species Salicornia ramosissima. The sequence continues at coordinate 47,753,148 of OX596234.1, read as the reverse complement.
CAAATCTGATTTTTGTGTTGTTTAAATGATGATTTGATGATTGAATATGATTATTTTATGATTGAATATGTTGGATTTAAGATCATGATGATTATGTTAAAGTTTGGTGAATTTTGGATATTAGTAAGTTGGTAATTTCATGATGATAAGTTGAGTTATGCGTGTGATATTTGATGGTTGGATGAGTTCTTGGTTGAAGTTCTTGAATCTTGATTGAGTTCTTGATTGAAGTTCTTGAATCTTGGATGAGTTCTTTATGAATCTTGGTTGAGTTCTTTAAGTTCTTGTTGAGTTCTTGATGAGTCTTGATAAGTTCTTGGTTGAGTCTTGGAAGTAAAGAAAGTAATGTTGGTTTAAAAGAAAGTTAAAGATAATGTTAAGAAAGTTAAAGAATGGATTAAAGAAAGTGGTTTAGTATTGGTTAGACTCAAGATTAAGGCGTAAAGGCAATCTTGAGAATAACTTCGTGTTTTAACTGATTATTTTCAAGAATAAAGGCGCAAAGGCAATTCTTGAAATTAGTTAAGTTATGATAAAAGATGTTAAAGAATTAAAGATTTATTAATGATTTAGCTTGATTTCGTAGCTAGACGCCTAAAACTTAGAGTAAAATTCTATGTTTTTGGGTTAAGACGTTGCCCTTACTCCATCCGCGGTATTGGGATAGTTGGAGTCTTACTATGTTGTCTTCGGATGTGGATTTCCAGTAAGATTGGTTTCACGGGACTTGGGAGTAAGATTCTCATTTCCTAACATAGTAGAAAGTTCGAATGCGTAAGATGCGTTCGTACGTGCATAGTCCGGTCTAGTATATGAATGATTGCGCCAAAGATAAGTTTGGATAAGATATTGGAGTCGAGTTTGTTATTGGTTGATTGTTTCGCATATTTGGATGTTTGATTGGTTATTTGATTTGTGCTATGTTCATTTGTATTCCCATTAGGGTGAGTCAGTTATGTTACTCGCCACTGATGGTGGACTGTTGTTCGTTTTTCAGGTAATTCTGATGATGAGGTTCTTGCTTAGCTTTGGGTTGGGCGAGCGCCGGTTTTATGATTTTGTTGTACTTTTGTTGTTATTTGATTTTGGATAGTTATGGACTGTAGTATGGACTTGTATACGTCGGTTTTGGACTCTGACATGTGTTCGGAGTTATTCGTATATTAGACTTTGTAGTTTGACTTTTGGTTTAGTATTGTACAAACTTGTGGGTATTTGTACTTTTGGAGTTATAATAATGATATTTGAGGTATTAGTTTTACTTCTTAAGTATTTGAGTTGTTAGTTATGACTATTCGACTCGTCGGTTTCTTCCGCACCGATTTAAGCGAGTCGGGTCGTCACAGCATTAACTTTCTAATATATTATTAAGCCATTGACAAATACTAGTAAAAAATTTATTTATTTAAGTAAATGTTAAATACAACCCTTAATGATCCGTTTAGTTTTTGTTAATATAATTCAGTTCTAAAAATGAATTTATAGCATTATTTAGCAAAGATATAATCTCCAAGAAATCATACTCACAATTTGAAACTTAAATTTTCTTCATATATATTTACTATTACTATTATTTATTTAGCATCTTATATATATATATATATATATATATGAGCATCTTCTGATCCATTCATGTATAAAGAAAATATATGAGGAATAATAATGATTATTTTTAATTAATTTTTTTTAATTTACTTTTACCATCTTACATACCGTCTAGGTGCAAATTATTACATGGTTCCGGGACCACGTACCTCTTTGTGGTCTGGGTAATATTGTTTTTTGTTGGAAATGAACATTGTAGTGTATTGAAATGAACATTATAGTGTATAGAAATGAATATTGTAGTGTATTGAATTGAAATAGATATTGTAGTGTATTGAAATAAATATTGTAATGTATTTAATACATTATAATATATGAATGAATATTGTTTACTGGAAATGAATATTGTAGTGTATTGAAATGAATATAGTATGTACCATAATATGTTGATTTATTTAGGTAATAATGGATGAATATTATAGTATATTGAAATGAATATTGTATTGTATTGAAATGAATATTGTAATGTATTGAATAGATTACAATATATGGATGAATATTGTAGTGTATTGAAATGAATATTGTAGTGTATTGAAATGAATATTGTGTGTATTGAAATGAATATTGTATTGTATTGAAATGAATATTGTAATGTATTGAATACATTACAATATATGAATGAATATTCTTTGTCAGAAATGAATATAGTAGTGTATTGAAATAAATATCGTAATGTATTCAATACATTACAATATATGAATGGATATTGTTTACTGAAAATGAATATTGTAGTGTATTTCAATGAATATTGTATTGTATTGAAATGAATTCAATATGTTGTTTGTAGGAATGAATATGGAATTTGCAAAAATGAATATGCATTTTTAACCACCCCATCACCAGACACCACCTATGAACAACCACTGAGGAATGAATATGTATTACTGAAGAAATGAATATGCAATAGTCATAAATGAATATGCAGTTTGAACAGATGAATATGGGGTATAATATGCGGTTGTCAGAAATGAATATGCAGTTTATTTGAACAAATGAATATAGAGTATAACACACGTGATACCATGTTGTAGATACATGGTCACGGGACCATGATATAACAATTGTCGTCTAGGTGCTTTATTTAGCATTTTCCATTTATTTATTTATATAAAAGCACATATGACATAGCTTCTCAATTAAGAAAGAAAAATTTCCCCCCTTTTTTTCTTCTTGTTTTTTCTCATAATACAAGTACGAAGTAACATGCTTGGGTTACCATCAATTAAACCCTTTATTAGCTATTTTTAACTTTATATGAGGTTCATTGTTCTTTAGTCCCTCTTTCCTACAGTGATATTCTTAATTTCCACGTGAGATTCTTTCTCCCATACCTTTTTGTGGATCCTTTACCATATTGTCACTTGTCTCCAATATTAGGTCTTATGTTATACATAGAATCATAATAAAACCGTTGACAATAATAATAATAAATTAAACAAAATAATAATAACAACAATAACAACAACAATAATAATATTCTAATAATAATAATGATAAAATATATAATAATGTAATGTAATACTACTCTTAACTATATGATATCTTCAATCAATAAATTTGCAAAATATAATTATTATTATTGAATAAACAGTTTCATAGTGATGATTAAAATCAGAATTGCGTTATAATACGTACCCAACATTTCAGTCTTCCGTATGCAGGTCTTTGGACAGACCGTCTCATGAGTTTCTTCTATGGTACGGTCGTCGAAAAAATGACCACCGAATTCAAAGTAATTTAGACCGTCGATCTTCGTAATTAGATCTGACTTTTTAAATAAAAATAAACATTTTTAAATTATTTTTTTTTGTAATATTAATTCATTTTTAATATTTTTGGATTTATCTAAATTAATTTTAGATTTTTAATTAAAATTTTAAATTATCAAAATCTAAAATTAATTTAGGTAAATCCAAAAATATTAAAATGAATTAATATTACAAAAAAAATAATTAAATTTTTTTATTTATTTTATTTAAAATAAAATTAAACTTTAATTACCAAAATCAATATAATTAACATAAAAAATCAATGGTTATGATTTATTTGACTTTGGTGGTTATTTTTTTGACGATCATAGAAGAATTTTCACATCAGAGAGGGTGAGACCATATCTTCCAAAGAAAAGTTATGAAAAATTTTTGTAAAAGTAGTTATTAAAAAATATATAAAAAGTTATCAAGTTGTTTTTATACATATATAACTTTTGTAAATTTTGCTTTAACTTTTCCTAGTAAGACTTGATCTTACATATATTCAATCTTATTGTAAGTCCGTTGTTTGATTATATTGCATCTTTATTCAAGTTAGACGCATAACCAATTGATGTAAAGTATACAATAATAACCCTTTAGCATCATATAAAGTGTATACAATTTATATACTTTCTTCAATGCATATAATCATCTCTACCTTCTCCCTTAATTCATAATCCATTAATGTTGGACACTCTGACTCACACGTGAGAAAGAAATGTTAGGAAAAGAAAAAAAAATTGTTATAAGAGAATTGAAATTTGATACAATTAGTGTTGCCACCTACATGGATGAATTTTTTTTTTATTTTTAAAATGAATAATAATGATAATACAAGCACCAATTATCCAAAATAAAAAGGAGACATACAATTGTTTTAAATAATAAAAAAAAAGTGGGTACAGAATTTAATCTCCTGAAAAACCTAATAACAATGGATATAATAATTATATAAAAGTACCAACCAACTCTTTTGTTCTAGTTCCCGTGTCTTTTATGATTGGACATGATAGCGGGCCACAAATATTATAAAGCCCATCATTTCTAAATAAATTTTTTTTTTTTTGGCAAAGTTTTAAATAATGTTAGTATGTTACCTTCCACAAGTCTGCATCCTGCTGGTGTGTGAGTGCAGTGTGTGACTAGGTGAGTGCCTGAGTGGTGCCTGGTGAGTCGTTATTCTGCATGAGCTGAACTAGTATGAGCTGAAGTAAACTAAATTGGAATGAAGTGAATTTGAATGGATGTTTCTTTTATGGTCGTCGAAAAAACAACCACCGAAGTCAAAAGAATTTATACCGTCGATCTTGGTAATTAGATTTGACTTTGAAATAAAAATAAGCATTTTTAAACTATTTTTTTTTGTAATATAATTCATTTTTAGTATTTTTGGATTTATCTAAATTAAAATTTTATAAGTGCAAAAGAATAGTGCCTTATTATTATTATTATTATTATTATTATTATTATTATTATTATTATTATTTCCATGATAAGAGCTTCAATAGCTAAATCATAAAGTTATAACACTAGTGCCTTAAGTGTTCAATTCATTATTGAAATTTGTAAATTGATGTATCTGGGCACAACGCACAAGCTAGGTTCACTTAAGATTTGCTGTATAAACATTGCATGTCGCATTATTGGATGAACAAATTCTAGCAGGCTCACTACTCACTAGTTACTCATATACTTTAGACTAATATTTTTTATAAGTTAAGATTAGAGTTAAACTCCATATTTAAAAGGTTTGTGAGTAGGTTTGAAGTTGGAAATTAGCAATTCTACAAATCCAAAATGAGAACAATCGATGGTTAGATAACACTTCTGAAATTGCGGCCCTTTTTCAAAAGGACTTCTCTGCCAGATTCATGTCGAATAGCCCTTCTCTGCGTCTCATATCTCTTCCATGGATTCCTTCTCTTATCACTACGGAAATCATCCTAACAGCTCCCATCACATATGATGAAATTATGACTTTTTTTTTATTTGTCCCCTTTTAAAGTTCCTGGCTCTGATGGATTTGGTCCAAAATTTTTTCAGTCTTATTGGCATATTATAGCCGCCAATCTCTACAAGGCTATCAAAGGCTTTTTTTCATAATGGAATTCCCCTTCGTCAGATTAACCACACTATATCAAAGTTAATTCCTAAGATTGATTCCCCTTCCCTCACCTCTCATTTCGCCCAATCAGCCTTTGTACTACTATATATAACTATATAAGGGTATAGCTAAGGTTCTTGTCAACCGTTTGCGCCCTTTCCTTCACAAAATTATAGGTCCTTTTCAAAATGCATTTGCTCCAGATAGGAAAATACAGGATAACATCCTTATTGTCCTTGAAATCATGATATGTTCTCTAAATCTAAAAATATCATTGGATGGGTTTCCCTTAAACTTGATATGAAAAAAGGCTTATAACTATTGAATGTGCTGCTATTTATAGCTTTGGGTTTAATCATATCACCAATGAGTTTCCGAATTCGGGCGTGCGTTACCATGGTTTCCTTCTCTCCGTTTGTTATTGGTCAAACGGAAACTTGTTCAAATGGGGTTGCACAAACTAGGTAAAAAGTTGTTAGAGACTATGGCTGGGGATGGACTACAATTATGCATCCAGTTATCATGTTTGTGTCGTTGCTGCGTAATATATGGATCCAAAGGAATTCAGAGATCTTCAATTTTTAAGGAATCCTAATCACTATAAAAAATGTGTTTAAGAAGGACAATTAAAATTGCACTGTTTAATACAAAATTTGTCTTCTTAGGTTTTAATGACAATTTTAGTATTTCCCTCATGTTGCCCTTGTAACCCCGTTGTATTAGGTTTCAAAGCCAATTTTAGATATTTTGTCCTCTTTGATTCAATTCAAAAAGGCAAACAAAATTGCCTTTATTGATCATCAACAAAGGCAATAAATTTTGCTTTCCTTGATTTAAACACTTTATTTATTGTCAAATAGGGCAAAGTTTCAAAATTCTAAGAGGGCAAAATAATCATATTGTCTTCATTGTTAATATCAATGAGTGTAAATATAATTGTCCTTGTAGGCATCATTAAGTAAAACAATACTCATATTGTCCTCTTTAATTATTATAAGTTGCCCTCGTTGTGTGAGTTTTCTGTAGCAAATGTAAAATTCGAAGAGCTACAAAAGATGCAATGACATTGCACATTAGGGGTTGTTTGGTATACCAAAATATTAGCACATGAAATGTAATCACAGAATAATACCGTTATCATTTGTTTGCTATGGATTGTGGAAAACGGAAACGAATTTGAACAGGAAACAAATTCTCTTATATTGTTATATTCCTAAATCTAGTGAAAACAATTACCGTTTCCGAATGGTAACCATATACATTTCCTTAGTGATATTAAACAACTAGTAAGAGTAACACTATGTATTACCCTTTGTCCCCCTGATTTGTTTCTAATCCATTACATTTACTAATCTTATACCAAACACCCCATAGATGTGAATCAATTCCATTTCAAACTGCTCTTTATGGCCCTTATTTCAAATGGTGTTAATGGTCACCGTTAAAAGAAATGTGTTATCAACCTCTCATATCAAACAAAAGGTAATGGAGATGATTATTTGATTCCATTTTCAACACTAAAAATAACAATACCAAACATCCTTTGAAAGATATTATTTTTAAAAGGAATGAAATTATCAGGTAGAACCATACATAATTATTAGAGCATCCACAATGGTTGGGGTGCAAGGATTAGCGTGCAAATTTAGAAAATTGCAAGCTACAAGCTCAACCATTGAAGAGTAAGTGAACTTGTAGCTTACACATGTCATGTAGCTTAACAAAGCTACAAGGGTTTATGTCTCACTTTACTTATTTATATTTTTTTTGCTTTATTCATTACTGCATTAAGTACAAGATACAAAGATACTAACTTATCATTGTAAAATGATAAATGCACTCCATTTTTACTCAATAAACTCCAATTTATTTATTTTTTCAATTGAGAAAAAATGGACAAAAAGTGGAATGCAGTAAGTAATAAGAGAGTGCCTATATTATCATCATTGTAGTAATTAATTACTTGTAACTTGAAAATGGTGTAGTTTAGAATTATCATGTGACAATCAAAACTACATACAAAGGTTGTAGATAGTCTACCATTGTAGATGCTCTTAGGGATATAGTACAAATGCATTCTCATGGACATTGTTATCACATTATTCTTGCAAAATTACATGTACGTACATTTCCATTATCAACCAAACGGATCATAAGAGTTAGCTTAATCATAAACTCTTATCCTTTCACAATGTTGGTTTGCGCTTTTTGCATGATTTTCATTGCATTTGTTTAAACATCAATATTTTTTTATTATGTTTTACAAAAAAAATTATGAAAATTGATATTAAAAACCATTCATCTAGACGAATCTATCAAGATTTAATATAAATATATTTTTTCTTATACAAAATATATAATAAAATTATATATAATTAAAGTTTTTCACCCTTCAGTTCGCATTTAATATATATTCCAAATGTAATCAACAATGTAAAACAAGTAAATCTAGACCACACTCTTCAAAGTGTAAGATATTCAAGAACTAATAACCAGAGTGAAAATTCTTCTATGGTCGTAATAAAATTGACCACACTCTTCTATGGTCGTAGAAAAATTCAAGAACTAAGATATTCTATGGTCGTAGAAAAATTCAAGTAAATCTAAGAACTAAGATATTCAAGTAAATCTTCTATGGTCGTAGAAAAATTCAAGAACTAAGATATTCAAGTAAATCTAGACCACACTCTTCAAAGTGTAAAACAAGTAAATCTAGACTGTTGATTTTGGTAATTAGATTCGACTTTTATTTTAAATAAAAATATACATTTTAATTTTTTTTTTTGTAATATTAATTCATTTTTAATATTTTAAGTTAACCTAAATTAATTAATTTTAGATTTTGATAATTTAAAAATTCAATTATAAATATGAAATTAATTTAGATAAATCCAATAATATAAAAAATGAATTAATATTACAAAAAAAAATTAAAAGTCAAATCTAATTATTTTGACTTCAGTGATTGTTTTTTCGACGACCATAGAAGAAACATCCGGGAGGAGAGGCATGCATCGTGCATGAATAGAAGCAAAACCATTTGCTCTTTTTTTGGAAAAAATCTTGCTAAAGTAAACAGTCGAGATAAAAAAAGGAAAGCATATATGTATATATTATATAATATCAATAGTTATTCATCATATAATCATTTTGGATTATAAGTTTAATTTACGTATAGGTGCAACCAATAACAACCATGTGTCTACAAATTAAAGTGGGCATGGTAATATGCTACATTGATACGTGATCTAGCTACAGAGCTAGGCATAAGATTTGATTTAATAATATTAAATTACTAAAAAATATTTTGTACACATATTCTTATCATAAAATAATAAAATATATACTGTTGCATTAGCACCGGCTCACTCTATATAACTACCTAACCTACAAAGACATATCCCCTTAAAATAAATTTTAAATATAACTTTCTTAACCTATAATAATAAAATAAAATTCAAAATAAAATTAAACAAACATTATAATTATATATCACCACAACTAATTAGACTTTTTTAACCGTATATATTAAGAAATTTTTTTTAAAAAAAACATGACAATAAAACACTAGACAAATGAAATTTTATATTTGCATATCGATATAAGATGAAATACATTTAAATATACAAGTACGGTGCATTAGCACCAATTCACTCTAGTAATATTAAATTAATTAATTAATCAATCAATTAATAATAGTAAGGTTGTATAGTAGAAAGGTGTATATATGCATGTATTTAACTTAACCCTTTGGAGCATGGAAGGTCCATTGTCCTTAGTTAAAACTGACCTTAATTAGCTTAATTTGACTAACTAATCATAACATTCATAATAAAGTGAAATGACCTTGTTGGAAAACTGTTGCATCCATGCGTGCCTTTGGAAAGTAATTATTGTTGTTATTAATCAACTTATTAATTAATTAATTATAATTAATAATTAATTAGCACACGGATTTTATGAACCTCTAGTTTGAGTTTACTTGATTGCCTTTATTACCTTTAGAGAAATATTTTGTCTTTCATGCATGTCTTTTCTAATTTATGTTCAAATTGACTATTTTTAATGAACTTAAGATACTCCAATAAAATTATTAGGTCAATTTCTTTTGGACTTAGGGTGGGTTTGATTTGTCTGAAATTTTCTGATTTTATCTTATATAATATAAATTTTTCTGATTTGATATGATATGATATCTAAACTTTTCTGATCTGATCTGAAATTTTTTTATCTGATTTGAAATTTTCCTGATCTGATATGAACTTAATTATCTGATTTGAATTTTTCTGATCTGATCTGATCTAAATTTTCTGAAAATAAGCACATGATTGCTTTAAGTTGAATCAAACGCACCCTTAATTTCTACAATTTCAGTTCAGTTGATCAAACGAACATACATATAGATTAATTCAATTCCTGTTGAGTCTAGCTAGGATCTAATTCAGTTAAGTTCAATTATGTCATAATCAGTCCAGTTCATTCTAAAAGGAAACAATTTCATTAATTAAAGAAATCATATTTTAAAAAAAAAAAAAACTAAAATTGAAAAAAATAATAATAATTTCATTAAAGCAGATGCATATCCTTTTCCAGTTCTATTTGAAGATGTTTTTTGGGTATTATAAGTAGCTAGCGCATATCTAGCTTTTACCTACCATTTTTTTTTTAAATATCAAGTACAAATTAATATACACTAACCTAGCATATCCTTGCACTTTTATTAGCATATACGTAGGATGAGATCGAATGAGTTTAATTATGGTAACAATCTTGTTAACAAGGGTACTTTTTTCCTTCACGCAATTAAATAAGAAATTGATTTCAATGCAAATTACAAGTATAATAAGAAAAATGAGACAATAGTCAATGTACCTAATGTAACTTTTGAGCTAAACTACAAAAATCACCTACATATCACATCAATACACGATACTATAATAAGACAAAAGCTCGCGAACACCCTTGATGCTGATAGATAAGGAGTCTCAAAGTGAATATAATAAATTAGAATAAATAATTAACGGGAAATGATTTTGGCACTCCCCAATTTGATTTTGGCATTCCCCAATTTGATTTTGGCACTCCTCCCCCTCTCACATGAATAGTAACATTGAGGAGTGCCAAAATCAAATTGGAGAGTGCCAAAATCATCACTCATAATTAACTAGCTTCATTCCATCTATCCTTTTGGATAATCGCTCATATATATTATTGGAATGATTTGAACACTCATTCCATTCAATTTGATCGAGCTTGTCCTACTACTTCCTATTTCATTGAATTTACATTAAAAAACTCTTGTCTTACTCCTTAACTTAAACAATCCACAAGATGTTAAAGTCTTTTCACCAGTTTTAACTTACCTTTTATTTTTTAATGTCTTTTGTACTCACCAACTAAATAACACAATATAATCAACAAAAATCATACACCAAACTATATTGTCTTGGATTGACTTTGTCAATTCTTCCATAACTATGGAAAAAATGAAAGGGCTGAATAATGTGAAACCTTGCACTCCAATTGTGATAGGAAACTCTTATGTTTTCCCGACACTTGTCCTCAATCATACTCGTGCTTGTACTTACATTCAAATTTTTAATAGTGTCAATATACTTCTTTGGAATTCCTATTATTTGTTAAGGCCCGGCCCACCAAAGTTCTTCCATTGATGGCACCTTGTCACAGACCTTCTCCAAATTAATGAAAACCAAGTGCAAAAATAAATCCTTCTTCTTATCCCTATATTTCTCCATGACTTGTCTCATAAGATGGATTGCCTCCATCGTTGACCTTCCCACCATAAATTGATTCTCCGAGATCTGCAAATTTTTTCTTAACCTTAATTAATCGTTCGCATGCATAGTATGACTCATTAATTTGGGCCCTTTGTAATTGACACAATCTTGTACATCCCCTTTGTCTTCTTCTCCTTACATATTTCTTGTCTCGAAAATCAAGTTTCACTAACTTATTTGTGAGTTGAAATGATCTAATGTAATAACAATTTTTTAAAAATGAATAACAATAATGCTGCAAAAATAGATTGGGACAACTAAAATGAGAAAAAAATTCTTTTGCAATAAATATCAAACAAAGAGAAGTTTTTGTAAGACATAAAATAATGATATGATTGTAATTTCTTATAAAGAGTTTAGTCGTGAAATATTATTTTTGTCGAATAAAAATAAATAACTTGAACCCTATTGAGGATTTTTACACTACACAAAAAAACTTTGCCCTATTAATCTCTATTATATAAACCAAGGGGTGAGCTATGGTGTCCCCCATAGAAATTTCTACAATATCCCTTTTGAATTTTATAAAAACACAAGCTATATAATTAAGGAAAGTTTATACAATTTTTTAATTCTTTTAAATAGAATAATACAAATTATATAGTTCAAAAAAATAAAATAAAAATATGTAAATTCATATTTTTGAATTCTCTACAAATAGATACCCATATTGATATAGTTTTTTATATATAAATTTTACAATTTGATTATGGTGGAAATTTGGTAGGAGGGAAAATATAGTGGATCAACGTTTTCTTCAATTCATTTTTTGGTATGAAATAAATTCAATTCGAATATTTTTTTTCCTATTTTTGGACTATCACAAAATAAATGAGATCTAAGGTTCGAACCCTATTTGTTTGTTGTTTGTTTTACTACTCAATAACAACTTTATTTTTAGATTATATAAATAATGTGACATGATTTTTTTCATTTCAATTATCATAGAAATTTGATAGCAAATAGAATATAGTAAATAAACATTTTCTTTTGTTCATTATTTTTGGATGACCTGATGAAAAGGGAAAATTCTGTTGTTATGATTATGTGAATTTGAAAATATTTCAATTTTTCTAACAAACAACATTCTTTTTTGTTTGTTTAGACAAATTAGAAGTTACATTTAAAATATAATCGCACGCAAAGCGTGCATATGAAGCTATAAGATATATATAATCCTTCAAAAAAAAAAACTCCATTTGATATCATTGTGGTTTTTCAATTTTTTAAAGACATAATTGTATGATAAGTGACGCCGCGTATAAGAAATCAAAAATCAGTCTGACGTATTAATTAAAGTCATTATAATTTAAAAAATTGGCAGAACATAAAAGTAAAAACCCAAATTTTCTAAATTTCTTTATTTGATAAGAATTAAGGGGAAAATGTACCAAATCAAGACTCAAGAGTTCAAGACTTCAAGGCCTATCACTTTTGTGTTCAACTAATAAAGTAATAATCCTAGCTCCTATTGGCCTGGGTGCCTGGGTGGGTTCATTAAAAGATCAAATATTCAAATCCCATCACATTATTCACATAATTAGGTAACATTTGCAAATATGTAATGTATAAAATTAAACTATATATATATATATTTTTGGATAATGTGTGGGATACCAGGCCCTGGAACCGGGCCCTACTGCAGATCACCCGGCCCGATTTTTAGCCAACACATGCATCTGTAAGGGGGATAATAAGGAATCCTCGTAAATGCGTGCGGTGAGAATCGAACCTAGGACCTCGTTCCTGAAATTCTGAAGCCCTAACCACTAGACTATGACTTTATTCTCAATTAAACTATATAGTTGGGTGGTCGCAAATGATGTCTTCTATCAAAACTTGACCCAACTAGCAATTTTCAGGGAGTTTTGTTAATTTTTTTAACAACACACGTGACACGTCCCTGTTGAAAAAGGTATGAGAAGTTGAGAACTACCCACTGTCTACTTTTCTAGTGTATCCACAAATCAATGAGTCAATGAGCTGTGTGTAATGTGTTGTGGGATTTTTGGTAGCCCTAGAGTTGGTCAATCGATTTCATTCTAGTAGTTGTCCACGCCAATAATCCACTACCACATGACCCCAAGAAATGACATGTCCATAGGCGTTTTGGGTTGTTATTATATACGGAGGATATGTTACGTGCAACTTCACAAATCAGTACACCAATTCGAAAAATGCTTATTGTGATTTGATCGTATACATAGTATATTTATTGTGACTAGATACCGTAAAATGACTTTAATTACGATACTATATATGCGTACATTATCAAGTCACAATAGCGTTTTTCAAATAAGCGTATTGAATTTTCAAGTCAAGTATGTGTATCCAGAGCGCCTCTAAAAAGGATTTTCTCTAGCTAGTAACACCCCTCGGGTCCTCAATTAATGGTGGACTTCGTCCTGATCTTTTTTATTTAGTCAAATTCAATTTAGATATTTTTTCAGTCTAGAATTCGATTTATGTAAGTTTAAATGTAATTCAGTCAAAAAGAACGAAGCTTTGAATTTTTTAGGTTTGGAATATAATATATATACAATCTTTAAGACTATATAGGATTTCAAAAATGTCAATATTAATTCTAATTAAACATTAAATACACTGAGTTACACAACATTCTAGGATATATGCATTCCTAAAGTATATCCAAAAGAGAAAGTCCGCGCTTACACAATATTAAATGACCAATAATAGCCCATAGCATTAATAAATTAATGGATATTGCTAATTATTATTAATTTATTATTGGTCATTTAACTTTGTGTGAGTTACACTATATATCAAACGCTAATATGATTGGGAAAAAACTATATGATTGGACAGTCAAGTGCGGACCAAATCTCATATGCACCAATGAATGCATACAACCAGAATAAAATATCATATAGATGGCATAAAATTGATGTTGACTTTATGCCTTCACCAAAACTACTCAACCCATGTGTCGATAATAATAGGATTGAAGAGTTTTGATTACATATTTTTGTCATAAATCCATAATTTGAGCATGAGTATATATGTATTTAATGCTTAACAATTATCATGTATCATTGTTGTATTTTAATAGAGAACTAAAACATATGTTTAAAGTACCTAAAAGATTGTATATGGCGTAATTCTTCTTATATTATAATGTCAATGGTATACGTAAACAATCTTATGTAACGCAATACAGTGACCAGATCAGCTTCTAATCATATGTGTAGTTGAATTGTGTAATAGCAGAAAATCAAACTTCTTTCATCTTTTGTTTAGATATTTTAATTAAAAAAAAAGAATTATATATCTACTTGCATGTTTAATAGAATTTTTTTCATATCTAATGCAGAAAAATGAGCTTGTTTGTTTTATTTGCAAATTGCAAATCTTTAATTATTTCTTTTGATCAGACCAATTTAGTTCTAAGTGCACATTCATCAGTAAATTTTATATTCAGAAAGATATTTTTAGGGATCTAAACTTATTTACATGAAATATTATTAGAGTACAAGTTTATACTTCTTCAAATTCTTATATACTTCATGGGTATACTAATGTAGTACGTACACAAGGTACGTATATAAAGTTATCCTAAATATTAAAAGAACTACCTTTAATGAAGTTATTATTTTTATCAAGGGTATCTTTTAATTTTTTTACCCTAACTCTGAAACGTTGTATACCAATTTAATATACACAAATTTTTTCTTAACTCATACTTTGGTAGTGTCTGTAACTAGCTTTTTTTTTTATTGACTTTTGTCTTTTAAATACGACCAAATAGAAAAAAAAAGAAAATAATCATGTTAATGGCTTTTTGGCTGCTAAAAAGATTATTTTTAAGCCAAAAAAATTAGTTATCCTTTTGGATTGACTTTTTGTTTGTTGGCTCACAAATCATCTAATAAATAGCCACAATTAATTCTACAAAATACTTTTTCAGACAATTATCTTAAATTATAAACTTAAAAAACGAATACATACAACTAATGTTTCTAATAGAGTATGTAACCTAATCTTGGGACTCAACCATCAGCTTAAGTTTTTTTATTAAGATTATACTTTGACATGATATCAGAGCTAACGTTATACAAAAATCGATCACGCATGAGTTCGAATCTCATCCACCCATTACGTGAGAATTGAACCCAGGATCTCGTGCCTAAAATTCTAAAGCCTTAACCACTAGGCTAAGACCTCATCCTCCGTATGTGGTGTGACATTGACACGTAGTGCAAGAGGGTTCCCCCCTTCTTCTCCCTCCCACACTTTAAAGCCTAGTGGCCAACTGGCCAAGAGGCCCAAGACTTCTAATAAATTATATCAAGTTGGCCTACAAAAATAATTCTGCTGGACCATTAGTTTTTCTTATCAACCGAACAATATCTTTGTTCACTCACAAAGTCACCATTAATCTCATGACTGTATGTGTGGTGTTTTTTGGGTGTGACTTGTATTACCAAGTCATGCATTTGGGTTACGGGGTAATTCGATGAAGAAAGGTGAAGTTTGGAAGTGTTAAAGCAATGAGGTCATGCACCCGGGCAAGTATGGGGAGCCTCGGGCGGGTTTGTTGACGAGTGATGTGGAGACACCACGGCCCCGGGCGGGGGAGCAGTGCCTGGGGTGGGTTTCAAGGGAAGTCTTCATTTGTGATGGCCTCGCACCCGGGCGGGTCTCTGCTAACCCAGGCGGGTCCTGGGCTCGTCTGGAGTGCTGGTTTGGCCACGCACCCGTGCGGGTTTCAGGTGACCCGGGCGGGTCCTGGGTCTTGGTTTTTTAGTTCACTCGTAAACCCAGGCGGGTTTCTTCATACCCGCTCGGGTCCGTTCAATTTTCTAGGGTTTTGTTCGTCTATTTGTCGAATAACTTTGTAATTAGTATAAATAGGACTTTAGGGTTTTGTTTCTATTGATTCCAATTTGTTTAAGCCACAATTTGAGAGGAAAACATATTGAGAGTTTTAGTGAGTGAATTCTTGGGAGAATTACCAGTCTCTCGATTGTATTCCATTTGTTTGATTTCCATAGTGAAACATTTTCGTACCGGCCAGGAGGACATAGCTATCACATCGATAGTGAACCTCGTTAAATCTTTGTGTGGTTTTAGTGTTTTTATTGTTTGTTATTGTAGTTTGTCTGTTTTCGGGCTTCCGTTACAACAAACTTGGTATCAAAGCGGGATTTAGGATCCGGGAAGATGAACACTACTAACACGAAGATTGAGAAATTTACGGGTAGGAATAGCTTCGCGCTATGGCAGATCAAGATGCGTGCCTTGTTGAAACAACAAGGTATTTGGAAACCTTTGATTGTAAAAGAAAAGGATTTGATTGAAAAGGGCTTGAGTGCAGCAGAATTTGAGTCGATGGAGGAGAAGGCTCACTCCACTATATTACTGAGTTTGGCAGATGATGTGATCACAGAAATTTCGGATGAGGTATCGGCATCAGGTTTGTGGTCAAAGTTGGAGAGTCTTTATATGACAAAGACTCTCACCAACAAGTTGTTGTTGTTAAAACAACGTTTGTATTCTCTGCGAATGCAGTCAGGTACGCCTTTAAGGGATCATCTAGACAAACTTAATACTATTTTACTTGATTTACGTAATATAGATGTTAAGATTGAAGATGAGGATGTTGCTTTGATTTTGTTAGTTTCTTTGCCTGTGTGGTTTGAGAATTTTGTTGAGTCATTTGTGGTGGGAAAAGAAACTGTTACTCTAGAAGAAGTAAAGTCAGCACTTTTTACTAGAGAGTTGCGCCATAAGGCGGTAACAAATAATGACAGTAGTTTTGATTCTGGGGCTGGATTGGTAGTTAGTTCTTCCGGAGCTA
This sequence comes from Salicornia ramosissima, assembly GCA_951394345.1. Taxonomy (NCBI): domain Eukaryota; kingdom Viridiplantae; phylum Streptophyta; class Magnoliopsida; order Caryophyllales; family Amaranthaceae; genus Salicornia; species Salicornia ramosissima. The sequence continues at coordinate 47,736,069 of OX596234.1, read as the reverse complement.
ATAATTTGAACTCTAAGAAAACGAAAAATTCTAAGGGTAATAATAGTAAGCCTAAGAATATTTGTCACTACTGTAAAGAACCTGGTCATTGGAAGGATAAATGTCCTAAAAATCCTAGGAATAATTCTAATGTTAATGTTGCACAACAAAGTTCTGATTCTGATTCGGAGGAAGACATGGCCTTAATTTTACGGATCGTTGGGTGTTAGATTCAGGATGTTCTTTTCATATGTGTCCTAGTCGAGAATGGTTTTCTACCTATGAATCTGTTGATTGTGGTGAAGTTATTATGGGTAATGATGCTGCATGTAAAGTGGTGGGTAGAGGTACTGTTAGAATGAAGACAGTTGAAGGAAAGATACATACTTTGTTGGATGTTAGACACGTTCCGAAACTAAAGAAAAATTTGATCTCTCTTGGTACTCTTGACAAGCAGGGATTTACTTTTTCGGGTTCAGATGGGGAATTGTGTGTTTTGAAAGGTTCGAAGATAGTGCTGAAAGGTACTAAGTTGGGTACTTTATATTATTTACTTGGTACTGTGCTGACTGGTTCTGTTTTTGTAGCATCCATGGGTTCAGATGAGATGACTAAGCTATGACATAAGAGGTTAGGTCATATGAGCGAGCGTGGTATGCAATCTTTGTCTAAATTAGGCCTTCTAGGTGGTCACAAGGTGAAAAATCTTGAATTTTGTGAATTCTGTGTGTTGGGTAAACAACATCGTGCTAGGTTTAGTAAAGGTTGCATGTCACAAAGGCCACTTTGGATTATATTCATTCTGATTGTTGGGGACCATCTCGGGTTGAAGGTATTGGGGGATATCGATATTTTGTTACCTTTATTGATGATTTCTCCAGGTACACATGGCTCTATGTTTTGAAGCAAAAAGGAGAGGCTTTTAACACCTTCAAGCATTGGAAGGTGTTAGTTGAAAATCAGACGGGCAAAAAGGTAAAACGTCTCCGAACGAATAATGGTCTTGAGTTTGTTTGTGATGAGTTCAATGCTCTTTGCAGGGATGAAGGAATTGTTAGACATCGTACCGTTAGGAAAACACCACAGCAGAATGGTGTTGCAGAGAGGTTGAATAAGACTTTGCTTGAGAGAGCTAGGTGTATGCTCTTTGATGCAGGTTTGACTAGATGGTATTGGCCAGAAGCCGTGAAAACGGCTTGCTATTTGTTGAATCGTGCTCCTCATACAGGTATTGACTGTAAAATACCTTATGAAGAGTGGTCCAGAAGAAGTGCTGATTATTCTTTGTTGCGAGTTTTCGGGTGTGTTGTTTATTATCATGTGAATGATGGTAAGCTAGAACTGGGAGCCAGAAAGGGTTGTTTCATGGGATATGGAGATGGTGTCAAGGGATATAGAATTTGGTCTCCATCAAAAAGTCGCTTCATAACTAGTAGAGATGTAACTTTTGATGAAAATACTATGTTTGTATCTATTAATAAAAATGCAGGCAATAGAGATGATAGCACTGTTTGTGACGATGGGTTTGAAATAGAACCTTTGTCTATTGCCAAGGATGGTGTGCAGATTCAGGTGGAGCAGAGTCCGGTGACTACTAATCAGTTGGCAGATGAGCCTGTTGTTGATGAAACAGGTGACTCTGAGATTGATCACACTGCGGAGGTTGGTTCTAAACGACTGAGAAAGAAGCCTCAGAGACTAATTGAGGAGATGGAGGGACGTCATGTTCCGGGTCAGTATTGTTGTGTAGAGGAGTTGGTAGCATATGCTTTGCATGTTGCAGATGATATTGAGACACCTGAGCTAATTTCTTACAAAGAAACAATTGCTAGTGCCGAGTCAGATAGATGGTTGGTTGCTATGAATGAAGAGATGGAGTCTCTTCACAAAAACAAAACATGGGAACGTGTGCAATTACCAAAGGGTCGTAGATTAATTGGGTGTAAATGGGTTTTTAAGAGAAAAGAGGGTACTTCTGAAGGGGATCCAATTCGATACAAAGCTCGGTTGGTTGCTAAGGGGTTTGGACAGCAGGAAGGAGTGGATTACAATGAGATATTCTCACCGGTGGTTCGACATACTTCTATTCGGGTGATTCTAGCAATAGTGGCACATTTTGATCTAGAACTTGAGCAAATGGATGTAAAAACAGCGTTTTTACATGGGGAACTAGAGGAAGATATCTATATGGGTCAGCCTGAGGGGTTCATTGTCTCTGGGAAGGAAACTTATGCATGTCACTTGAAGAAGTCCTTATATGGACTTAAGCAGTCGCCTAGGCAGTGGTACAAGCGGTTTGACACTTTCATGGTGGAGCATGGCTACAACAGAAGTCTCAATGATTGTTGTGTTTATCACAGTAAGGTGGAGAATGGATCTTCTTATATTTATTTATTATTATATGTTGATGACATGCTTATTGCAGCTAAGGAAATGTCGGATGTGCGCAAGTTGAAAGAGCTTCTGAGTTCTGAATTTGACATGAAAGACTTAGGAGCAGCTCGCAAGATTTTGGGGATGGAAATCTATAGAGATCGTGCCAAGAAGAAGTTGTTTCTTTCACAAAAGGGTTATATTCAGCGTATTCTTGACAGGTTTGGTATGAAAAATGCTAAATCTATAGATACCCCTATTGCTTCTAATGTTCGTCTTTCTATGTATACTCCTCAGTCTAATGAAGAGAAGGAGTACATGTCTAGTGTTCCATATGCTAGTGCAGTTGGAAGTTTGATGTATGCAATGGTTTGTACTAGACCTGATATTGCACATGATGTTAGTGTGGCTAGTAGGTTTATGTCTCAACCTAAGAAGGAGCATTGGCAGTGTGTGAAGCGAATCTTTCGCTATTTGGTTGGAACGGCGGATGTTGGTCTCATTTATGGCAATGAGACATAATGTTTAGTGTCTGGGTATTGTGATTCTGATTATGCAGGTGATGTTGATACCAGAAGATCTGTGACGGGTTATGTCTACACTCTTGGAGGTTCAGTGATTAGTTGGAAAGTCACTTTGCAATCTGCAGTTACGTTGTCTACAACGGAAGCTGAGTATATGACGTTAACCACTGCTGCAAAAGAGGGGATTTGGTTGCGGGGTCTTGTTAGTGATTTGGGTATTCATCATGATCGTGCTACGGTTTATTGTGATAGTTTGAGTGCAAATTGTCTTGCTAAAGATCAGGTTCATCATGATAGAACTAAACATATTGATGTGCGTTATCATTTCCTTAGGAATGAGAAGCGTGTTGAGGTGAAGAAGATTGGTACTGCTGATAATCCAGCCGATATGTTCACCAAGCCGGTTCCAGTTCGCAAGTTCAAAAATTGTTTGGACTTGTTGAATGTTGATAGCCATGTTTGAGACCCTCATGGGTCGTGCCTCAAGGTGGAGGCAATCCTCGCCCCGGGATTAGGAGGGCGTTTGTGCTGGTTGGTTTGTTAGTGTTTGTTTTGGTCTTGGCATGTATTGGTGAATACAAGTCAAGGTGGAGATTTGTGGTGTTTTTGGGTGTGACTTGTATTACCAAGTCATGCATTTGGGTTACGGAGTAATTCGATGAAGAAAGACGAAGTTTGGAAGTGTTGAAGCAATGAGGTCGCGCACCCGGGCATATATGGGGAGCCCCGGGCGGGTTTGTTGACGAATGATGTGGAGACACCACGGCCCCGGGCGTGGGAGCAGTGCCCCGGGCGGGTTTCAAGGGAAGTCTTCATTTGTGATGGCCTCGCACCCGGGCGGGTCTCTGCTGACCCGGGCGGGTCCTGGGCTCGTCTGGAGTGCTGGTTTGGCCACGCACCCGTGCGAGTTTCAGGTGACCCGGGCGGGTCCTGGGTCTTGGTTTTTTAGTTCACTTGTAAACCCGGGCGGGTTTCTTCATACCCGCTCGGGTCCGTTCAATTTTCTAGGGTTTTGTTCGTCTATTTGTCAAATAACTTTGTAATTAGTATAAATAGGACTTTAGAGTTTTGTTTCTATTGATTCTAATTTGTTTAAGCCACAATTTGAGAGGAAAACATATTGAGAGTTTTAGTGAGTGAATTCTTGGGAGAATGACCAGTCTCTCGATTGTATTCCGTTTGTTTGATTTCCATAGTGAAACATTTTCGTACCGGCCAGGAGGACGTAGCTATCACATCGATAGTGAACCTCATTAAATCTTTGTGTGGTTTTAGTGTTTTTCATTGTTTGTTATTGTAGTTTGTCTGTTTTCGGGCTTCCGTTACAACAGTATGTCTATATATATGGTTTCATATGCTTGCAAAACATTAATAAAAGAAGGGATTTTCTATGCAGAACCATTTAAGAATTGAATTTTCACACGATACTACTGTATTAGTTTTATTCTACATGGCCATCAAAAAAAAAAACTTCTACATGTCATCATTTATCTCTTCAATATATTGCGTCACATAAGCATTGTCACATCATTTTAACAAAATAACTTATGCTTAGAACTAGATTCGAACCTATTATCTCTTACAATTTAACGTCACACACTTATTGTTTCAACCAACTTATATTAGTGTTTTAAAATTTCACATAACATTATATATACCTCTCATTACCAAGTAAATTAGAGGTTAGAATTTTTGTAAAAATTTTCATCAGGGTAAGACATAAATTCAAACTAAATTCACACGAAACCATTACTTTTACAAAATAATAATAGTATATGGAATAAAATTAAGATAGTGGTACCATGTGGAAAAAAATCAATTCTTGAATACTACCATATAAAAAATCCCACAAAAGAATTTAACACGGCCATAAAAGTATAAAACCACGAACCATCCATGTTAAGGATTGAGCTTCAGCGCAGTGACTCTAGAGCGCATCTTAACCCCTCCCTTATAAGGGCAAAGCTCAATATCCTTGTAAAAGGAGTCATATGCTGATCTCAATAATATTCATACTAAAAAAAAATTGAAACATTAATTAGGGCCTGTTTATTTCAACTGAATACAACTGAACTGAACTAAACTAAATTATCTTGAACTGAACTAAATTATTTTGAACTGAAGTGAATACATCTGAAAGTAATAGTTTATACGAGTAAGGCAAGAAAATTGAGAACTGAGCCGAACTAAACCGAATTTAAACTGAAGTAAACATGCCAACCATTAATGTTATCAAAGGAAGGTACAATGTAAAGCACGCTCGATTTGCTAAAGATGGACTCCCACTTTTTTGCTTTAAAAAAAAAAAAATATTTGATTTGATTGACTAAATTGTTCTTTACTGCTGCTTACTTTGTGTAGTATTTGGCAACTGAATAAATTAATCATTGCGTGTATTTTCGCCGAGTAAAATGTTGGGTCAATCTTGGAATTACTTGTTGGCGTTGAGTCATTGTCCAAATGAATTCCAACTTTTTTAAAGATGATGATTAATCTTATTGAGTTGTGAATTGGTTGATTCATTATAATACTAAACTAAAATTGCACCAATGCAAATTTGTGAAGATCTTATCGTTGTCGAATAGTTGGACATTCCTCCAATAGTAGACATCAAAACGAAGAAAAAAAAAACAATGATTTGGCGTGATATTGAACTTGTCCATGATTTGACTAGAGAGGTTGTGTAATTATATTTAGTTATTGATTTCTTTATTAATTGTGCCTTTTTGAAGCTTGAATACAGTCACAATGGTGGATAAAGTATGCAACATATCTATGGTAATATTTTTTCAAAATTTAGGTAATTATTATATTGGAATATATAAAAAATAAAAATAAATCCTAGGCATTAATTTATTAGATTTTTTTTTATGTATTATATATTAAAGTAGCATATTAGTTGTATAAAAACTGAACTTGACCTCGAACTAGAAGCAGAAGCGGACCAATGGTGGAAGTGAAATTACTACTCCATACTTCAATTTTTGGATCAATTTATGAGAAGAATTCTATAAATAACGTACGAAACAACTATTTGGACAAATTTAGGTCACTCATCGACCTTTATACCAGATTTAAAGGGAGATGAGATAATTCATGAAACCAAGTGGTATGCAATTCCATTTTCTTGCCTAAGAATACGCAAAGGCCGGTGTATTTTATTCACCTTAAATAAATAAGTTTCAGGTCTTCGTTAAGTTCAAATAAGCTTGAATCGGTTGTAATCCAATGTAATAAGTTCAATAAATTTTTATTTGTGTCAATCATAATAAGTCCCATTTATTTCGTAGAATCAAAGCTATATAATCAAGTACAATATTTTTAATTATTTTCATTCAGTTTAAACAAGTTTAATAAGTTCAAATAAGACAATGTCTAATAAATTGAATAGAGCTTAAGATTCCAATTAAAAGAGAGACCACAATATTCTTTGTATCTCGTCTTTTGGATTAAATTAATCCAATCTTAAAGGACTGAATTGAACAAAACTATAAACTCATTAGAAAATGAAATAAATTGCACCGAACTAAATTTATCTTGAACTAATAAATCCAAAACAACACCTCCTTAATATCTAGTAAGCTATAATCATAAGACAGAGACGTGATAATTTGAAAACTATCACTTTCCAAACTCCCCATTAATCTATCCATTATCAAGTCCCACTTTAAACAACCATGTGCAAGCCAAAGAGCATTGTTTTTGCTTCTGTTACAAGTGGATCCCAGCAAGCAGCAAGCAGCAAGTCAGCAAGGACAGCAACCATATAGCTAGCAACAAATTCAACCTCTCAAGTCTCAACCTACTTGTTGAGGACCCATTGTTCATTGACCTTTTCAAGGGCCATGGAGTATCCAACAGACCAAAGTTACTTACAAGCCATGGGAGGTTCCATCCTAAAACTAATTGGTAATAGGAGGAGTAACTCCTAGACTTATAAGCTAGTTTAGTCTCTCCTTATCTTCCGATTTGGGACACTCACTAGTGCACTATATGGGGTTCAACACCTTCATAGATTTTAAGAATTTGTACAGCTTACTCCTTTATAACTAACAAATTTTTATTTTTCCATCAATTATTTATTAATCAATTTGTAATTTTTTTTCTCTTATACATTCGTTTTGATGCATAATCTTATTTAATAATATTGAAGTAACATAAAGGAAAACCTAACATTCTTTAGAAAAAAAAGGCCAGAGCACTGATATATATATTTGAAATATTAGAAGTATTTAGTGCATTTTTTAAACAATAGGGAAAACTCTAAAAATTCGTGAAACCATAGGGTAACCCTAAAAAATTTAAACATACTAAACATAGAATGAAGTCATAGCCCAGTGGTTAGGGCTTCAGAATTCCAGACACGAGGTCCTGGGTTCGATTCTCACCGCACGTATTTGCGAGGATTCCATATTATCCCCCTTACAAATGCGTGTGTTGGCTAAAAATTGTCACTTGAACCAAATTTAAATAAACATACTATATAGCATATACTAATTGTTACTTGGGATATAACTACCTACTTACCTAACGATGTGTATGCCATTAAACATTAAGAGGACTTTTGCTCTCTTTACTAAATAGTGTCATGCATTGTATTATGAGTAGAGGTGATCATTTGCAGATTTGGATTGTGACAAACTATGCTTAATCTTTACTTTTTGTCCAATGGGCCTAGTATTTTAAGTCCAGACATTTTCATGCGGATTTACACACATTGTCCATATCCAACTATTAAATGGGTGGGCTTATTTACTGGCTTAGTGGGGGCTTGTTTCATCCAACGTCATACATATTTTTCAAGAAAGTCAAGACATTAGCGCATTCATAAAACTAAAGTAACAATGTAACATGATTTTTTATAACTAATTTATGCGTTCCTAAATAATTGCAACAATTCGACAATAAGGGTCTGTTTATTTTGGTATAGAACATTTTCGATGTAAATTGATTTTCCACGAATAACATTTTACATTGGAAAACTCATTTTCATAGAAGTTTTCTAATGTTTACTTGCACGGAAAATAAGTTTTACTCCCAAATTTGGAGGAAAATGTTTCCAATAGGATGTAAAATGAGTTTTCACCCAAAGTAAACAATGTAAAATAGGAAAACTATTTTCAGGGAAAACACTTTTCGCTCTAGTAAACGGACCCTAAAGTAGAGAGTTTTCTGTCAAAGTGTTGCAATTATATAGGAACAAAGAAGTATTAAACAATACTTTTGAATATAATAGAGCTGGCACTTAGATCATGTTGTTCCATATTTGTGTCAACCCGCATACATAATCAGGCTGAATCCCCTGACCCGTTTACTTAAACATGTCAAAATCATTGAACCAAACCCGTTAATTTCGCGTCGTGTTATCGTATCATGTCAGTTTTTGCACTAAAAAGTTAATAGTTGTTATCATGTTGTGTCGTGTCAATCTGAATATATATATATATAAACGGGTTGAAACTCCATGACCCACCTATCTAATAATCGTCTCGTATCGTGTCATTTAGTCATTCCATTTACTTAAACGTGTTAAATTTGTTGATCTAAAAGTCCAAAATCACTAATTTCGTATCGTGTTATTTTTTGTCAATTCTACTTTTGAAGATAGATGAGTTTAAAAAGAAAACTTTCTTGCCTTCTTGATATTCTTTTTAAAAGAGTAGATGAATCAAAAATCTAAAGCCCAACTATATATGCTCTACAAGATGAGTACCACAATGTTTTATAATACTCCGTAATACAAAATAAATAAATGAAACTAAAAGCCCAATAACAAAGTAGCCCAATGAAAATTAAATCTAATCAAAGAAGTAAGCCCAAAATTCTGGCCCTCAAAGGTAATAGATAGGCGGCGCAGAAATTGGACCGCGGATCCAGCGTAGTTGACAAATCCGGCTAAACAAGGACTCAAATTTTCTCTCTCCATCTTCCTCGGCAAAACAGCTTATTTCTCTCTCTTGCTCGTCAATCTTCTCTCTCTTCTTCTACCAAATTGAAACTAAATTATAGGGAGATACGAAGAGAACGATCCAGAAACTTGCGTTAATTATCCAGATCCGTTATTCAATGTGGTGGTTGAACTTTGAATTGATTTGACTTGATTTTGACAAAATCAATTCAATTCAATCAGTTTTCAACAAATTTCTGCAGATTTTTTGTTTTCATTTTCTAAATTCTTCTAAATTTAGGTGCAAGAGAATAATAATTTGGAGAAATTAGAGAAACATGGATGGAATATTCAACAAGATACGGAATTTGGATGCATATCCTAAAATCAATGAAGATTTTTACAGTAGAACTCTTTCTGGTGGCGTCATCACCCTTGTTTCTTCCCTCGTTATGTTTCTCCTCTTCTTCTCTGAACTGAGTAATTTCTCTCTCTTTCTCTGTTAATTATTATTGTTTTGCATTTTCCCTGTGATATTTTGTAATGATTTTAGGATATACTTGATGATCTTGAGTTTTTTGTGTGCTTTTTGAATGTACTTGTTTTCTGAGTTCAGGATAATGCGTTTGATTGTAGCTAGAATTGTGATTTATTGTGCAATTTTCATGGAAAGTTAAAGGTTTTCAAGTAAAATCTAAAGCAGCTTATGTTATGGTAAAAAATTGATTGGTGTGAATTAGGTGAATTGTTTGTTACTTGAGAGCATTCGTGAAACATTGGGTGAGGTATGTGCTTAACTGCATTTAACGCTAACTAAATGCTTGTATATTGAGGGAGATTGTTACAAATCAGATTGGAGTATTATGATAAGAATGTGCTCTTCCTGTGTTTAGTTGGTAGGATTGACAATTTGAGATGAGGTAGCTAACTTTGGCACAAATGGCAAAATATATGGTAATTTTTAGCTGCGCTATATCCATGTTTTGCATCCAGAGGGACCTGAAAGTCTGGATACAAATCAATGGTTTAGTGTTTTCAAGTTTGACATTGTTTAAAGATTTTGCCTTTGGACTTCGATAATTGTTGAAGTATATATTTTGTTGCCCTATATATAAAAGAGTAACTATATACAAGCCTACCAACTTTCTATCTTGAATCCAATTGGTAACAGGTGTAGTGGCTGACCAAGTTTATAGGTTAGTCATCATCCTCCTGTTTGTTCTCCTTTCATTAAAGAACAATGCCTTAGTAGCTTAAATTGCATTAAAAAGGGTGGCTTATATCACAGAGGTCATCTCTTTGTTCACTTATTTGGACAATATACTAAGAAGTTGATTTAACAAATATAATTGCATCTAGAAGAGAAGTTTAAAATGAAGGGGGTACAAGGAGAGACATAGTTCAAAGAGGATGTTAGTTGTAGGTTAATAGGCATATTAATGATGGAACGAAAAACCGTATAGGACGGGATTTCCGAAAGAACCAAAATGTATCAGCTAAAACAATTTCGGAGGGGGCCTCATTGCTACAATTGCGACTTAGTCTGAATGGGTGATAAAAGGGAAAGTCACCTCCTTCATCATCAACTGTTGACATATCTTGAAAAGCCCGTATATGTGAAACATGCTGCTTTCTGCCTACTTTGAAGTATGCATCAATTGATTGATAATATTCCTCGATCAAACTTGATTGAGAAATGCTGCTTTCTACTTGCTTGAAAGTATAGTATGCAAGTTTTGTATTTTGTTAGCTTGTGTCTAGTAATATTTTATGTTCTTTATGAGTAAACTTTTCTGATATTCTGCTACTGTTTTTGAAGTTTTGGTATGCTTTGACTATTAAAAAAAATCTTCTTCAAATTTTAAATATAAAAGAATGGGAAGATGGCGAAGAAATTGAAAAGGGAAAAATGATCACATTTTATTACTTAAAATTTACTCTTGTAATTATATAAACAAATTGACCTGTTCCTTTAAAGTGAGGTGGTCCTTTGACAGGGCGTCGCAACCCGTCAAAAATAACCTAAATATCAGAACTAATGCAGCAGTGATAAGTAGGGTCGAATCCACATAGAACCAAATTAATTCCTTTTATTACTAAAAAGTATGAACTATGTAAAGGGCCTTTGTGATTGAATTAAACTAAAAAAAACTAATAAATAAAGAACAGAAAATAAAGTTTGAATTTTTATTGGAATTAATTGAATGAAGGAAATTCTAGGGCTTAGGGTTTTATGAATGAAATCATAAACTAATTGAATTCCAATGTTCAATAATTCATTAACAAATTCTAACCAAGATCTAACAGGCTTTCGCAATTTATTAGATCTACAGATTTACATAACAGGCTCTCGCAATTTATTAAATAAATCTGCCTAAAATCTTAAGTCTTAATGAAGTATTCACCTTTCGGCTACCGACTAGATTAGTACTCTATATGATCAAAACAGATTTTAGGGAATTAAAACTAGTTATGAATTAAAGAACAAAAGATTCAGTTAATCTAATCATTCAAACATAATTTTCCCAAACCCTAGATCTAAAGAACTACTCACACATACTTAAAAGAATCAAAGCAATAAACATTATCATAATCAAAAGCATAAATAAAACAAATAAGAAAGAAAATAATACCAGGATTGAGAGAAAGATTGAATCTTGAATTCACTTGATTAATTGAATTGAAAAGAATTAAATTGTGTTTACAAGAGAAAGTTTTAATTTTTAAACCCTAGAAAACAAAAAAAATCCTAAAGAAAGCATAAAAGAAAACCTAAAGAAAGCATAAGATCTTTACAAGGGATTAAAACAGGTATTTATAGGCAAAATTGGGCTTAAACAGAGCCCGTAACACCGGCCCCGGTACGGGGTACATGCACCCCGGTACCGGGGTTGTCGCTGGAGTCAGGTACGTACTTCTGGAAAATGTCGAGTGAAGAGCTGTGCAGAGACCCCGGTCCGGGGTACATGTACCCCGGTACCGGGGCCGATGCTGGGGAACTCTGGCTTCAAAGCAAAGGAGAGGAGCAGGGGTAGCAACCACCCCGGTACCGGGGTGCATGAACCCCGGTAAGGTTTGCACAGACCCCGGTACCGGGGTCTGGTTTGATGCACTGACTTCGAACGTCCATAACTCCTTCGTTTCAAGTCGGAATTGAGCTTATGACCTACCGTTGGAAAGCTCTTTGAATCTAGTTTCCAATGCTGCTAGAATCGTTTGAATCCGATATTCATAGCTTGAGTTATGTCCAAAATAGTAAGAGGTGGTCAAAATCATTCGAACCGAATTGAACAATTTCAAGCCAATTTTTCACTAATTGTCACCAGAACTTCTCCGACACTCACCGTGACATCCTAATGCTTCTCCTTTGCCTAGATTGGTGTACTTTGATGGTTTTTGTCCCATTTAGAGCATCATTTATCAAAATCTGTCAAAAACATGGAAAAGACACAAAACACTCCAAACCGACTTATTAGCGGTAAAACGGCTCCTAAGAGCACGGTTAGCCCAATAAAACCATACAAAATTAGGAGGAAAAACACATAATAAACCAAGTTATCATCCTTCTTGCTTGCAACTCATATGCTGTGCATTGGTGGCTGGAAGCTAGCAATGGCAAGTTGGCAACTATGGAAATTTTCTTGAGTGTTGAAAGTGATGATAGAATTCACAATCAGAGATCCTATTCAAGGCCTTGATCACAAAACAATCTGATTGATGTTATATGAAGTCTTTTTGATGAAGCTATGGCCGTAATGATCACAAGAGTAGAGAGAGCGAGAAAGAGTGAATGAAGAGAGAAAAAAGGTAGTTTTGGGCAAAAAGAGTGCTCCATGGTTGTCCTAGAATTTATTTAGGTGTGTGCAATTACTCTGTCCCTTATTGTTGAGATTGGTATATGGGATGGGCATTTTAGTTTATTGTAGAAATATATTAAATTAGATAGTGGGCTTGTCATTCTTAAGGTAGCTGTAAAATATCTTATGAGACTTGCAGCTATGAGTCTATGAAAGAAATTTGGGATCAAAAAATGCATATTTTAATGGAAAAGGCACTGTAAAAAAATTATTTGAAATATCCTTATCAAGAAAGTGTGAGAAAGATGAAGTGCTGAAAGGGACTGGAACTTTAAGCAACTTTATGAGATAGAAGATGTGGGGCAAGGTTGCATTTTTTAAATTCTTTTTAATGCTCATTTTAAGACGTTTGCAAATCTTGAAACATCAGGATTCTGTCCTGGCTTATTGACTAATTCTTGGAGACATTGTTCAGCTTTAGTTGTAAGCAGCTTCATTATTAATTTCTGTAGTGCCCTCTGGTCAAAGTTCGTAGAAGAGAGAAATTGTTGTGGAACCAACTGTTGAATGAATAAAATAACTACATGGAATTGAATCACTTATCTTGAACAATTCATATTACACATTGAGATTAGATTATGTTTAATATGCATTCCTATTGTGATTGCAGGCCTATATTTGCATGCTGTGACTGAATCGCAGCTTGTAGTTGATACTTCTAGAGGAGAAACTCTACGCATTAATGTAATGTAATTTTTCCTCTTTTTTTTGGCTGTAGTATTCCTTAGCCAAGGTACCCAGCTTTTAGATTTCAAACAGACTTGATTTCTTGTAACTAATGAAGTCCACACTTTTTTTTGCTGAAAACATGCAGTTTGATGTCACTTTCCCCGCATTACCATGTTCAATCCTGAGTCTTGATGCTATGGATATTAGTGGAGAACAACACCTTGATGTAGTACGTTTTCTAAGCAAAGGCCATGCTTTTCAGCTTTTGCATGCTTCTAAAGTTTATTTCTACTTTTTTGCTAGATTTTTTCCTTTGATTACAGTTTAATTGCAGTTTAAGCTATGTCTTCCAAGTAACTATGTGGATCAGATGATTAGTTTGTTGGAGATATGTATTGTGCTGCTGATGATATATTGCCATCTATATGGCAAGAGGGCCCCCTCCCCCCACTAAATGTACCCTTTCCTCCTCGTGCCTTGGCAAGGGTGTGATTTTTTTTTTATGCCTATAGAGGAACATGAAAAGCATTAGGGGCCGAAGCCAGTAGTGATGGATCCGATTTGATTAACTTAGGGGATCCATCACAAAGAAGATATGAAGCCTGCTTCATCTTGACTTCCTTCTGTACCTTATTGTGAAAGCATGTGCACTTGCTGCCTTCTTATGAAAGCCAGTATCAGGAAAGATAGGATACTTGAGACTAGGATATCTCTGGTTTAGGTAAAAGGGCATGCTAACGCTGTAGGGTAAGGTAACCGACTAACCGAGCTTGGGGGAGGGAGGATCTCGAAACCGGCTCTGCTCTGCAGCTATTGTCTTTGGTTGCCTTCTACCCTGTTGTGCAGACGGTATCAACTGAGTTCCGGGTGTGGAGAGTTGCCTACATACCTCAAGTCCTATAAACTATAAAAGGCAGGCTCAAGATTCATTTGCAGTATAAAAAATGAGTTGCCTACATACCTCAAGTCCTATAAACTATAAAGCAGGCTCAAGATTCATTTGCAGTATAAAAGATATGTTAGCACAGGACAAACTGGTTTAAACATGATGAGTATCTAGCCAGTATAAGGAACATAAATTACCAGTGCTTTAGGGCAAGCTAAGTTACTTGGAGTCTTGGACTCTTCATTCTACTTCAAGGACCCTTGTCGGGTCATCGACACTCGGACACTTCATTTTAGACCAAAATAGCTGAAAATTTTCGCATGAGTCGGATACTTGGGTATGTACCCGGGTCGGACATGGGTACTAGAGTCTGAGCAAGTTAGCAACATAGGATTAAGGACTTTTGGCTCGTGTTGACTCATTAGTCATTTCATTTTTTATGATGTTTGGCCTTGAATTTACTTTCTATATTGGTTTAATGTATTTATTTGTATTATTGCTGACATGCAGAGACATGACATAATAAAAAAGAGATTAGACTCTCATGGGAATGTGATAGAAACTCGGCAAGAGGGTATTGGTGCTCCTAAGGTTAGTATGGAGCCATTTTTGTTTATCTCATGAATGTGTTGCGTGTTTATCTAAGCTTGGCTTTCTTAGATATGTTCAATGTTGTATTTTAGTGAACTTTTTTTTATATATTCTGGCAATCATTGGATTTTGAGCGTGATCTCTCCTAGTGTTGAACCTTTACCATTGGAGAACCATGTAAATGCCTAGATGGCTTCGCACAAAGAGAACGGTTTGACATGATTTTTAGGAAAAGGTGGTAGTGACATCCACTTATTATTGAGGATGTGTGTCTTAGCACCAGTTTCGATTCCGTTATTGGATCTTTTATATGGGTGGCAACAAGATGCCCTTAAGGAAATTAGGTAGCGAGGATGATCGAGTTTCCTTTCTATATTGTTGATGTCTTATCGCCTGATTAGTCCAAGTTCCCTTTAGGTTAGATAAAATTGGAGATTATGTGTCTTAACTTTGTACAGTAAGGCCTTTCTTCAATGTGACTCTCATTTATTTGACAATTTATTAAAAAAAAAAAAAAACTGAATAGAAATGTACATCATAGGAAAATATACACATGCAATGTGAATTAGGCTCATCTTTAGGGTAAAAAATCTTTGTTAATTTCCTTCTAAAAAGTAAAACAGAAAAAAGAAAAATATGGAGATAGAAAAGGATTTATGCTTTTGGGTCAAGGTAATAAAAGATTCTGATAATCAAGCCATTAAATTGCTGAAAAATATATATACTTTTGGCATTCTGATAAGGAGTTTGCATAATTTTATCACTGATAGGAAAAAGCTATGCTGCAAATTTTTGTACATAGCCTTTTAGTTTATGATAGGCAAAAGCTATGGAACACCCGGCGGTGTTAGATAAGGTAGCTAAAAGTGGAAATATTACATTCAAATAAACATTTATTAAGCCGATCAACGGATAATCTTGGCATGCATTCTACAAAAATCTCAATTGAGGAAACATAATAAAGGTTTATATAACAACCTGGGGTGTATGTTAGCAAGATCCTTTTTGGTAATGAATTTTCATTACTTGGCAAAAAAAAAGCCCTCATATATTTAAGAAAATTGAGCTTGGACAAGCTTTAATGAACTTTTTTAATGAACGAGCTTATAACTGAAATTAAAGGGGCTGTTCATTATCCTAATTCCTATGTGCGGACACCAATTAGGCTCATTAATTAAACGGTCTTTAGACTTTTGTTTGGTCTCGTTTAATCACCATTGAAGGAGCTTTATTGAGCTTTGACCAAGTATGCTCATGAGTTGTTCACAAGTGTAGTGGTTCATCAACATCCCTGAAAGTAAAGGAAATTTAGAACTCTATTGAGTTTGGATGATATGAACTGCTTAATTTTCATAAGCAATCTTACATTGAATTAGATGACTTCTGTTGTTTCTTATTGTGTTTTCAAATGGCCAAAAGGGTTAAGGTGCAACTAATTATTTTATCTACTATTCTGGCATTACAAACTGATTTATTTATTTATTTATATTTGTCTTGATGCAGATCGAGAAGCCTTTACAGAGACATGGTGGCAGGCTGGAACATAATGAGACTTATTGTGGCTCATGTTATGGTGCTGAAGCGGTATGCTCTTCTGTTTCATATTATAGGCTGTGCTTTATCGTCTTCACTAAAATCTGAACTTCTTGGGTATTGTGATTGACATGGCGTCGCAACCCATCAAAAATAACCTAGCAACTCTAACTAATATAGATAGGGAAGTAGGGTTGAATCTACAGGGAGGTACATATTTCCTCTTAATCCTAAAAAATTTAAACTATGTAAAAGGACCTTTAGGGAAAGATTATTAGATTAAAGAAAATAAATAAAAAAATCTAAAAATTAAAACTTTATAAGCCTAGGGTTTAGGTTCACTATGATTAACATCCTGAATTGATTAAATATCAATGTTCAATAATTCACATATAGGCTTTAACCAAGATCTAACAAGCTCTCACAATTAATTAGATCTATAGAATTAATCTAATAGGCCATCGCAATTTACTAGATTAATTCCATCTAAAATCTTAAGTCTATATGAAATTTTCACCTCTTGGCTCTCGGCTACCAACGATATTTACTCAATTTTATATGATAAAGATTATATTTTAGGAAGTTCATAGCAAATAATGGATTGAAGAACAAAGAAAATCAATCAACCCATTCAATCAATCATAGATCTTTAAATCCTAGAGGGAAGGAGATCTAAACAGATAATAATAAAGAATAAAAGAAAAGGCATAATAATTAAATGGGTTTTTCTAAGCTATGCCCTTGAGTTCTCCGCCTTTCTAAGTTGTGCCCATGCTTTTTGAAACTTCTAAGCTATGCCCCTCAACTTAGTTTTTTAATTAACTGTGCCCAATTCGTTAGTTGCATTTCGTGGGAGGGTAATTTTCCCTTTAAAAATCGAAGGTTTTTAGTTGATTTTCACCCTTTATAATTGATGTATTTCCCTAAAGTAAATGATGCATTTCCCTAAAATAAAGAGTGAGAATCAGCTAAAAACCCTAGAATTTTAGAGAGGAAATTATCCTCTCACGAAATGCAACTCTTTTTAACGGATCTATTAATGTTGAGATAAACGGAGTGGCACTGTTGATTAAAAAATCTAAGTTGAGGGGCATAACTTAGAAGTTTCAAAAAAAATGAGCACAACTTAGAAATGCGAAAAACTCAGGAGCATAGCTTAGAAAAACCCAAATTAAAGTAAATATGAACATAAGGGAAGGGAAGAAGAAATTACCGAATTGAATAACTAAAGATTGAATTTTGTATAAAAGCTTAAAGAAAGTAATTAGCAAAAGATAAAGGAAACGAAAGGTTAACCCTAAAAAGAAAACAAATAAGGGTCCAAAGACTAGTTTACATGGGATTACACAGGGATATTTATAGGGAAAAATATGGGAAACAAGTTTTCCAATTGGGCCAAACGGTTTCTCGGACCCAAATCTGACCAGTAACTTGAAATGGCCATAACTTCTTCGTTTCAAGTCGACATCGGGCGTGTGACCTACCGTTTTAAAGCTCTTTGAATCTAGTTTCCAACTCCACTGGAATCGCTTCAATACGATATTCTTAGCTTGAGTTATGTCCAAAATAGTGAGAGGTGGTCAAAATCATTTGAACCGAATCAAACAACTTCAAGCCAATTCTTCACTAATTGTCACTAGAACCTCTCCGACACTCACCGTGATATCCCAATGCTTCTCTAGTGCATAGCTTGACCACCTACTTTGAAGGTTTTTGTCCCATTTAGAGCATCTTTTATCAAAATCATGTCAAAAACATGAAAAAGACACAAAACACTCCAAAACAACTTATTAGCGATAAAACGGCTCATAAGAGCACGGTTAGCACAATAAAACCATACAAAATAAGGGAGAAAAACATGTATAAAATCATATTATAAGTGATTGCCTTGAATATACTAGTGCGATGCTCTTTAGGTTTATATCTATTCCTTACTATATTTGTGCAGATGCTGTTGTTTCTCAATGTCATTGAATCTTGATATGTAAGAATGTTTTGTTAGTCTGATGACAGACTCTAGAACTAGCAGGCCTTTGTTGTGTAATGAAGCGCAGATTGGGAAGAAGACTAGGTGACTACAATTCTGTCTATATGTTTCAAGTTGTCAGCTTATGTGAATTATTTCCTTATTGCAGTTTCGTAATATATTCTAAAAAATACTTGCCATGTTCTAAGGCACCTACTACCTAGTCGCCTAGTCTATCAGATAAGGGGAAAAGTCACAAGGGTATGGATTTGATTCGGCACGGAAATTTTAGGATACGAGGATACCATTCTAAATTTTTACTTGGGTATGCGATATGTCATTATAAAAAAAAAAAAAATACTTCTTATATTTTTAAATATGTATACAAAATGCATTTGAAGTAAAAAAATATAATTGGAACCACGAAAAACAGGGTTCATAGTATCTTTAGGCACAACTTAAAGCCCCAACTGCCATAAAAAAACAACTTAAAACCCCAACTAACTATAACTAACCTCTTCTTCTTGCGCTGCACTTTAATCCCAAAGCGATGGCACGAGGACTTCCCAAGAGGTCACCCATCCTAGTACTATTATAGGCCAACCACGTGGCCGGTGAGGTTGGCAGCATGGGAACACAAGGACTTCCCAGGTGGTCACCCATCCTAGTACTATTCTCGTCCAACAATGCGCCTGGATGTGACATTTTTACGCTGACTGTCACAGGCCTACCACAACCTTCGTTATCCGGGCTTACGACCGGCAGTGGAAAACCCCACTGGCGGAGTTTAACTATAAGTATAACTAACCTGAAACAACAATTAATTGCAAGCCCCAAGAGAGGAGCTTCGGCCATCTTAATTATCTTGTCTTCCCCCATCTAACAAAACTTTGAATTTTTCTTGCTTCTTATGGTTGATTTCATGTTTAATTAGCATATTTAAGGACTTCAATTAAACTCTAGATTTGACCAATTCATAGGCTATTGTAGAGCCTAAATTGTCAATCCTGATATGTATCTAGTAGATCGGCCTATGCCAATTCTTATTGACTCCAGGTCTCTGGTATTCCATGTCCAAGTAACATGCCACAATTGGTTTTTGACACAACATTCTAAGCAAAGTGAAAAAGTTAAGAGCATACAAATGGATTTGAGCATACACATCCTAGAATAAAAGATTGATCCAAGTTAAGTGCTTATTTAAGTTGAATCAAACGCACCCTTAGAGCAATCTTAAGAAGTTTAGAACTGCCATACCAAGTAAAATTGATATCTTTTGATACTTTGAGGATTGTTGATAAATTCTCTGTAAAAATTAAACTGTTAGCTTGGAGACTACTAGCTGAGTTAATTGAAGATGCTGACTCTTGAGTCTTGAGGGAGGGGAAGTGAAACAATAGACTGATAGAGCGTTTATTTTACCTACATTATTTCATATCTAAGCAAATGCAAGCAGCGGAAGTAACACTCACAATGAAGTGTTCTAGATTTTTATGTTTGTCTGTTGGGATGTTTTCAGTGCTGACCTTATATATTTTATATAATCAATATATCACTAGTATAGAGATGTGTTCTTGCTATTGAATGATCGCAGATGTTTCTGCTTACTGGTTTAGGGATTTAATCCATTGGAAAGTTTTTATTTCAAAAGTTTATCTTCCACAGGACATTTGTTTACTTTGCGCACCGTTGATATGAGCATAGTATCTATTTTTCTGAATGGCGTGTTGTTTTTTTTATTTTTGCAGTCAGATGATGATTGTTGCAACAATTGTGAAGATGTGCGTGAAGCATATAGGAAGAAGGGTTGGGCACTTTCAAACCCTGATTTGATTGACCAGGTACTAGCGTAAAAAGTGTGGCATTATCACTTTGTATGTTTGTAGCTCTGCTTTATTGGACTGCTTTCTGAAAGTTGATTCGAACCTTTTTTTTTTTTGGCAAAGGGGAACTTATTTTAGAAGAGTTTCGCTGTAGATGTCTCAGGAATGTAGTAGTGCTTTCGGTTATATACTCTGGTGTTGTACTGCTCCAATGCTGTGTACATTATTTGTAGATAGGCCTGTATAGAACTCACTGATAGTCTGATAGCACTGCAGACTGAAGCAACTGTCTTAGATTTTTTATTCTTGTATCAGATTATTTCAAACATGTTATAAACTTAAACTGTGATGCCCTTGCACAACCCTAAAAGTGCAGACATGGGATATGGCTTAGACCTGCTTGCAAAAAAAGAAGCTTTGCAAACTTAAGTCTAAAATTGCATTTGAGATCCACTAAAGTAAAATTAAGACTTTGGGGCTTTTATTCTACTTGTTTGGGCAGCTCAGTGTATTTTAAGCTGTTATTTTTGCTATTTTATACTCTCTCTGTCCCAAAATAAAGGCTCCAATTACTTTTTCACATATCCCAAGGTACAACTTTTTTTGGGAAATTAATAAAAATCCAAAAAGTACAGTATGTTCAAAAGAATGCTAATAAAAGATTATTTTAAATAGTTTAATCTTGTTTAGATTTTCAATGCTAATAATATTAACTAAGAATGATTTTTTAATGTTGCCTAATAATAGTAAATATCAAGAATTAAATAATGAGTACTTTACTTATAGGTTTGAGAGGGGAAATGTGAGTGATGAAAATATAGAGAAGTGGTTATTGTTTTAGTAGATACTAGATAGTATAGATAGATGTTGAGTTTTGAAGTATTGCCATGTTCATAAGATGAATGTGGCAGAAATGTGTATGCTACAATTGATGTATGAGCATATAAAAAAAGGATAGAAAAAGGAATGAAGTTATTTGGAAAAAGTTATGGGTTGCTTCTATAGAGGATGTAAAACGGAGGGAGTATATAATGCACTGGTAAGGAGGCTTGAAGAGTGACAAAGAGAAGACAAGGTGAGGGTAGAGGATTCAGAGGAACACCTAAGCAAACATGTAGAAGGGTGATTAAGAATGACATGAGGTTGTTGGGACTTGATGAAATTTAGCAGCATATCGGGAAGATTGGAGGAGGATCTATGTGGATAACTTTCGTGATATGGATATTTGATTCATGTCTAGGCTACCCATTTTTTTTTTGGAATAAGGCTTTGATATTGTTAAGTATTTGTGTATGTTTTGTTTCCTTTTATTCTTTAACAATTTTTTGTTTACTTTTATTTAGAACTCCAGCTTCCTTGTTTCCGAAAAGTTTCCATTATTGTGCTACGTAGTGCCAGTTATGGTTATCGGTGGCAGGCTGTTGTTTTTTTTTTTCTTCTTATTTCTCAGAGGCTCTAAGCTTCTCTCTTCAATTAATAAAAGTGGGTAGTACCATGGTAATAAATAGTCCCGTGGAGAAGTAAAGAATGCTTTGACTTTTCCATGTTGTAGCTCCTTTTGAAATTTTCTGTATAAAATTTCACTCTTTTCCTGGTAAAGTTCTATTTTCAGTGTACACTTATTTTCCTCTCTTTTAAAAAACAGTACTTAAACCTTGCTAAAAGTGAAAGAAATTGAACTGCAAAAAAGACATAATGTAAGAAATCATGGTCATGTGGAAGGAAGACATGAAGATATTGAAAGCTTAGAAGGTAATTCAGAGATTAGAGGAAGAGGATAGAGAATTACTACCTCCGTTTCACATTATTTGCAACAATTTGACTAATCGTTGCAAACAATATGAAACGGAGGTAGTACTTGTTATTTTCTGTAAATGTAAATAAGGTAGATATAATAGAATGCACAAGTAATCTATCTATCATAAAATTAATACTAACAACGCTAACAAACTACAATATCTTAACTAACAAACTAACTCAAGTTATCTGAACCCCCCCCCCCTCGGAAAATGGAAATATTGATACTGACCAACTTTTCAGCTCTTTATTGTATTCTCATAAATCTTCTACTCCCTCCGTAACATAAAGATTTCAACATTTGTTTTTTCACGCATTTTGAGGAAACGATTTAAGGGTCTAAACGATGAAATTAATCAAAATGGTTTTAATACAAGCTAGAATGTGATTATAAGTTACTAATATCAAAATTATTTTGATTAATTTGGTCGTTTACACCCTCAAATCGCTTCCTCAAAATGCGTGAAAAAAAATTTGTTGAAATCTTTATGTTACGGAGGTAGTACTTAACTTTATTTTATGGCCTTTGACATCCAGTGTAAGAGGGAAGGTTTTCTACAAAAAGTTAAGGATGAAGATGGTGAAGGTTGTAATGTATATGGATTTTTGGAAGTCAACAAGGTAGCTGGAAATTTCCATTTTGCACCTGGAAAGAGCTTTCAACAGTCAGGAGTTCATGTTCATGACTTATTGTCATTTCAAAAGGACAGTTTCAATGTAAGTAATATTTGATGCTGCTATCTTGTTTCTGTGAAACAATTCATCTTTTCATGCTGTTCTCCTGGAAGCTTTAAGTTGTATTTTTTTTCTCTGCTGTAGGATAATGATCTTTTTATATACATATATGCAGATAAGTCACAAGATCAATCGATTGACTTTTGGTGATTATTTTCCTGGTGTTATAAACCCGCTTGATGGGTATGCCTCCACTTCCTCATCTTTCTATTTTTGTGGCCTTAGGTGTTATGGGAACGCTTTAAGTTATTTACAATAGTTTTATGATTGTAGTGTGCACTGGACTCACAGCACACCAAATGGGATGTACCAATACTTTCTCAAGGTGAGTTAGCTCCCTTGCGTATTTAATGCTTTCTCTGTCCTTATGGTTCAGCTGACTGTCCCATTTACTTTTGGAAACAATTTTAAATTTCCATCCACAATTATTCACTCTACCTTAAAGGAGGATACTGGCCCTTCACTTAATCACCCTATGTCCCTATTAGCTACCAAGATTGAACTTCTTTGTTTTACAGGTGGTACCTACAGTATACACAGACGTGAGTGGACATACTATCAATTCAAATCAGGTAATCTTTTTACAATTACGGAGTACTTGATATACGAGTATAGCCTTTTGGGTGTTAGCAATGAGATGACAATTTATATTGGTCCTTTGCAGTTTTCTGTCACTGAGCACTTTAAGAGTGCTAGTGCAGGTCACTTTTCGACATTACCTGGAGTCTTCTTTTTCTATGATCTCTCTCCTATCAAGGTGAGTATGTACTGTATTAGTAGTTTGACATATTGTTTTCGTTAGCAAACCTCTAGAACTGGTCTCGCTAATTGACATCCTTCTGATTTGAACTGGTCTCACTAATATACCTGATTGCATGATTTTCTGCATTTGAATATTACTCATTTGATTTCAGGAAGTTAATAATAGTTAAGATTATATGATGTAATGTTTTTTTAATGCTTTAGGTAACGTTCAAAGAGGAACATGTTTCCTTTTTACACTTCTTGACAAATGTTTGCGCAATTGTTGGAGGTAACATTCTTTCTAATGCAGTCCAACTCACTGTTCTCATTTTTAATCCAATTACACAATTGTTTTCCCTCATCTGAGCAGTTTCTTTCATAAATTGACTGTCTTGTGTGGTATGTGTCGGGCATGATGAATCAGGTGTTTTCACTGTGTCGGGGATTGTAGACTCCTTTGTTTATCACGGACAAAAGGCAATCAAGAAAAAGATGGAAATCGGGAAATTTAGTTAGAGGAAACCTTGCTACCATTACTAAGGATTACAGTAGAGATTCCGGGTGTCCTGCAAGGTTCACTGAAATATATGCAGAAGTAAAAAAAATAGGCTCATCTGCAAATCAGCCCCAGATCACATAAGAACAGTTTTGTAACAGCTTCAGGATATCATTTAAGAGCCCAGATAGATATTTTTTTTCAATTTTAAATTATCATTTAAGAGTTAGTTCTTTTCTTTGCATATACCTTTTTTTATACTGTATTTTTTTTCTTGCTGCTCAAATGTAAATTCATTCTCAAATGAGATCGCGCCCTTACAAGTTACATCACACTCTCACAGGATGTCGTAAGTTAGCTCTAGTATATCATTTGGAACACTTGGCTACTTGTAGGACTACTTGTTCTTCGTTCTAGTTTTGTTTGTCAATTGAAAAGCTGGACTATCGCTATTGGTAAGGTAAACTTAATTTTTTACTTTTTTTAACATGATCATCATTCTCAAGGGAACTTGTAATTTGAGAGCTGCTTTATTTATTTTCCTTTTAGGCAATAGAGTGAAGAAACATCAACATCAATAGAGCCTATTTCAATCGTTACCTTGAGATTTATATCAAGGATCTGATTCTTCAATGTGGTACAATTTTTTATTTTATTTTTCCAATAATTATTGAAGATACCTAGCTTCAAAGTTTGGACAATCAATCAGTAGAGAGGAATTCCTACCATATTCCCCCTACCTCCAAAAAGTTGGAGTAAACCAAATGGATACAACCATACAAGTCATTTTGTTTTTTTAATATTGTAAAACAGAATATGTTGGCTAGTTTCAAAAGTACCAGGACCCAAAATGCTCTACTACTGCAACTTTTTACGTGTAAATATCAGAAGTCAATCACTCTAATTTGGAAAACATAAAGGATGAATAACAATCGAGATTCGGCATAAGGTGGCCTCCACCTGAGATAAAGTGCCTTGGCGGCAGGTTTAGTGGCCACTTGGGAGAGCAGCACATTCTTAAGAAGCTTGAATTTTTTTTATAAAAAAAAAACATATATATCCTAAATTTTTAAATTTATACCATTTAGAAAAATGTATTGAATTCTTATACGGTTTATGACTCTTTACCCAAAATTATATAGGAGGATTTTTGTAAGTACCACAAATATAAGAGTAAATACAGTATGGAGCGGGATGTTTCTTCTATGGTCGTCGAAAAATATTTTTCATATGGAATAAATAAATTGGGACATTGATTTAAGGAAAATATAATACTCCGTAAGTAATATGAAATGAAAGAAATCTGACAAACTAAAGTTTTTTTTTAAAAAGTTACACATGAGTAATTTTTTATTTGTTATACGTATTATGTTACATCCTAAAATGTAATCTAAATGGGCATGGAGCCATGAAAGAAGTATTTTATTATCTATATTACTTCCTTTGCTCATATATACCTACAACATTTATAATTTGGGCACTATTTATAATCACTCATATAACTAACGTTTGTACTTTATACATGTAATCAAATATAGTCACGTGGGATTTATTTGGAACCTTTTCCGATCCATGTGTATTTTATTGTGATCTAACTTTTATAATTTTTTGTAAAATATAACTAAAGATGTTATATTTTTTGGCAAAGAAAAAGATATTATGATTACAAATTATACATTGACAAACATGAAAAAACAAACGTAAGGAGCGAATGAACTATATATTTAAATTCTTATTTGTCTCATGTCTCACCCACTACTCAAGTATTCAAGTATGGACTTTGGGACAACGATTGTGGAATTTTTGTCCAATTTTATGACTCAGCATCATCTGTGAATCATTATATATATTAATAGTAACATTTAACTTTTAAAAAAATAAATAAATACTAATATGTTTAATTACGTATTTGTAAAAATTAAACTATATATAACTACGTAGTATTAAATATCAAAAAATTATATATTGAGACGAATTCAACAAGATATCACCTAACTATATTTTTTTAATTATGTATAAGGCTTACATCTTGATAAAAATACATAACATTATATTCAAGTGCAAGATTTTAACTAAATATTGAGAGGAATTCAATTAATAATATGTAAGGAGATAGTGTTCAAGATTCCACAGAAAGTTTGACCATATATGAAGGGAAAATGGGGCGCCAATTTTTCTCATTAGGTCAGAAGTAGAACTTTTGAAGCGCCAATTTTTCTCATTAGGTCAGAAGTAGAACTTTTGAATTGTTTTCATTATCAACACACAAAAAAATGAGTATTTCTTAAGAAGCTAAAATTTTAATGGCATAAGCTAGCTAACAAGTAACCCGGACTCCGGGTCGCTTATTGATTAAGGTATAAAAATAGAAATAATAAGTCAAAATAAACGTTAATTAAACGATTAACGTGTGATTTTAGCATGCATTTCCAAATTTATTTGTTCATTTGTTAACTTTGATTATCTCTAATTTTATACATATAAGAAAAAATATATTCAAATAGGATCTCATTGAATTAAGTTCAAAGTGTACTTTTTTAATATATTTTTTATTACATGCATATAAAGATAATTATATTTAAAGTTGTGGTTTTGAAGATGTTAAAAGGAACAATTTTAGAAAATATTTTATTTTTATCTAATACCTGGGAGCACACATCAGCAAGATTTAATTTAAAGCCCTCGTTCATATTTCAATCAATTGACCACTGGGTATTAGAGATATCATGTCATGTTGTGCCGTATTTGATTATTCATGGCAACCCGCATATATAAAGTCAAAAATCAAGTGTAATTGTATCGAGTTAATTGTGTCAACTTGCATTTATAAAATGGTTTAAAACCCCCCGACTCAATGTCAGCCTGTTTAATAATAAATGTGTCGTGTCATGTCAATTCATTCAAAATCCTTGACACAAACCAAAATTAATAATTTCTTGTTATATTCGGGGTGGTGTTATCATGTTGTGTCAATCTTTATAGCTCTATTGAATATTAACTTGGTATACATAGAATTAGAATTAGAATTTTAGCACACCCTTTATTTATTAATACATTAGTTTTTGCGACATTATCCATCGCTAATGATCATGGTGCTCAGTGAGTCTTGCATTGGTTCGCAGATTGCATGTAGATACTTAATTGACTATCACAACCCTAACATCAAACATGTATACGTGAAATTTCATTATCATTTGCAAGCAAACGTTTGACTGCCGTAAACTGGCTTAGATAGATTATTCTTAAAGAACGATTAACCAAATTAGGGCCAAAATAAAAAGGGTTTTTTTTTTAATACCAAGGCTAAATACAATGGCCCTATTTAGGAGTTAATTGTTATCAGACTAAGTTGAGTATGATAATTGATTTGACTAATTAATTATATTAGTTGTTTGTGTAAAAGCGTTTGACATTTAGCGGTTAGCTTTTAAAGGGTTTACAATAAAAAGAAACAAAAAACGATATATAAGCTCTTCCAAAAAGCTCGTTGCTTTTTGAAAAAAAAGATTTGTTATCTCAAAACTCTCTTTCAAATTTCTAACTGTCAATTTACAAAACACCTAAAATAACTTTTTTTCTCTATCAAACCTCTAACTCCCAAATATCACAATATATATGTTAGAGTACACACCATCTAACAAGCATACACTAGTGTACCGCAAATAATTAATAAAACGAAAAGGAAAAGGTGTGAGGAGTTCGTTCATGACACTAAACGTTGCTTTGCATAAGATACCCCACGCATACACTAAACTACTTAATTGTCTTTGTTTTTTTGTTTTTGGTTTTGTTTTTGTTGCGATGCTTACTTGTTTAACCGCGTTAATTAATTATGAGCTTAACACTAAACTAACATTGGTGAATACGAGGTTTTGATAACTGATATGTAATGTGCTTGCTTCATAATTTTGGCTTTTAATACCAGGTTCACTGCTCCTCTTTATAGTAACATAACATAAGATTCCCATGTTTAAGGCCTTCTATATATAAGTTTTTTTGTTTTTTTTGAAAAAAAATATCAGTTTTAAAGTTTTTTTTCCTTCAAAATTTTTTATCAGTTTTTAAGTTTTTTTTTTTCAAAAAAAAATATCAGTTTTTTGTTTTTTTTATCTTGAAGGATGATGTTCCTCGGATTCTTTGCGACTTCTCCAGAATTTCCTCAGGCCACATCTTAGATGAAACCAACTGTAAAGTCGGTGGCATTTTTAGGACATTAGACCCCTATGTATTTTTATATTGATCCTTTTTTAAATGCTAAATTTTTATTTTATTTAGTTTCTGATGCTTAGGTGTTGTCTTTGAGATGAAGACGTACGTCCTAATTCATTTAATATCTTTCCTACAATATATATATATATAATGCTCAATGGTAACCCCATATTTTTTAAGTTTTTCATTTGTTACCCTGGAATTTTTAAATTTTCGTTGGTGACTCTCACAAGTCTCAGCTATTATCCAACTTGCAAAACTAACCTAATAAAAAAATCATGAATTTCATTAGAATTAAGGGTTAATTTGACTCTTAAAGCAAAAGTAACCAACCAAATCTTGATCAGGTAAATTTCTCGTTACAAAAACCGGGACACATAAATCAAAGTCTTCTAATTTATGCGCTTTTCCCTTTTTGTTTTGCTAATTTTAATCGTATATTTGATCTATAAGGGTCAAAATAAACGCCAAAATTCTAGTTATTTTTCTTCACAAACTAACCAAGAAAATTGGACACTCAGACTTTATGGAAATTACTCTAGCAACTACCTTAAGCACATCGGAAAATGTTAGACCCATTGTGGCTAGCATTTTAAAAGTACCATTGTAAACATGAGTAAGACGTCAAAAAAAATATGCTCCTACAGCCTACAAAATGCTCTTTCCCAAGGCAAAGGCGCCCAAAATAGACACTCCCTACTTAGGCTAGGGCATGATTAAATTTTGTTAGCGCCCCACTTGATTTTACGGTTGTACTTTTGGGGCATTATTGCTTATGGTGAGCCTGACTTTTTCCGATAGGCGTAAGGTAGGCGTTGAGTAAGTTCAAATGGCCAGTAAAATTTAAGTTAGCTAAAAAGTAAGGAAATATTTTTTATTCATCGCCCATATTTTACTAATCATTGTTCACCTTTAATTACAATTAGCAATTAAAAATATGCACATACTCCTACACACACATACACAAATAATAAAAGCTTGCTTTATGGATTACGACTGCAACATATGCTTGGACTACCACCACCTCCTCTTAGACCATGATTACCACCATCGTCATTAACCTGTTCAACGGGTCGGGTCAAGGCCGGGGCGGGTCAATTATTTGGTGGGTCAGGTCGGGCCGGGCTTCACACGTTCTTTAACGGGCCGGACTGGGTCAGGCCCTATTTGGTCCGGCCCGGCCCGGCCCACACTATCTAAGAGGAAATTAAGGAAGTTTTTGGGAAATATGAGAAGAAATTTAAGTGGCCCTTTAAAAGCTTGACCCGGCCCGCTAGGCCCATTAAGCTATTGACCCTATTAAGGTCCGCCCCATTTCTAAAAACGGTTGGGCCACAAAAATTTTTAATGGGTCGGGTCGGGATTTTAAATGGGCCCCCCGCCCCATTAAACACGCCTAATCGTCATCAGTGTTGTTGTTGCCGTCATCGAAACAATTTAAATAACCAGTTTTTGAAAATTTGTAAAACAAAAAATATGGTGTAGCGGATCGAAAAACTAGTATCACCATGGACCATGGTAGTACCAGGCCCAGAAAATGGGATTGCCATGGTGGTAACATCCCCGAAACATGTGCGATCATGGTGGTACCAGTTTTTTTTATCTGGTAACACCATGGTAGCACCGGTTTTTTCAGCCGATACACCATATTTTCAGAATAATGGCGGTGGAAATTTTTGATAGGAGGGTACTCCCCGGTCTTTAAGTAGTTGCTAGATTCTCTTTAGCACAAAGTTTTTAAGAGACACAAATAGGAAAAATTTAAGTGAGACTCACATATCAAAAAAGGAAATGTATTAAGTAAATTGAGACTTCTTATATAAGGAAAATGTAGCATGTAAAAAAAATATAGGAGTATTTTTTATATAAAATAAAGACAATTTTATCTTTTTAAGTCTTAATTGTAATTAAAGGCGATAATAATAATTACTAAAAGATGGGCGATAATAGCACCCCTAGTATCTAAATTGTATTGCAAAAATTAGGATGAAATAACAATTACTCCACCATCCTTGTAGAATTTGATTTTACATAGGTAGGGGCAATACAATTAGAAGTACTCCGTAGCACATTAGGATGAAATAATAACAATACCTATAACTACATACGAGCATTGTATTAAAAAATAAAATAATTATAAGTGGGTTGCTAAACGTCGTCCGCAGATTACTTAAAATTGCACACAATACTAAGTAAAAAGACAAACGACTACCATGATTCAGGCGTCTGGTCTGGACGCCCCTACCCTTATTTTTTTTAAAAAAAAATTAACCACCACCATGGTGGTGGTGGTGGTGGCGGTGGTGGTGGTCGAGGTCATTGTGTGGTGTCCGCCATCGTTGTATATGTTGTTGTGGTGTAATTTTAAGCCAAGGGCAGTATTATTTTTTTACTTTAAATTGTGGACGATTTTAAATAATTCATGAACGACGTTTAACAACTCCAACAATAATAATAATAACGAGTCTACGTCCCGGGGGGGAACGAAAATGAAATTATCCAAAATGAAAGGTTTTGAAGATGAAATGGAGGGCCAGGGAAGTCAGAAGTAATTAAAAGGGCGCAGCGTCGGCATGTATGTGTATCTGTGTATGACACTATGCAAAAACGCGTTATTGACTCACTCCCCTTTGATTTTTAACACCCGTAGGGCCATTGAGCTATATATAGGATTATAGATTTATAGGCTACACACCAAGTGACTAGTGTGTATGGGCACTCGACCCTATTCACATACACCCGTGATTTGAACGTAATACTTAGTTCAGACACTCTTACTCGAATCATACTTGTATTAAAAGCATCCAAACTCAACTTACATCCAACCCGAAAAACACTAAAATCCAAATACGCTGATTTAAACTCGCTTTAACCCGAACCATTTCACAGCAGACCCGATTCACACATGAACTATTTTGCAAACGACCCAATTCACACTCGACCCAACTCACACCCAACCCAACCCGAATGAAAAGCAACTGACTTTGCATATAATCTACAAGTGGGTATAATTTTGAGATTCCGAACATCTAATCAAAGAAATAACTACTAGGAGTAGGAACCTTGTAAGTTTGTGAACCTACCAGAGTAGTACTGGACATTGCTATACCTACCCACTGGGTAGACTACCCACTACTAATTGATTATTAAACTACTAATATTTAAGTCAAGTTGGATTCTACTAATTTAATTATGATAACCTTATATATATGGGTGGGTAGTCTACCCGGTGGGTCAACCAATTTTTTCCCCAGTAGTACCAGATACCCTAATAAATTAATAACCTCAAGTTCAACATCATTCCTATTTGAGGGTCAATTTTTTGTCAATTTTTTTAGTATGGGATTGTAAGTTTGGTTCTCGTTAATCCTCTTTCTCGAGAGGCATTAACACTTCATTATTTGTATAATAGGAGTTTTTTGTTGGGGCTCAAATTGCTTGTTTTTATAAACAATAAAACATGGATGGCATTACTGTTAAGAGAAGAGATTAGTTGTTGATGAAAGTCTAACCTCACACCTCGTGTTCTTAGGACGAATTTTTGTGCCACTATATCATAAATTGATCACCAATGACCTCCCTTTCTAAAAGTTAAATGCTTAATTTGTTACTATTTAGTTTGAAGAATTCTGGTTTGATTATTAAGTTATACTCCCGCTTTTTGTCACAAATTACTTGTTAAACTTTTTTTTTCCAAGTGGATGTCCCATTTAACTTGCTATGCATAACTTTTACGACTTTATCCTTATGTTTTTGGGCTAATTGGCCATAACAGCAAGGTCTATAGGTTATTAGATGCAAGAAATAACACGACATATGTCGATTGTGAAGAGCATCATGACCTTGTGCAAAAGGTGCAGGACGGAATACTCTAATTATACTAATTATACCTTACCGGTGATATAATAAATTACGATGATATATAATAGGCGATAACAAATGCATTGCATACTCTAATTATATCTAAGAGTACTATTAAATTAAGTACCCATTTATGAATTCACCCCTTAGAACTAAGAGGATCAAGACTATCATGAAAAAATATATGGAGTATATGCATTCAACCCATCATTTTTTCATAGTAAAAAAAAAAAAGAAATCATACCATATGGGCTAATGTGGTTATAAATAGGCATGGAGTTCACAAGTTTAAGGTGGGTTGTCAACCCAGTGGGCAGGTGTGTAGCAATGTCCAACATTGAATGAGTTACAAGTTACAAGATATTAGCTAGGGCTACATTATTTAATCATTTAATATACTTATAATGTTCCTTATTACTCGCAACATTAAAGATTTTCATTAGAGATGGCAATAGGACCCAAACCCGACCTCCGTGGACCCAGATCCTTTTTTTGCTGATCTGGATCCATGAAATTTGGACCGTACGGATCCGGGTCGAATCCAGGTCCATCCCAAAAATATGTGTTAGGGTCCGGGTCTGAGATTCAGACCCCGGATCCGGATCCGTAGACCCGTTTTATATATAATAATAAAAAAATGCATAAATTACAATATTCATATTTTTTTTTCTAAAACTCTAAAGTCATAAGCCCAAATTGTAAATTTGCAGTAATGTTTTGACTCAATTTTTTTTATTCTTTAATAAAACTTATTACCTTTTCCAAAAAAAAAATGAATTTTCATACTTATTGAAAGGAAATACGGTGGACCTGTTTCGGACTCGTTTTAGACCCAGACCTGTTGGATCCAATGGATCTGGATCTGGATTCATGCATTCCAGACCCGGTGGATCCGGATCGGATCTGGGTCCAGTGTTTAAAAACGGGCATGGGTCCGGGTCCACACAGACTCGGTCCAGATCTGACCCGTTGCCATCACTAATTTTTACGCTTGCCAATGCACAATTTAGAATGTTAATATCTTTAATTTTGTTGTTGAGAAAATCATAGAAATTAAAGTGGATTTTAATAAAGTGATTTTCGAGACGAATCTATCAAGATCCTACATGACCATACCATTTCTAATGAATCACAAATTGCAATCAAGGACAAAATTGTGAATAGTGTTAAAAAAAACCCTAAAGTTGCAAGTAATTCAGAATGGATGAAATATTTCCTAAGGTAAAATTAAGGATTGATGCCAAATCACGAATATTCGAGTACTCGATTTTTAATAAATAATCATAATAATTTAACCAAAAAATACGAAGTATCCTATTTTTAGCTCCTTAAACACATAGCCCTAGCTAACAGCCCATTGGGTTGTTGGTAGTAAATTGTGGTATTAGTAATGGATTTAAAGTGCAATTTTGTTAAGTAAAAACCTTATAATCCTTATGGAAAATACATTTTCATTTCCAAACTTGAATTTTGTTCCTATTTTCTATTAACATCCATTGCCATGGGAGAGCGTAATATTATATGAGAATGGATATTTAATTTGTGAAGAAAATTTGGTTAAATTGGTGTTAAACTAGCACCACCATGTGAATGAATTTTGATTTCTCTTCAAAATTTAATTACAAATTCATTCTCATTACCACCATAGGCACCATTATTATTAATAATTCTATATCATTTTTTCCGTATATTTTATCGAAAAGTGATTAAGTTGAATTAAGCTAAAAGTAGGCAATGAAGTGATTAATGCAAAATTGAGTCTTTTTAGTGGGGAATGCTCAACATAATCCTTACTTGACGTAACGTTCTCATAATCTCATGCAAATTTTAAATTTGCAAATCCAATGCACCAGACTTGAATATTCCTTCTTACTTTACTACTAATAAACAGAACCCACTTCCAGATTTAATCAACCTCAGACACATACAATTAACGAACCATGTGCATATGCTTCGTAAAAAACTAGGGCAGTAGTATATGAATATGCAATACAACTATAACTTGTATATATGCAAATTTAGAAAATTGAAAGCTATAAGATTAACCACTGTAGCTTAACCATTGTGGAGGAAGTGAACTTGTAACTTGCACATGCCTTGTAACTCAATAAAGGTACAAGGGTATAGGCCAGCCCCACTTACTATTGCATTAAATTTAAGCTACAAAGTTATCATTGTAGTTACTTATAATTTAAAAATGATGTAACATATAATCATGATGAGACAATCCAAACTACAAAAGTTGTAGCCCACCATTATTGTAGATGCGCTAATATATTTTATAAAGGGGTTAATTTTCTTAGACATATGCTAAAATCATGCGTCATTACCCGAGATGACCTTCTATGCATTGGCGGCGGATCTAACTTTGGCAAAAGGGATCCTTTGTTTCCACTTGGAAAAGGAAATTAAAGAAGAAAATTCTTACCTAAATAATTTAGAATTTTCAATATAATTATGTCATTTTTTTTTTGGACTTAAAATTTCAATTTGATTTTGTTCAACTTCTGATAAGTCTAGAATTTAGTTTAATTCAGTTCAGTTCCGACTGAGGGTGGGTTTGATTCATCTGAAATTTTATGATCTAATCTGATCTGATCTGATATGGTCTAATCTGAATTTTTTTGATATGATCTGAATTTTCAGAAAATAAGCACATAAATATTTATTTAAGTTGAATCAAACATACTCTAATTCAGTCCAAAAGAACATGCATGGGTTTCTATTTTACCTAGATTCGCCATTGCTTTCGTGCACCCAAACTATAGGGATAAATTGTCAACGACGAATTGAAGTGAAACGCGAACTATAGGCTAACAATGAATCTCAAAGTAATACATTGAATTAATCAAACACAAATATCATTACAAATTAATTAATCTAATCGTATATGATTAAATACCTCATGGCCAATTGGATCAAATAATTTCAAGTCAAATCAATGCTCCCACCAAACATGGTCCAAAGATCATTCAACAAATCTCCCCTAAGCAATAATCTTTACGCAATTAATTAAGCACTAATGAAAGAAAAAGAAAAAAAAACATTATAATGGAAGTAATTAGTCCAGCTCATGAACTCATCATCCACTGTACTTAGCCTAAGATTATAAGCATTAATCGCTGACTTCCATATTGTTTGCGATTATAATAATATTAATTAGTTAAGTCCTTAGTTCATTTATAACTGCGCCATTTGAGATTTGGAACTATTTCATCTTTGTTAATTTTTATGTAGAAACATATAGGCTTTTTTTTTTTTTTTTGAAAGATAGAAACATATAGGCTTCATTTGCTTGAGTGTAACGTATATATATATATATATTTTCAATGTAAAATGATTTTATGAAAACAATTTATGATAAAAGAAGATCTTGTTTCATTTAACTCAATGTGGAGTGTATATATAACTTATAAATGTATCATATGGCTAATTAAAGTAATGTATTGGTAAGTGTAAGAAAAAATGTTCCTTGCATAAATGAAAAGGATTTTGAGATTATAATGATGAATAGAATAGTGGTGGAATATGAAAATAAAATTCATCACGTACTCTTAGCATACAAGTTGGCAAGTTGTTGGATGCATGAAAAATGAAAGAGGATGAAGGATCATCTCAACCAAAAGTTTAAGCTAATAGTTGAAGTTCAGGAATATTTCTATTATATAAGTGAAGGGGGGAGCAATGGTGTCCCCCCTTAAAATGACTTAAATACCCTTAATGAAATTAACTTAAAAAAATTGAAAACTTTTTTGCTACTTGCCATATACTAAACAACATTATTAAAATGGTACATTGGCATATGCCTTAAATATTTCACTCAAAATTAAATAAACAAAATTAGTAATATCATTCAATCAACAAAAAAAGAAAGGTTGATTAAATATCAAAGAGTTAATTCAAATTTATCATGGAAAACAGTTACCAACATTTCTAATTGAATTCAATAGATAATAAATTGAAAAATGTTATTTTTTTGGACTTATATATAATCAACTAAAACTATTTCCTCCGTAAAAAAACAACAAATTGTGTATTAGTTGTGATGTATTGTATAAAATATTCTTGCTGAATTTATTTTATTATGTATGAATTAGATCATATTAGTATTATGACGTTGACACCAATAATTAATCTTTGTTCGTTATTCAATTACAAAAAATTACAATAAATCATGATTACATTTTTATTTATAAAAGTTTATAAATTAAGGCACGCATCGCGTGCATATATAGCTAGTGTTATATATGATATCACTAGCATGTCAAATTCCACTAAGGCCTTTTTTTTAAACTTAATTTTTGAAAACTCTATTCAGTTTAGATATTCAGTTTTGTTCAACTCAATTCAGCTCCTGCTAAGTCTAAGATTAATTCAATGTAGTTCAATTCAAAAAAATTCAATTAAGATTAGTTTAGATTCATTATTTATAATTGTTACTAATGTGAAATCAAATATATTAATGGTAAAAAATTGTGTATTGGGAACTACATAAAGCCAATGGAAGCAACAAAAATGAAATGGAGGGTGAAATATTTTTGTTGGAAAAAAAGAGTTTGTTCAAATTCCATTGTATTTATGAGAAGTTGGACTTTTTAGAATTTTTTTTTTTAAAAAAAGGTAACCTTAGAAATCAACAAGTGAAGAAAAAGAGAGGCAGGAAAAGGAGTGAAGCCGTTGAATTTATAAAGCTTACGGATCTTGAATACTTTAATACTTTCTCATTTTAATAAAAAGTCTCAAACTCTCAAAATGATAAAATACATTCTAGTGAATTTTCCTACATTTCTTTTTTTTATTTTTAAAATCTCTCAACGTACATTATAATTATATGTTTCGTTACATATATAAAATTAAATAAAGTAAAAGTTCACATTTAAACAATGCTTATATATAGTCAAAATGTAACAAGTGAAATGGGATGTAAGTATGTTTGTTAAGATTTAAATTCAAAGGTCAACAAGAGTGAGGGATAGCTAAGGTTAAAGCTTTTCTCCGGTTTCAGGAGATCTATGATAAATTCCCATCTTTGCTTTTATGGCTCTCTTAACACACACACAATTCAAAGGTCAACCAATGTTACAAAAACTATGTTACAATAAATTGCATAAATTAAAAACTATGTTAGAACAAATTGCATAAAACTAATTGCATGTTAGAACAATTAAACTATGTTAGAACAATCTTAATTTAAATTTGCTAAGATTTTTGAAGTTTTTTTTTTTTTGGCAACAAAAAAAAAATGCAATTTGTTGGATATGTATGCAATGATTTATTATTAAAAAAAAAAAAAAAAAAAAAAAAAAAAAAAAAAAAACGTTTTTTTGAAGGAAAAAGTTAACGACCAAAAGGTAACACATATCGTTCTACATGGACGGGAAAGAGAATCTATCTCAGTTCTCCTGAAATCGGAAGAGAAATTCTAACCATCTAAATTGTATGCCAGTATATCCCTCACTCTCAATGTAGATATTGTTGGAATAATGGCTTTAAAAGCCTTATTTAACAATACTTATGGTAAATTGGTAATCTCTTAGGATTCCATTTTGAGTGTTATGACTAGTTAAACTCCTAACAACTAGTAACATCCCACTTATGAGCTCTAAACATGACAATAATTCCCATTAATTTTGGAGATTACATCAATATTTTGTAATAATGGATTATTATTGTGATGATACATGTTGTTGGCTAAGTCTCTATATACATAGATGTTTGGTCTCTAGTATGGAGCTAGAGAATAATTCCATTCATCATTCTAATATTTATCCTCTCTTGAGCAAAAGTGTGTGTCTCCAACCCCTCACTTTCAACTACATGATTGTATGGGAGTGATGTTAACCTTGGTAAACGAATCGGTCATAACGTTTTGTACCTCGGATGGGCCGAATCTCGTTTTCAAGGCAGTGGTTTCTCCACGACATCGCATACCCAAAATCTAAGAATTACATTTGCAATTCACCCTTCCTACTTTATCCTCTCCACCCTTTTTATTTGTAGCCTTGATATACCTATTATTTCCTACGGATATAATATTGAAAAGGCTTAAAATAATACTAGTAGAAGAAAATCTTAGTTAGATTAATGATTTCTTAATAGTCAACGAATGAAATTAAGCAAGCAAAATGTGAACACTCAATGATTTTTCACCTGACTTGACTTCATTAATAATAGCCGTTAATCTGAATTATAAGCAACTGCGACGCATCACCTGAGTTCAGATGCCGTGTCGACACGTGCCCAGTCACAACAATGCCACGTGGAAAAATAAAAAAGCAAATGAAAAAGTAAGGGTTTCTTGGCCCTGTGGTATAGCGTTTTCTACAATGAACCCCTTCAAATTAGAACTTCTACATGGTACCCCTAAGAAACTACTGATCACCACTTAATACCCCTCTAAATTATTAATTACGTAATTAACAATCTAAACTTGATTATTAGTGCACTAACCGTCATAATTAATAAAATGTGCTGCTAATTATTACTAATTATGATTAATTAATACCAAAGAATACAATAAAAAAAAAAACTACCGAATTTTTTTTAAAAATAGCAATAATTAGCAGTTGTTTAGATTAATCATGAAGGTTAGTGCACTAATAATCATATTTAGTGTGTTAATTACATAATTAATAATTTATAAGGGTACTACGTGGTGAACACTAGTTCTCGAGGGTACCATGTAGAAGTCCCATTTTAAAGGGGTACATCCTAAAAAACCTTATACCACAGGGGCACTACATAGAAAAACCCAAAAAGTAAAGTAATCGCAAGGTCATTTGCTTAATGGCGCGCGTGACAATACTTGTTAGCCTTGAAATTGAAGTTGCGCAAATGTGGCGCCTCAAATATGGAGGAGATTCACGTGGTGGTCCACGTGATATGTTGTTTCTCACGTTTCTTGTCGAAACCCCTGCGTTTTCCTTTGCGTTTTTGTTAATTCAAAATTTTCAAATTAAATACTTCTTAGAGTGAATTGGTGTTAATGCATCGGTATATATTTTATTTTAAGAATATGTATACAATATATGATTAAAAATATTAAAAAATATACTTCATCTGTAACGAATTACTAGCAATAACCGAACTAGTACGGATTCCTAGTTGAAATAAGGTAAGCGTGGTATTAAGTGGTATAATAATGATAAAAGTAAGAGAGAGAAAAGTAGATTAAAAAAAGGTGGAGAAAGAAATGTGGGGGCCTACTTGTGTTAGTTATTATGAATAAGGGCAATAATGCAAATTTGTTATTTTTGTTGTCAAAAATAGAATAGAATGAAATTAGGAAAAAATGTTGCTAGTTTTATGTTACAACCTAAAATAGAAAATGTGGGAATATTTAGTTTTATATCGATCAGTAAATATGAAATGCTAATTTGTTTAGCATTTTATTGTCATATTTTAAACGATG
Source organism: Salicornia ramosissima (assembly GCA_951394345.1). NCBI lineage: Eukaryota > Viridiplantae > Streptophyta > Magnoliopsida > Caryophyllales > Amaranthaceae > Salicornia > Salicornia ramosissima. The sequence goes on along the minus strand of OX596234.1, from coordinate 47,696,728 downwards.
TTATCTATTAGTTTTATATCGATGATATGAAATGTCATTTGTACAATTTCTCTTTTATAAAGTTGTTTATTTCTTTAATTTTTTGGTGATTTTATTTTATTTTAATTTGATATATATCATAAAGTATATATTTATCTAAGATAGTAGACGATTATTCATGTTTTTCTAGTTGAAGGGTATAAGGAGGGATGGTTATATTTTGTTGGCTCCAAAATTTTAATGATATTAAATGTTTAGGTTAAATAGTTTATTTCTTTTTTATAGATCTATATTATTAGTTGGTAGGCAGTTATTCATGTGTTTTTAGTTGAATAGTGTAAAGAGGGATTGTTATGTTATGTTGGTTTCAAAACTTTAATGATATTAAATGCTTAGGTTAAATAGTTTATTCCTTTAATAGTATCGATTTATATTCTCTCCGTAAAATATTAATGGCAACGATTTGACATTTTTCCCCTCTACTTTATGTCAAATCGTTGTAATTAATATGTTACGGAGGGAGTATTTTTTTTGTTAAGTAGTTATGTTCATTAGGTATTTTTTATAAAAAAAAAATAATAATTTAAAAAAAAAAGTAGATTAATGACAAGCCTCCATTAAGGGTTTAGAGGTCTCTCATATATATACTTCAAAATTAAAAATTAAAGATTTATTTATTTTGGCCAAAACTAATCTTCTTCTTCCTATGATTACTTGCCGAGCACCACATTATTCCATCACAACCTTACACCCAACCAAATTCTTTGGCTTCATCACCACCTTAAGCAAGTCAATCTCAATCATATAAAATTAATAAAACACACTACAACACTCTTCAAAATCACTACATAGCCAATAAATTCCCCTTGAAAAACATAAATTGCAAATTGTAATTAAATTTTTGTCCTTTTCAACCGGGAAAAAAATGTAAAAATGACAATTTTTTTATATTAAGTTTGAATTTAAAAATAATAAGTCGATTATTGTGGTCGTTTTTCTGATCCAATTCTTCCTTTGATCTTCAATAATAAAAAATAATAATAATTGATGCTATAATGTTGTTAAATTCTTTTCTCACTGGTCTCCTCCTTTCAAAAAAATATATTTTCTTAAATATTTGAAATTGAAAATAATCTCACAAAGTTAATGAAAATAAAAATGGTATGACTAAAAGTACATGATAAAAAAAATGAAAAAATAAAAAAATTCTTCCCCTTAGGTGAGTTAAAGTGAGCTTAAATGAGTAGATTTTTAACCTGAGGTCCTAGAAGGTGAAGAAAAAAGTTGCAGGTCCTTAATAGTGAAAAACATAAAAGTTGAGGTCCTAATTATATGCTTAACTCGGGGTTTGGAGGTCTCTCATTAATTTAGGTTTTTAAATTATATATAAGATTTATAATAAATTCTTGTAACAAATGACTTTTCACGTATGACGGGATAAAATTTTGAAGATTAATATATCTAATTATTTATTTTTAAAAAATAAAATCACTAAATAAAAAAAAATATAAGTTAACGAACCAAACGATATCTCACATGACTATATTTTTCTTTATGTGTAAGTGACGAATTATGATCAAAATGAAAATTGTGAACATTGTCAAAAGTATACTTGTTGCAAAAATTAATTTACGGGGGAAGTAAAAGGAAAATGTTACTCTCTCTGTTTAAAAAAAAATGTTTCATTTTGACCAGGATCACTATTCACATCGTAATTTAGACCCTCTTTAATTTTATATAGTCAACAAAAAATATAGTCATGTGGGATCTCATTTGATTCGTCTCGAAATTAAATATACTTTCCAGGCCAATTATATAATTTTTATATTATTTTAGCATATATAATTGGAGATATTAATTTTTAAAGATATATTTTGGGATATATAAAAAAACAAATGGAGCAGATTCTTAGGGCTATGCGCGTGTGCATAAGAATTTAATTTAATACAATACTATAAATAGAAAGAATTTGAGAAAATAAGACAAAACAATACAACAAACAATGTAATAAATGTTTGATTTAAAATTATCTTTCTATTTTGAGCATTTTACTCAACCCTTAGGATCGGATTATGAATATAATTTTTCTAAATAAAATAAAATCTTAGATGTAATAAGTCTCATGTCAAATTGTGTGACGGTATAATGGGATAATTTTTTCACTAAAAACTTAATGTACTCACTCCCTTCCACCTTATTCTTTACATTTTAATTTTTAGTGTTTCCTTTTTAATTTTTACATCTACATTATTTCCCCTTTTTTAATTTATTCGCAGCCACTTATTTTACCCTTGCAATTCTTATCTCTTTTTTCAATTTTATTACTAATTAACATTTCCAATTCCAATAATAATTTATCTAAAGGTTTACATATTTAATTTTTCTTAATTCACCTACAAAAGTCAAAACCTAAAAAATAAACTGGGATAGATGGAGTATAATTTTTAATATTAAACTATAATTTTTTTAAATCACCTTTGTAGCATTTACTAAAAAAAATGGAATACAACACTTGTAATAAATGTTTTTTTAGATTATATTTTTATTTCTCTCTCTTTATCACAAGTCTTTTTTCCTCTTGGTATTCATTTAAATTGATTATATTTTTGTAATCAATTTTTCTTTGGGAGTACGAGGAAATGGCGTTGAACAAGTGATGCTTACACACCTTACATCTTAGAGGTTCAAGGTTCGATCCTCAACCCTTTTCTATTTATAAAATATAAATTTTGATCAAAGTTCTATAAATTTGCAATGACCCCATGATTTTTTTTATGGAACAGAGGGAGTATATAGTTTCCATTCGCATGTTTGACTATAGATATAGTTATGTATTTTTTTTATAAATAAAATAAAATTCATTTATAAAATACCTAAAACATCTATAACAAAAGATGAAAATCAAGTACAAAACAATTTGAATTTAAAAACATTATTTAATTTGAAAAACTAAGATTGTTGTGTATGAAACGTGTTAATGATGGATATCCACTTTCACATGGCTATTCTATACAACCTTCTATGAAAAAGCCTTTTGATCTATTTTAATTCTGACATTTAACAAAGGAAAATTGATGAGAATTATGTTATCTAGCGCAACTTTTGTTTAAAAAAATCAACTTTTCTAGAAAATTATGTTTAAACCCGTCTTTCCTCACTAGTTTTATTGTTGACCACCACATTGCTGCCTGATTCTAGCACTGTCTAACACGTGACTTATTAAAAACAACTATTTTTTTCCAGATCTTTCCCTTTTTCCTCCAAATAATCTCATTCCCCCACCCCTTTTGACCTAATTTCTCCCTTTCCCCTCCCTCTCACACTATTTATGCCCTAAAAGAGGGTTTAATTTAGAATAGAAAGTGATTGTTTAAGGTCAAAAAGGGAGGGGAAATGAGATTAATTGAAGGGAAAAGGGAAAAGATTTTAAAAAATAGTTGTTTTAATGAGTCATGTTCAAGTTACGTGCTAGTGAAAGTTGGAATCTGGCAGCAAGGTTATGGTAAAAAATAAAACTAGTGAGAAAAGATGGGGTTTTACAAAATTTTCTAGAAAATGTGTTTTTTTTTTTCTTTTTTGCAAAAGATGATCTAAATAAGATAATTTTCAAAAATTCTTCCTTGAACAAAATTTAACACAATGGATTGTAAATATAAAATAGACATTTTCTAGCAACGCTGCATATACATCTTCATTAATAAATCAAATTTGATGAGAATAATATATAATTCAAAATACAACCCCAAAACTCGCTCTCACAAACATAAAACTCATAATGAAGTTTTATTGTAGTTATAAGCTGCAAATTAAATTTTAATCAAGTGTTATTTATTAGTAATAAAAAAAATGCTCTTTAAGCATATACATATGCGAGAAAGCCACTCCTCTTGACCTTTAAGTATTTTAATTGTTTTTGTTGTTCATTATTTTAGTCTTTAGTTGGAATACTTTAACTATGGTTACAGTTGCATTATCCTTCTCAACCTTAGTTAATTCTTCTTCTTCTTCTTTTAATGTTATATGTAGCCCTAGATCATGGGGTTATATATAATAAGTTCAAAATTGAATTATTTGAGAAAAATTGAACATTAATTATACCGTTTTACATGTGATTTTATTAGAAATTCCCATTTTTAATCATTTAAAGAAAGTAATTAATTCTTATATATAGCCCTAAGAGCTACGGAGTACATATAAACTTACTGTTCCTGTTCTGGAACTTCTCGTGAATATTCAACGATTTTCTGATGTGATGATGTGGACTCTGTATGCTCCTTGATGAGACTGTGACCTGCAAAACAGTCAAAGGTTGCTAACCCGAGGGTGGAACCCGGAAACGCCCCTCCGATGCTTAAGTCAGATATCGGAAATAAGGAGTCAGAGTACTTTGTGAATTTGTGAGCTATGAATTGCGTACCTTTGGAATGATTGGACTGATCCTTATATAGGCATTAGGATCCCCGATTAGGGTTTCACCAAGTCAGCTGGGTTGATGCGTGGGCCTGGCCCATGACACGTAGCAGTAACTTGGTCAAGGTTTTACTAAGTCCGCTGACACGTGGCACTATCTCATTCGTCGTAGAATATCTGATGTGTCCCTAGCCCTATCATAACTGGGCCTAGGATTTTGGGCCCACTAACACGGGTTTGACCATCTGGGTGGGCCCGGAACACTTACCTTTCTAATTTAATTAATTATTATTTTGTTGGTAATTAATTAATTAATTAATTTCGTGTAAGGAATAGGCGACTTTTGACAATCTCCATGAGTTATGAGCAGTCTCAATTCTCAGTTAAAAGCAAAAAAGAAAAAGGAAATAAAGGAGGTGCTTCAAGTTGACTCTTGAAAAAGAATAATATACATACTCCTCATTCTTCTACCTTTTTTTCAGTTGATCTGAGAGGAATATCATCCTCTTCTAGTATTTATAAATTAAAAAGGGAAAAGTTATAAATTAAAAGAAATTTGCTCAATGCCATAATAGACCCTGCTGAATTAATAAAATAAATAAAACAAGAACAAAGGTTGACTATTATACTTTGAATTGGCAAAAAAATGACATGTAACGATAATACACCTCGATTACGACATGGAATAGTGAGTTTGTGGTAAGGACTTTGACACAATTAAATAAACGAGTTGATGTGATATGACACACTTATTAAATGGATTGAGCTTGGATCAAGTGATTTCAAATTTCAACCCGTTTATGTAAGCGATATTACACAACAATATATGATTGCACTAAACTATTAATTTTATAGTGCAAAAATTGACATAACACATTCACTTGAGCCGAAATACACGACATAAAATTAAAGGGTTTGGATCAATGACTTTGACATGTTTAATTAAAAGAGTTAACAAGACGCGATACATTTATTAAAAGGATCTGAAAATTAATTAAATTTAACCCATTTATATATGCAGGTTGACATACACAATCACGAAAGTGGCAATTGAATTGGTTATTACACATTACATTATTAATTACTCGTATTATAATTGAATAGCCCATTGGGCATTTGATTGAGTGTTCCTAAGTAGAGACTAAAACGTGACGCTCCAATTATGGCGACACTCCTGAATATATTTTATACTCCCTAATTCAAATATATTTTTTTTAATAGGATAATGTGTGGGATATTAGGCCTTGGAATTGAGCCCTACTACAGGTCATCCGGCTCAATTTTAGCCAATACATGCATCTGTAAGGGGGATAATAAGGAATCTTCGCAAATGCGTGCGGTGAGAATCGAATCCATGACCTCTGTAATTCAAATATGCAATCATGCATGATGGAATTCAAGATATATACTCATTCTGTTGAAAATAATATGCTAGCATTAAATTAAGAAGTGCGAGTACTATATAGAATTATTCCTGTACTTAAAACATGAAAATTTCAAGTAAATCAACCATTTGTTTAAATCAAACCTTGACTAGTGTTTTTTCTTTACAAAAAATGGAATATGATTTTTTATTTTTTTTTTAAAGTATTATGAATGTTATGCATTACGCTAGATGTTATGTACCCAATAAAGTACGAACATTGAAAAAACTCATAAAAGCTGCATTCTATATCACAATAAATGTAATATAATGACCTTACCAATAAATTTAATTGGTACATTTTAAGGCTCTATCTTTTTCTTAAAAACCTCACTGAGCATAGTTCGGAGGAAGGTCTCACCATACACAAATTTGGTGGGGTTCCATTATAAAACAGATTGGTAATATAAAGACTAGTTCATCAATCTTATATATTAATCATTATCTCTCTAATTTTTCAATATGAGACACATGTGGGATATACTCTCAACATGTTATATATTAGGCTCTGTTCTTTAGGACTGATCTGATTTGTTTTGAGTTTGACTGATCTGATCTGATTTGAGTTTTTCTAATCTGATCTGATTTTATTTTTATTTTTATTTTTATTTTTATTTTTATTTTTATTTTTATTTTTATTTTTATTTTTATTTTTATTTTTATTTTTATTTTTATTTTTATTTTTATTTTTATTTTTATTTTTATTTTTATTTTTATTTTTATTTTTATTTTTATTTTTATTTTTATTTTTATTTTTATTTTTATTTTTATTTTTATTTTTATTTTTATTTTTATTTTTATTTTTATTTTATGTTTATTTTTATGTTTATTTTTATGTTTTATTTTTATTTTTATTTTTTATTTTTTTATTTTTATAACCAATTTTTTATTTTTATAACCAATTTTTTATTTTTTATTTTTATTTTTTTAGGGACAAAAATTAATGAGCCTAAAGCCTCAATCTCATTTCATTTCACCTCTTCAGTATTTTACTTTTCATTCTTTTCAAACCCTTCATTCAATCTGACTCCAAAACCGTCACCGAAAAAGTCGACCGAATAACCAGCGCCGGAAAAGTCATTCTGAAAAACGTCGTCGGAAAAGTCGTCCCGAAAACCGTCGCCGAAAAACTGGGCCTGAAAATCGTCGCCGGAAAAGTCGGCCAAATAATCACCGCCAGAAAAAGTCAGTCCGAAAACCGTCGTTGGAAAAGTCGTCCCGAAAATCGTCGCCGAAAAACTCGGCCTGAAAATCGACGCCGGAAAAGTCGGTCGAATAATCACCGTCGGAAAAGTCGACCGAATAATCATCGCAGGAAAAGTCAGTCCAAAAACCGTCGTCCCGAAAACCGTCGCCGAAAAAGTCGGCCGAATAATCAACGCTGAAAAAGTCAGTCCGAAAACCGTCGTCGGAAAATGTCGAGCGGAAAAACAATGCTCGAAATTAATAATAATAATAATCATCATCATAATAATAATAATAAAGAGTAATAATGTTTGATCTGATCTGATTACTGTAACTTTTAAGTCCTAAAAAACAGGGCCTTAGACCTTAGTCGAGTATATTGGCATGCCATTTATTTGTATCTTTTTCTTGATTAATTTAAATGCATCTTTATCACTTTCCATGCATCCATGATCCATTTTTCACTTTATTTTTGCTTAAATAATTAGTTCAAATAAGTTTCGATAAAGCAAAATTAGGTTGGTCCATCTTATAAAATAAGTTTCTATAAGTTTAGATAAGTTCAAATAAACAAAGATAAGTTCCTATATATAAAGTAAAAAGAAGTTAAAAAGAATAGACCCTGAAGTCGGATCAAGATCCTATCGAGTTTAAAAATAATTTAAAATGGAAGAATTGAATATTATTCCTAAATTTTAAATCAAAGGGGGATTCGTTCACAATTACTTCAATTCCTATGTTTCTTTTTGTTGTTCATGCTTTTAACTACATATCGGCAAACATTAAAAAAAGTTGATATTCGTGAATTAATCAATGAGACAAATCAAATAAGATTTCACATACATTACTATGTTTTTCTTATAGGGTTAAGAATAATTTAGGGGGTGTTCGGTTCATTAGGTTGGAATGGATTGATATGAAATCTCATATATATATATATATATATCATATATGTATGGATTCTAAAAGCTATACTAGTTTAAAGTTGTTTGGTTTCATTGTTGGAATGGATTCTAAACTTCATTAATAGAATGGATTATGTATCTTAAGGGGGTGTGTATGTGATTCTAGGGGTATGGAATGAAGTTGGGACCCATTGGGTATGAGATTCCATAGTTTAAAAGCTCAAGCAAAAAAAAAATATAGATGGAATGAATTCTAACTCCATTCCAATCAATTAAAAATGACACAATCAAACACACATCTTGGCAAGATTAAAATGTGGATGCAGCATGAGTTGAATCTCCCATTGCTCGATGTTAATATTCTACTTTGAAAAGAGGGATGAATTAGATTCGAATCCATGAACTTCTTAAGGTTCAGATATAAAGAACTATTTCAGCCAAAAAATTAAACCCGAGAAACAGTTTTATACCCTATGAGAAAATATTGTTGAAATGGCATTATCATGTAATAGCAATTATTCACCTAATTATGTTAAATGACGTTCTAATTAAGCAGTGGAAAAATCCAACGGTGGTTGTTCGTTGTCATCATGGGCATCTTTAATTTACGTCTTCATCTAATGATCCATAAATCATAATATGATACTATCTGAAAGTCTAAGAAAGTGGGAAATTTTTGCATTACTAACATCAAACGACCCACTAATTTAAAAAGAATCCCAACACGTTTTTATATTATCAGATCATTTTTGTTCCGACAAGTCTTAGCGCCTCTGAAAGTGGTTGCTATTCTTGCTGTCTCGTGTGGTGGTAACCTGCACGATGAACAAACGGTGAGCTGACCCTGGGTGTTTCCGGGGAAAAACCCTCCGATGCTTAAGTCAGCAATGAGATTCAATAAGAGGGAAAGAGAGAGAGAGAGTTTGTAAATGAAAGAATGTGTACCTTCTAATGGTGAGATCATCTCCTATTTATAGAGAGTGGTTTAATACCCTGTCGGCCTGTCTGGAGGCTGGCAGGGACACGTTTCCTATGGGGACTGGTCATGTGGATCGTGTGCTCAGAGTTAGTTATAACTCTCTCAGAGTTAGTTATAACTCTGAGTGGGTCGCCACGTGTAAGTCCCTCATAGGGTGAGTTAGTTAGTTTGTTAGTGAGTGGGGCGTGTGCACTTGAGTGGTGCCCTAAATGGGCGCCACGTGGTGTACTGGGTCCATTGCTAAAAGATTCCTTTTGGCTTCTAGTTGCTGCCAATTATAGGCTGACGACCATTTGGATGGCACCGCTAGGTGCTGGTAGTTAACATCTTGGTAGGGACGTCAATAGGGTGGACCTGCCGGTGTATTGGTAGGCCCCATACAATTTTAATTTCCACTTTCGATCGAGAGGGTTCCTTTCGTGGAAGTCTTTATCGCATGATTAGAAGAAATTGCGCTTGGTTATTATGATCAAATCTTATTATATATTCTCATCCAATCAATCCTTACTATAAAACTCATTCTTGTTTTTAGTGGTGTATAGTGTGCCACAAGAGAATAAGTATTCAATTCATTATCATGACCTAATTTAATTAGTTTTCATTTTTAATTGCATGCCCTAATTAACCAAGTTGAAACAGACTAATTTCTATTTATTTATTCATTTTTTCTTTGTTTAATTACATGATGATAAGCCTTATCAATCTACTCTAAATCACATTAATTAGTTTATCTCCTTATGATGACCGTTATCATAATATTTTATTTATTAGTATTGTCTTATAATGATACTTTATTATATATAATGTGTGTGTTTCTTTCAGTTGGTAGCTGCACTACTTTGCAACCAATTATATATAGCCATACAGGGTGTTTGCGACTTTATTAAGTAAGGATGAAGCTGATAGCTATGCTAGTGCAAAAAAAAAAAAAAAAAAAAAAAAGATGAAGCTAATTGCTAATTAAGGGTTAAGGTTATATTTAGTTCACGTACTTATTAATTATTTCAGATGAGACCAGGTGAAAAAAATGCAATTCGATCAAGCTTGTTAAGGTTAATTTTGTTGTACTAAAAAATCTTTTATAATGATATTTGATTTTGAAATCGTTAATAGCTTTATTTAAAATAAGTAATCACAATTTTCAAAATCACAAGTACAATTAATTGTAAATCAAAATTTGTTCATAAATTATAAATCTTTTAGAAAAATAAATTCTTTATTCAATTTTGCAATATACTTATATTACTATGTAAGAGCAAAAAGAAAAAAAAAAAACTAGTTTAAATTTTTATAAAAAAAATAGCAAAAAAATATTTATTTAAAAGTGTTTAACAATTATGTGGGAACTTATTAATTTTAATTTATTGTCAAACTATATTGTTAACAAATTTTAAAATCGCACGCATTGCATGCATAAAAACTAGTATTCATATCTATGAAGATTTTTTTTTAGTTTGTTGGTTACAATGAAATAGTTATTAATGCGATTTGCCAGATGCTTTTAAATAAACAACTAAATAACTAATGTAATTAGTTAAGCTAACACGGTACGATATGATAATAATCTAAAATCTAATAACTAACTATCTGTTGAACCTCATATAGTGCACTAGTGAGTGTCTCACATCGGAAGATGAGGAGAGACTAAACTAGCTTATAAGTCTATGAGTTACTCCTCCTATTACCAATTGGTTTTAGGATGAAACCTTCTATGGCTTGTAAGTAACCTAACTCTCCCCACCCATATTGGGTTGCCCAGACCCGTTTCTAATATTCAATCAAATTTAACACTATCAAATAAAACTCACGTATTAACGGTATTATTATATATTATTATGCAGTACTTATTTTTTTCAAAACCCTGGTAACTTTAATTTAATAAATAGTTTAATTTGTCAGTTAACTTTAAAGTTAGAAAAATGTTCCACATCATTTGAATGGGTAAATATGAAGATTAACTCATGTAATTTGAAATAATGGATTCTATATATATATACTTTATTAGGTTAGTAGACTAAAATGGATTACCTAATTTCTTTTATAATGTATGCCTCTAGAAAGAGACATGACTAAGCTAGTAAGGTAAAACGCATTCTCTCCTTTAAATGGGAAAATCAATATATATTGATAGCTTCTAACATCTAAGATGATGAATTAAACCATTCCTTCTTTTAATCTAATTTACTATTATTATACATACAATACATTATCATTTATGCTGTGTAACTTTGGACAATCATGTCAATTCGTCTTCTATTGTATGAATTTTGACATAATTTGTGCAAAATATAATTATTTTTTTGTGATTTTTTTAATATAAAAAAACAATTTGAATCTATAAATATTATTAAAAGACTCTCCTCGCACTGTATGCTTAGAATATGATTTAAACCTATTACCTCTTAGAATTCAAAATCACACATTTACCGTCTCAACTAAGTTTTTTAGTTAGTGCTTTAAATTTGCACATAACATTATATTCCTCTCCTTTATTATTATTATTATTATTTTGAGGAATATTCCTCTCCTTTATTTAAGTGAATTAGAGTTTGAATTTTTTTTTTTATAAAAATTATACAAAGGTAAGATAAAATCACACAAATACATATCAACGGAAAAAAAGTAATACTCGAGGCAACGCCCGGGCCAACAAACTAGTTTTTAAAATGAATAACATTACCACTAGGGGCTTGTTTACTTCAGCTCAATACAACTAAACTGAATTGAATTATGTTGAATTGAATTTAATACAACTGAAAGTAATATTTCATAAGAGAAAAAAATTGAGAGCTATACTTAATTGAATTTAAGCTGAAGTAAACAGGCCCTAGCTTTTCTAATTTAAAATAAATAAATGAATCTAATGAGTATGTAATTTTTAGCCAAAAAAAATCCTATATATAAAATAAAGGCTAGTAGAAAATTAGTGTCACGGTATGAAATATATAGATTTGAGTCTCTATTGTTCAAAATTTTAAGATGAAAAGTCCAAAAATGTATTTTAGAATTTTTTTTAAGAATAGATAGAAGAGCATAGTTTGATTGGTTTATATATATTCCGTGATTGAATTAGCAAGAATTTACGGAGTATAAAAGGTTTGGCAACAATCAATGTCTCGCTCGTCTATTTGCTCAACTTGTCTTTCATCTTTTTGTTTTGTTTGGAAAATTTTGTTTTTCCTTTTATTTGGCCTTTTTTAAAAAAAAAAATTGTTAAAGCAATAGGGCCATTCCTATCGGAAAATATTAGTGGTAGTGTCCCGGATGAGAATTGAACCCAAATCAGATGAGGAGTCACTGCTTTCTCACCTATCCTGAAAAATAGGAGTAATGTTACATTTAATACTTCTTAGAGTTGCGTATAAACATTTGATATAATTTGTAAAGTGAAAAAAAATTTGGTAATACATACATGTCAAAATCGTACATAAATTAATGTAATAAATGCTTGGTTTAATTATAATTTACTCTATCCATTTGACTTTGTTTGTTACACTCAGAATCCTTTTGAGAGAAAAACATGATCAAAGCGTTACAAAGTGAAATAGAAAGAATATTATTTTTAGCTACTTAAACATAATCTAAGGGCTATTTATAACCGTAGAAGAAAGTCAAGGAACTTAGAATGAAGAAAACGAGGAAATTTGAGTTTTTAATATGATAAAAAGTTTACTCTCAAGAAAAAAAGTGTATAATTTTTTTTTTTGAAACAAAGGAGTATTTAGTTATGAATCCTCGAGGTCACATGTTTAATACCTGCTGCCCCTCCCCCTTCACTAAAGTACTTTTATGGGATACTTTGTATAAGGTATCATTTGGTTGAACGTTAGAATTGCAAATTTCTTGTGATTTCATATTCTCTTGCAATCGAAATTCCGAAGGATCCTAGGGAATGTAACATTGTGTTTGGTTAACCGTGCGAAGTGAAAATTCTCATGAGAAGTTCCACTTACCTAGACCCACTAGGTAATCAAATCCCCCTATTACACTAAAAAAATACTTGTAGCAAAAGGAAACTATAATTGTAGTTGAGGTATGTTTAGTGATGGCAATGGATCAGATCTGGAGCGGGTTTATGTGGACCCGGATCCAGATCCATTTTTAAAGGCTGGATCCAGATCCGTCGGGTCTGGAATGCATGGATCCAGATCCATTGGATCCAACGAGTCCGGGTCCAAAACGGGTCCGAAATGGGTCCACCGTATTTCCTTTTAATAAATACAAAATTTCTAAAATTTAAGCATATAAATAACATTAACTAAATGTCTTACTTGTCTTAAAACCATCAATTCATAAATTACATGTCTTAAAAGAATGGATTTCTAAATTACATGTTTTACAAATTTAATGTTACAATAGCAACATAAAATTAATTTTAAAAACTATATATATATATATATATATATATTTTAAGAGATTGGACTTGTGACATAAGAATTTACGGAGTAGTAAAAAACTTATGAATTATGAATTACTCCTCAAATATATATATATATAACGGGTCTACGGGTCTGTATCTCATACCTGGACCCGGACCTGCATGGGTCGAAATTTCAAGGATCCAGATCCGCAAAAAAGATCTGGATCCGCGGATTTGGACCGGGTCTGGGTTTGACTGCCATCTCTAGGTATGTTTCTTATCACACTGGTTAAGTTTTTTGAATGCCAAGCTTAAGGTATTGAGTTCGAGCTTCACCACACATATTTGTAAATATCCCTTACCTTTCCTTGTTAGATGTGTTTGTCGTCCAAATTGAGTTAGATGATATTCAATTCAACTACAGAATACTATTTCGTGTTGCATTTACTTGTTCACTTCAAAAAATTAAAATTATCATGTGAATAGTGTCTCCGGTCAAAATAGAGTATCCATTATGAGACAAACGTATACTCCGTATTTTTTATATATTAAAAAAAAAAAAAAAACTTGTAACTGAAGTTACTGTAGCCTGCGTCCCTGTGGGCGTGTGTGAACGCAGCTATCTGGTCAACACCGAAAACAAAGCTACAGCTAACTGAGAGCTGAAGCAGTAACAGCCCCCAACTTTCACCGACACGTGGCAAATCCAATACACACCTGTCGTAACTATTAACATTTGTCATCATCACATTTGATACATCCCACCGATTCTATTCTGCTTATGTCATCTCCAAAACCGCTCACCGGAAGTCAGTAAAAAGCTAAAGAAAAAAAATCCACTCAAAAGACTAAACTACCCTCAAATAAATACAGTTATTAAAATTAAAGGGTAGTTCTCCTGCTTATATAATACCCCTCTTATCATTCTTGCAAGACCAACCCAAAAACAACCAAAAAAAAAAAGTGAGGCTGAGAGTTTTTCCCCTTCTTTTCTTCCACCCCCCAAAAAATCCACAAAATTTGAATGAGCCTTCAGAGTTTCTTCTCAGATCTGGTAATAAGCGCTTTTCCCCCCCTTTCTCTGTAACACCCCGCTTCTTGGTTCCCTTTCTGTTTATCATCTAATTTTTACAAAAAGTTTTGATCTTTGGATTTAAATGAAATTTATACATAATATTAAGAACCAAAAATCTAAACTTTAATTGAAAGATAGGTGTTTCAGAATAGAGATCCGTTTTTTTTTTTTTTTAAAAAGTTTTTGGGCTTTTTTCTTGATTTTAATCTGATTTGTTTCTGTTGTTTTTTGTTCAGAAATCAATCATCAACTTAAGAGGGTGAATTTTTGTTCCCTCCTAGTTGGGTTTTTCTTTTTTCTTTTTTTTTTTTATAAAGGGAAGAGAATTCTATTTGTTTCTCCTTTCTCTTGCTTTTGTAAAGAGAGTAAATACTTGCTTTCTTTTGTAACCTGTTCTTGAATTTTGATAAGCAACAGGTTTAATTTTATTTTATTTTTAACCTTTTTTTTTCATTAATTAAAAAAAATCAAAAAAAAAAAAATGGCAGCAACAGCAATGGATATGTTATTTGGTAATAGTAGTAGTAATAGTAACAGTGATCCTTTTGGTAACGAGCTAATGGAAGCTCTTTCACCTTTCATGAAACCCAATTCGTCTTCATCTTCTTCTTCTTGTCCTATTTCATCTTCTTCCAACATTTCAACCCCTCCATCTTTTCCTCTCTCTTCATTCTCTCAAGAACCCACCTTTTTTGGGCTTACCCAGCAAGATCCCACCTTTTTTGGGCTTACCCATCCAGACCCATCATCTATTTCATTTGGGCTGACCCAATTCAACTACCCCCAGGCCCAACCGCAAGCCCAGCCAATGTACTCATACCCACCTCCACTTCCTTCATACAACAACCAACCCACAAGCATGAACTACTTCTTGTCCCCAAAGCCCGTACCCATGAAGACCACAGGCCCGCCCCAAAAGCCCACGAAGCTTTACAGGGGAGTAAGGCAGCGTCACTGGGGGAAATGGGTCGCGGAGATCCGACTACCCAAGAACCGAACCCGGTTATGGTTAGGCACTTTTGATACAGCAGAAGAAGCTGCTTTGGCGTATGACAAAGCGGCGTACAAGCTAAGAGGCGACTTTGCTAGGCTAAACTTCCCGAACCTCCGGCACGAGGGGTCCCACATCGGCGGAGAATTCGGGGAGTATAAACCACTTCACTCCTCAGTAAACGCTAAACTCGAAGCTATTTGTGAGAATTTAGCCAAACAGGGGAATGAACCGAAACAGGGGAAGTCAGGAAAGGCGGCTAAGAAATTAGCTTCCACATCAACAACGTGTTCGTCGTCGTCATCTTCAACGGTGACAACCACGGAGGCGGTGGCGGTGCAACCGCCGCAAAAGGCGGAGGTGAAGGCGGAGAGCGCGTCGGATAGCGAGGTGGGGTCGGGAGGATCGTCTCCGTTGTCGGACTTGACGTTCGGGGATGGTGATGATGAATTGGGGTCGGAGAATTTCTTATTGGAGTCATACCCATCTCAAGAGATTGATTGGGATGCTATTTTTTCATCAAATTAAGTTAAAGAAGTCATTAATTAAGAGTAAAAGGAAGGGTTGTTTTGGTGTAAATTTTAAATTAGGGTAAAGTTTGTAGTTGGGGGTTTAGGGGAGTGAACTCTGCAATGAAGTTTTTGGAAATTGCAGGGGCTCCAAATTTTTATTTGTATTATTTGTTGTAATTTTTAAATTACGCCCCGTGATTGAAGCAAGTGCCTTTTTAATCTTGCTTTTGATCATTGATGGGTATGCTTTTCTTTTTCTTCTTCTTATAAATTTGGGTATGTCATTTTGTTCATAGCAGCGCAGGATTGTAATCTGATTTTACCATTATTAGTGCAGTATTATTATTATTAGTACTTCGTTTCTCTTTTTGTCTCTAATAGTTTTTTTTTTAAGTAAAAAAGCAGCATTTTTTTTTATTTGTATTGTTGTAATTAAGCCAACACATTCATAAGTAAAGGGGCATAAAAAAATAGTCATAATTCTTAAATAAATTCAAGATTGGACTAACCACTAGGTTTAGACTAAGATTGAATTGAATCATGACTTTGTGTCTGGAATGGTAAATCATTAACCACTAGGCTAAGCTAAGATTGAATTGAATCCAGGATTTAGGCTTATTACATCAACTCAGTTCAACTCTCAATTTTCTTCCCTTATAAAATATTACTTTCAACTGCATTCAATTTATGATAATTCAGTTCAGTTCAGCTGTATTCAATTGAAGTAAAAACAAGTCCTTATGTGTCTGGAATGGTAAAGCCGTAACGATCAGGTTAAGTTGAGATCTATATCTTATTTTGTATCCATTGTATTAGTATTCTTTGTTTACTTGTACTCCGTACTACGAGTACAATGTATTCGTACTGCTTCTCTGTTTTTTTTTTTTTTTTGTTTTTTTTTTTTAATAGTACAGTATAAGTTTCTTGGCAAGAAGAGACTGAAGGGGAGGTTGGTACACCTGGGGAATGTGATCTAGGGAAACCCTAATTGTAGTTGATTTAATGTTCATGAATCTGAATGTTTTCACTATCTCTGAAATTAAGTTTTGCCCTCACTTGTAGATTTCAATATTTACTCCTGTTATTATTATCATAACTAGATGTTTATAATAGATTAAATTGAATTTAACTGAATTAAATTTGAATTTATTAGAAATTAAGTCTAAAATAACGTGCTCTATGCCTCCATGTGACTATTGTTAAAAAGCAAGTTGCTTGTAAAAAAAAAAAAAAAAAAACAAGGTGGAAGTGGAATGAGATATTTTACCTTTTTTTTTTTTTTTTTTTTTGTCTAAAAAAAACATATCAAATGGTGGTTGGCATGCATGCAGTGTTCAAGTTCATAAGGTGAGCTGGTTCATCTTAAATATTGATGTGGTGGTGGGTCCAGCAGTTGGGAGTGAGGGAGGACCAATTCCAACTCGAAATTGATTGATACCTGCATCCATTAAATTTTCCTCTATTTTGGGTGGTTTTTCCATCTTTTAAATAGATAAAGTATATAATATAATCTTAGGTCTAAAATATTAGTTTAAGTTTTTAATTGAGAAAATCAGATTTTTTTGACATTGTATCAAAACTTAAATTTTTTATTGTTAAATGTAACTTAGTTGGATAATAGGATATTTATTAAGTCAAAGAAATGAATTTAGGAGTATTTATTAAAAAGATTTCTGACCGGAGGTCGATTAATAATTTAAGATACATGAGACTAGTCAACTATATAAGAGATTTCTATTTCAGAGGTTTTACGTATTTACTTAGAATTTCTCTTGTGTGTTCTTATACTCCAAAAGGCTCACTCCTATCCAAATGGCCTTTTTTCGGCAATGATTTTCGGTTAAAAAAAAATTCAAAAAAGCTTTTTCAGCGATATTTTACAAATTTTTTGGCAAAGGTTTTTTCAATTTGAAATTAAAAGTAAAAGTGAAAGATATATAAGAAATTGTAATTATATTAATTTTAGTTATTTTTTGGCAAGGATAATTACATTTATTGACATAAACTATACTTTGACATGACTTATTGATATGGATTTAGGGAAAATTAGTTGTAACTACACATCTATAAATTGGGCGCGATGCACATAATGACTTGTTGTAATTGTGAACTTGTGATATGCGACATCATTATAAGGTTGTGCACTTGATCGTGCATCACAGTGTAATTGAGTTTAAAAGTTTAAAATTTCATTTGAATAAGGGATTTTTTATAGGAAAAAATGACCTATGACTATTAGGGTCCGTTTACTAGAGTGAAAAATATTTTCCCTGAAAATAGTTTTCCTATTTTACATCGTTTACTTTCGGGTGAAAAAATAAAATGTAAAATTTTGGGTGAAAACTAATTTTACACCTTATTAAAATCATTTTCCCCAACTTGTTTTCCGTGTAAGTAAACATTGAAAACTTTATATAAAAATGAGTTTTTCAACGTAAAATATTTTTCATGAAAAATCATTTTACATCGAAAATGGTTTACACCAAAGAAACGGACCCACTGTAAGAAGTTTCACATCAAGTTAACTATTAACATGCGGTGTTCCACACCCACCTACAAAATTGCAATAATATGTTGTGTTGTGCATGGCTATTAAGCCTATTATGATCAATTTTCTTAATTTTTTTAAAAATATATTCTCAAATATCTATCAGAGCTAAAAAAAACAGCATTAAAGATTGATTGGTATGGTGTGAAACCTTTTTACATTGGATATTTTTATTTTACATGAAGGTTTTTCACTGTATAGTTGTATGTAAAATAATTTTCCATTATAAGCAATTTTCATATTGTATGTTTGAACTGAATAATCAATTGCTATTGTGAAGAAAAATGTTTTCCTTTCAATTGCGATGTAAAATGACTGTCCTTTCTATTTGAGTGAAAAATAGTTTCAATAAGATGGAGAATCATTTTCTACCCCAAGTTTTACATTTTGGTTATTTTACTCAAACCAAACAATTTAAATGGAAAAAACAATTTTCGAGAAAAACGTATTACACCCAACCAAACAAATCCTAGCTACTTGTATAACAAAAACAACTAAACTATTATCATCAAATAAAGTGCCTAGATTTCTCTAAAAAGATAGCCTAACAAATATCATTATAAGTTGCTTAATGCCATGTTCTTTAGGACTGATCTGATCTGAACTGATCTGATTAGGTGGAGGTATTATTTTCTAAGAGTATAACATTAAAATAAAACTGAACTGATCTGATTTGATCTGAAAAAGTCTAATCTTAAGTCCAAAAGAACTGGGCCTAAGTTGATAGCACCTATTTTCCATAAAATGATTATGTACTTGTTTCACCGTTTCCACTCATTGATGCTAAAATAATCTAGTGGATGAAAGAGTATGACGATGAAAGCAGGCAAAATTAAAGATTAGATGATGAGGTTGCATTATGTTAATTAGTTGGAAACTTGCAATTTTGGCGCAACCAAGCAAGCAAGCATGCATCTTTCATTTTTTTATCAATATTATTTATATCTACCAAAACATTTCTGTTTTTCTGCAAAAATTGATATTCTTGGGTACCAATTTAAAAATGTCATATTCATCTACAAGTCTAGCTATCAGCAACTTGAACCACGGATTACGGTTGTGATGTTATAATTACATCACCTGCATGGAATTTTTTTTATTGAGGCCTAATAATGTCATGGTCGATTTTTGGGAAAAAAAAAAAAAAAACCCCTAATCAATCAATCAATTGTAAAAAGACCCAACAGAGAAGGAGTTGGGCAGTTGGCGTAAGGCTTGGTGGTAAGCTCCCTACATCCTGTTACCGATCACGGTTTCGATCCTTACGTACTTCCAGTATTGTGTTGGGGTATTTTCTCTTTCCCCTTTGGGCTAGTAGTCTCGTACCAGTCAATGAATTGGTGGTTTTCTTACCTAAGAAAAAAAAGACCCAACAAAGAAAGAGCTTGAGTTGATTCTATTCTACGACCCCATAAAAATATATATGATTTTGTAAAGTGGACTTGCACTCTCCGTGGCGGGCATGACCTAGACCCGTTTGAGAGATTTGCATTTGACATCTTTTTCTAAAGATTTAAAACATTATCAAATTCTATTTTGCTAAGATTTAACAACTTGATATGCAATGCAAAATGCATTGGTTTTAGAATTTATTTTCATAGTTGATTATTTAGGTTTACATGGGTTTTTATTATGGATTTTAATTTTTTTTTAAAATTGGATTGACTCTCCTCCACAATTAAGTCTACCTTATAATGTGGCGCGGCCTAATTCAGATAACAATAACTGTAAGAATTGTTTATTACATAAATATTAAATGTGGCCTATGTGTTTTAGGTTTAATTATAAAAGGACTAAGTCTATATTATATTATTGGATTTTAATATAAACGGTGACACCGTGATGAATCGGTTTCAATTAATGACTTTAAAATCCGGGAGTATTGGTGTTCCTTCATCTCTTGCCTAATAATGCTAGTAAGTAGTATATGTTTAATCTCTTTGTACATATAAATATGATATTAAAGGTGCTTACATGAAAAGACACTTATGAAAGGTTACAACCTTTCATGAGTTTGCACTTATATAGAGGTTAATAATGAACATAATAACATAACTTAGGCCCTGTTCTTTAGGTCTGATCTGATCTGTTTTGAGTTTGTTTGATTTGATCTGATCTGAACTAATCTGATTTGAGTTTTTTTCTGATCTGATTTTATTTTTATTTTTATTTTTAGTTTTATTTTTATTTTAATTTTTAGTTATATTTTAATTTTAATTTTAATTTTAATTTTAATTTTAATTTTAATTTTATTTTTATTTTTATTTTTAATTTTATTTTTATTTTTATTTTTATTTTTTATTTTTATTTTTATTTTTATTTTTATTTTTATAACCAATTTTTATTTTTATTAGGGACAAAAATTTAATGAGGCCAAAGCCTCAAGCTCATTTCATTTCACCTCTTCAGTATTTTACTTTTCATTCTTTTCAAACCCTTCATTCAATCTGATTCCAAATCCGTCACCGAAAAAATCGACCGAATAATCACCGCCGGAAAAGTCATTCCGAAAACCGTCGTCGGACAAGTCGTCCCGAAAGCCGTCGCCGAAAAACGCGGCCTGAAAATCGTCGCCGGAAAAGTCGTCCCGAAAATCGTCGCCGAAAAACTCGACTTGAAAATCGTCGTCGAAAAAGTCGGTCGAATAATCACTGCCGGAAAAGTCGCTGGAAAAGTCATTCCGAAAACCGTCGTCGGAAAAGTCGTCTCGAAAATCGTCGCCAGAAAAGTCGGCCGAATAATCAACGCTGGAAAAGTCATTCCGAAAACCGTCGTCGGAAAAGTCGTCTCGAAAATCGTCGCCAGAAAAGTCGGCCGAATAATCAACGCTGAAAAAGTCAGTCCGAAAACCGTCATCGAAAAATGTGGAGCGGAAAAACAATGCTCGAAATAATAATAATAATAATAATAATAATAATAATAATAATAATAATAATAATAATAATAATAATAATAATAATAATAATGTCTGATCTGATCTGATTTGATTAAGTCTGATCTGATTACAAATTAGATTACTGTAGCTTTTAAGTCCAAAAGAATAGGGCCTTACACAAAAGTTTTTATTCATCAAAGAACCATAGAAGGGAAGGCTAAAGGGACGAAAATCACTTGTTATCTTTCAATTCTTTATCATCATGGATCAAGGTTAGTCATACTAATTAATTTTATTAGTTTGCATTATATTGGTTGAATCATGTTTAGTCTAGATCTTGTGAATTACAATTTCATTAAAGAAATCATAAAATTATGCTTATAGTAACTTCACTAATTCTAGCTTAATGCAAAATAAAGTGCACCAAAAACATCCGTATTCATCCTATTCATTTTTGTTAGTTACGTTTAGAATCTGTTACTCAGTTAGTTATAGGAAAAGAAACAAAGCGTACAAAAATGAAGGGAGAGAGTGATACACTAGTATTTTCAAGTTTAAAGTTTCACAAGGACAATATGAGTTGAGTCAAGAATTGTGTGAAATGAAAACTACAGGAGCAGCATATTGGGTGGTTGGAATTTGGAAATTGGAATACACATCCCTTTGAGTAAAAGAAAAGCCAAGGAGTTAATAAAGGACTGAGCATGGATGTGCATTTTTCACACTTGCTTTAACAAAGTTTTGAACCAAACGGCATCTCAATCTCATATATTTAATTAATTAATTATGTAGTTGTATATAAATCCAAACAAACAAAAAAAAAAACGTAATTTTAAAAAGTGATGTAACGCTCTTTAGCCTTTAATCTTTTTACATTAAATTCGGATGCTCAAAACAAAACATGATTCAAGCATGAATACACAATTTTTGTTTGTTCACTTCTGGCTTCACTAAGCTTCTGTCTTTTACTAGTGTCCATGAGAAAAATATTTCTCCTTTTTCTTCTTCATTGTTGAAAAAACTTGAAAACTTGATTATTCCTTAACTTTTTTGAAACTTTTTTAATTTTTTAAGTAAAGAATTATTACCTTAACAGCCCGTTTGGTAGCCGGACATAAACGGAGGTAATGGTAATGAATTTATAACTAAATTTGAAAGGAAAAACAAAATTTATTCCCATAGTGGTGCTAACTTGACTCAAATTTATCTAATTTTCTTCACAAATATCCATTCCTATCTAATACATACCACCCTTTCACATGGTAATTGATGGTAATAAAAAATAAGAAGAAATTTCAAGTTTGGAAATGAAAAATAAATTTTCCATGGGATTATGGAGTTTTTCCTTAACAAATTACACTTAAATCCATTATCATTACCGTATTTTATTACTAACAATCAAACGGTTCGTAAGTGTGTGACACAAAGCCACCACCAAGATGGAAACTGAAGGACCATTAGGGACAGACCCCTAAGGGTCCTCAACAACCACCCAAAACACAATAAACCTACTCCGTACTATACAAGCATCCTGAGGAGTAAATCCTAATATACAATACAAACCAAGCAAGTATAAAGGGAAACAACAACGAAATCAACCATCAAAACTAGCCTAAGGACTTAGGGTTCGTTTACATTAGCTGAATAGAGATGAACTGAACTGAATAAAAGTGTATTAATTGAACTAAATAGAGATGAACTGAACTGAACTGAATAGAGATTAACTGAACTGAACTGAACTGAATAGAGATTAACTGAACTGAACTAAATAGAAGTGTATTAATTGAACTAAATAGAGATGAACTGAACTGAACTGAATAGAGATTAACTGAACTGAACTGAATATAATCTGAAGTAAACAAGCCCTCATTCCTTTATATAACAATATAAACTAGCTAGGCTACAAGAGAATCACAACACCATTGAACCATGGGACGGACTTCCAAGCCAGAAGCTTCGATATCAACTATAGTCATCTTTATCCAACCAATCTTCGTAGTTCAGTATGCATGAGTCTTCTCCTTGGGACTTTCACAACCAATATTAGGACATTAAGAATCAATGCAATTCATCTCCCATGAAAGAACCCATGGTTGAGGGAGCTCGAAGGGATCTAACTACAAATTAGCCATACTTCATCTTTTTTTAACCTTTTATCTGACTTAGATGTTGTATATTGTACGAGCTGGCAAAAGCTAACAAGCGCAGCCTTGACTTTAGATAAGGATACTAAAAATAAAAATAATAAAGGGTTTTTCTATGTAGTGCCCCTGTGGTATAGCGTTTTCTACGATGTACCCCTCCAAAATGGGACTTCTACTTGGTACCCCTGAGGAACTACTGTTCACCACGTAGTACCCCCTATAAATTATTAATTACGTAATTAATACACTAAACATGATTATAAGTGCACTAACCTTTATGATTAATATAAACAACTGCTAATTATTACTATTTAAAAAAAATTTGGTAGTTTTTATTTTTTTTAATTGTATTTTTTGGTAATTCTTTGATAATAATTAGTCATAATTAGTAATAATTTACAGCAAATTAGATTAATTATGACGGTTAGTGCATTATAATCAAGTATAGATTATTAATTATGTAATTAATAATTGAGAGGGGTACTAAGTGGTGCATAGTAGTTTCTTAGGGGTACCATGTAGAAGTCCCAATTTGGAGGGGTGCATCGTAGAAAACGCTATACCACATGGGCACTATATAGAAAAACCCAATAATAAATTACAACAAACATTACTTACACCAATTTACGCGCAATTTTGACATGCATTTCAAAATTATTACTACCATTTTAGAAAATGTTTAAATGCTTATTTAGCGTTTGGGGGCACTCGTAGCATTATCCAATCCAATCCATTCTCACCCTTTCATACCAATCCAATCCAAACCAATCCATTCCATTCAATTCCATTTTTTTCTAATCCAATCTAATCAGATCCAATTCATTCAAATCCACTTCAATCCAATCCGTTATAATCTGGTGAATAGAACACGGCCTTCATGATCACACGAGATAGAAAATCATACTTTTATTTATTTCATTACGAAATTGTTGAGCAGTAAAGCTAGAAAAAATCATACAATGTTACAAACTTACATTACGATGATAAAAAAAAGTAAAAGAATTATAGACTTTTTAATTAATTTGACACCCTTCAACTCCCTGTATAATATTGGTTACATTTGCTTTTTTATACGGTTTTCAACATTGTAATTCATCCGTTTTAT
Organism: Salicornia ramosissima; assembly: GCA_951394345.1. Taxonomy (NCBI): domain Eukaryota; kingdom Viridiplantae; phylum Streptophyta; class Magnoliopsida; order Caryophyllales; family Amaranthaceae; genus Salicornia; species Salicornia ramosissima. The sequence continues at coordinate 47,672,237 of OX596234.1, read as the reverse complement.
AATCTTAAAATTGTGATTACAATGACATTGTTATTAGAAAAAAAATTCTCCCTCCGTAACGGATTAATTTCACCTTTTATTTTTTCACGCATTTTGAGGAAGCGATTTAAGGGTGTAAACGACCAAATTAATCGAAATAATTTTGATATTAGTAATTTATAATCACATTCTTGTCTGTACTAAAACCATTTTGATTAATTCCTTCGTTTACACCCTTAAATTACTTCCTCAAAATGCGTGAAAAAACAAATGGTGAAATTAATTCCTTACGGAGGGAGTATATCAATATGACAATGTTAGAATTATATAGAGATAAGTTGGAAGGATTGAAAAACATGGAAGTCAAGGAGTAGCTAGGAAGGGGGGTGATAATTAGTGGACCTATGAAGACCTCACTAATCACAATTATTGGAGCTACTGTATGTTGTCTGGTTGGTTCTAAGTGCAAAGTATCTGCCCGAAAAGAGGCCTTGAATCCGTGATTATTATTATACAAATAATACAATACACATATCAACGAGTCCATGACTGTGCTCTACTCTACTCTTCTTGACTACTTCTTCATAAGACAACATTTCGCAGAAATTTCCCCATGTCCAACTCAAAAAAAAAAATATATCAACATTATATATTAAAAAGTGTATTTTATCTGTTATATATTAAAGTCGGTTACATACTTTTTTTTTTTGCACAATTTTCAGTATATTCGTTGCATATTATATACCTTAAACTACACTTAATATAGATTATAAAAAGGATATTTTTGCTTTGAATAATACAACATTTCAACATTTTGCAAAGAATAATACAACCTTCCGTTTATTCGTGAATAATACAACATTGGCTTCATTTTGCAATGAATGATACAAAACCGGTTTTTAACTTATAAAACAGGTATAAAGAACACGTGGCAAATTATGATTGGTTCTTGCATTTTTTTTTCAAAGGAAAAATTAAAAAAAGGAAAAAACCCTCATATGGCAGCCAAAGGGAGGTGGGGGTGGCTGCTGGGACGGCGGTGGGAGCGGGGGAGCAGCCAAGGGGGGTGGGGGATGGTTGAGGAGGGGCGACGGCGGGAAATTGTCGACATGGGAGGGTCGGCGAGATGGGAGGGGGGTGGAGGAAGGCGGAAAGGGAGGGAGTCAGGGTTTCGTGGGTTAGGGTGAATCGAGGTTTCGGGAGGTGGGGTGAATCGGGGTGGGGATTTCGGGGGTTGGGAAGGGCTGGGGTTGGGATTTCGGCAGGTTTCGGGGGGCGGGGGTTTGGGCGAGTGGGGGGAGGAAGGGGAGGGGGTTTTGGTGGTGGGGGAGGGAGGGGAAGGGGTTTTGGCGAGTGGGGGAGGAAGGGGAGGGGGTTTTGGCGTGGGGTTGGGAGGGGGAAAGGGTTTCGGTGGTGGGGGAGAGAGGGGAAGGGGTTGCGGGGTTGTGGGGGTTGGGGGCTGGGTGAGGGGCACGGTGGTGGAGGGGGAGTTGATGGTGGTTGGGTTTTTTTTTTTTTTTTTTACTTTAAAATTTTATTTGACTTTTTTTTTTGATTTTTAAAATGAAAAATTAAAAAAAAAAAAAATTTAACCTGAATAACAGGTTGTATGTAATTTGTATCATTCGTTGCAAAAATGAAGCCAAGGTTGTATTATTCACGAATAAACGGAAGGTTGTATTATTCTTTGCAAAATGTTAAAAGGTTGCATTGTATTATTCAAAGTAAAAAATCCTTATAAAAAATTATTATTAGAAAATTCGCGTGTATACAAATCCAAAAAGATCAATATTTTTTTTTTCTTATATATGTAAATATTTTACAGAGCATATAATTCTCACTGCTAGCTTGTACACAATATCTCAAATGTAACTGACTCAAGGAACTAGCACATGTTTAGACCAGCTGGTAAAAGAGTTGTTCTAGTTTAACTAAACGTCTCAAATTTCGAGTCATGAGAACACATCAGTGTGTGTTGGGAGAGTTTTCCCCTTAATTGGGGCCTAACCCAAATCTAATCCGGATTAGTTGGATCTAAAAATAGATTTTCGAAACCGGATAATTTATCCTTAAAAAAGCTGACTCAAAGAAACTAAGGGAGTAATAACTAATTATTGTTATACAAGAAGTTTATATTACCAAAATATATACAAGAATAAAAATGAAACACTAATGTAAATACAAGAAAATTGGTGTGTTGTAACAAGTAATTCACTAACTTGTAAATGAAAATCGGCACTACCGGGGGATCCACACACAAAAGTGATGATCGTTGGATCGTTCCGCAAGGATAACACACTTTCCCTCACTCAGGGTGCGTTCTTTTCAACTTTTTTTTATCAGGTCTCAAAACTTATCAGGTTTAATCAAGTCAAGTTTAATAAGTTATAATCAAGTGAACTTAATATGTTTAATCAGGTCAGGTCAGGTCGAATAAGTTGAAGAGAACGCATCCTCAGTGAGTCAATGACATCCTTATCAGGTTTGAACAAGTCAGGTTTAATAAATTATGCCAAGTTAACTTTAATAAGATTAATCAACTCCGACCAGGTCAAATCAGGTCAAATAAATTAAAGAAAACGCAAGCTACCAAAGTGTGATAGGCATATCATTAATTCATTATTTTGGTTCATAGGGTATGCCCAAAGTCTTGTTATTTCCGTGTCGGTAGAAAGCTACCAATTAGAATTATTAGCAGATGTTGTTTTGTCCAAAATATATTGTAAATTGTAGAAAAGTTGTACTGTAATAGGAAGCTTGACCATGTTTAATTAACTTGTTGTATGGTTCCGACTTCAAATCTCTGCTTGTTAGATCTGACAATCAGATCATATTGGAATCGGATCATTTCACATCAAATTATTTTTGGACATTTTTCAAATTGGATTTGGGTATTGTTCTAAACTTCTAACATCAAATTTTGGAATTGGATGGGTTTTTGGAATGAGATTTTTGACCAAAATCACATCGGAGTGTTTCAACTAGGATAGTTGAGGATCAGATTGAAACAAAATGAGTCATTGATAGATTGGATAATATATTGTTCTTCAATCATTGTTTTAATAAATATGTGCAACAATATTTTTAACAAATAAAAATATATTGTTACTTTTTTGGGTTGTCATTTTAATTACCGACTTATTACTTTTTTTTATAAAACCTTATATATTAGAGGTAAATTCAATATTAATATGATAATATCTGTAATGTAGAAGCATAATCATTCATAAGTTTTTCTTTTTGAATAGTACATAAATTTTAGGGTTATCTTTTCAAAAAATCAAACCCTAATTTATCTAGAGCTAAAAAGTAAACAAATTTTATTTTCATCTACTTAAAATCATTCATAAGATATTAATGAAGATAATTTCTATATTAAGATCTACATAAATACAATTTTAGTCATTAATGTCATATTAAAATCAACGACCAATAATAGAAATTAGATTAAATTGAGGACGGACCAAATCAATTCAAATAAAATTTCGAATTATGCTTAGAATTATCGTTTCAGGGCAAAATCGAATCTTGAATAATCAGATATTTCGAATTGAATATCAGATATATCTTATCATGGCTAGGACTAGTAAGGGGCCCTGAGATAATGGTTGTATTTCATGTCATTGTTCCTAGAGATTTATTTGGAAGATTTAGTAGGCCATGTCTCCAGTCTCCACTGAGGCAAGTTTTGATTTTGGCCTTTTGTGAGATGAGATGTGCTTTTGTAATTATTCAATAATAATCAATATACCAACAACGAACACACGGATGTAGCCTGTGTGAAGAAGGCCTTTTTAGTATTTAACTTGAAGTTTTATATGTATGCAACCACTTTTTATGTCTCTAGGAAAGTAGCTAGTATAAAAGAGCACTTTGATGTCTAGATCACGACTCTAATACCTTAGCTTGAATTCTAGATCATAGCCAGATTTGTTACTTTGGGGGTAGGGATTTTCAACGATAGGGGACATGGATGCACTAATGATACTCTTCCCATTCATGTTTGGTATTATGCTGAGCCCCCATAAAGTCCGCATGTGAGTGTGAAAAAAAGTTTAAATTAAGGTGGAGTGTTGAGAATGAATTCCACAATGATAAGCTAAAGGGTTACTCGATCTTTTCATTGTCGTATGGTTTTGAGGTGGAACATCCTTATTCTTGTAATTTGTAAAGTAGACTTGCACTCATATGTGGCAAACATGGCTCAGACCTGCTTGACATGATATCAGAGCCCAGATTGGGTTAAAATTGATTTGAGCCAAGATTATGCACAACTCACATGTTAAGAAGAGTATTGAACCGCTTACACGTGAGTGTAAAAAAAAAAAGTTGGAATTAAAGCGGAGTGTTAGGATTGAATCCCATATTGATAGCTCCCCTTATTGTTATATGGTTTTGAGGTGGAACCTCCTTAGCTTGGACTTGTAGTTGTACTTGTATTCCCCTGGGGCGGCTTGGCGGACGCAGTTTAAACCCGTTTGAAATAAAAAAAAATTTTAGTGTTGTGAATTGAATTTAATAAGGATTTCATTACCTTGCTTGATATGGGAATATATGGGATATTGGTAACACATGTCATTTCCTAGAGTTCGTTTGTTTTGACGTTCAATAATTGTCAATGTAAAACATGTCAAACACATTTTCTTTTCTTTTTTTGTTTGACCATAGAAAAATATAAGGGGGAAAGAAAAAAAAAGTGGAGATATAATACATCTTTAAAAACTTTTATTCATGCATTCATTTAAAATTTTGCATATATAATAAGGGAATATCAAGATTGTAAAAAAAAAAAAAATCATTACTTAAAAGCACGTGTAAAAAAAGTATCAACTATAATGAAAGTAAATTCAAACAATTATGATGCAATAAATAAATTTTTTATTTATTTAAATATTCAATAGCAATTCTAAAGAATAAAAATTAACAAATCATAAAAAAAACCGAGATGTATAATATAAGATTATAATCTCATTAGTTTATCTTAACAAGATAAGGGTTAAATAATCTTATGATATTACAATGATTTTACTTATACTGACTTACATATATAAATTCTTTAGTCCATGCACGCATCGCTTGCAAATAATGCTAGTAATTATATAATGAATGTAATTAATTGGCATATACTATGGCATTGTTCTTCTAGAATTAAATTCAGTTCAACACCTGCTATGTTTAGGATTTATTTCAATTCATTTCAATCCAAATAAAAGAACAGGATAAACTACATCGGGCCAAATTAATCATCCCAAACCAGACCAAAATGAATCAGGCCCCACTGGAACATACCACATCCAACCATACTAGATCAAACGATACTAGACCAAACCACACCAGACTTGACCAAATCAAATCAAACTTGTTTGGTCCAAATTACACCAAACCAACTCAGCCTGGACTAGGACAATCCTGGCATGGAGGCTTAAGTACGTCAATATAGTTGTTTGGGAATTTAATTTTTTTGTTCCCATGTCCTAACTCCTAAGTATCCAGAAAATCGTAGATTATAACCTTAGGCTTCCACTCTCGGTGAGTCACTCATAGGATAACTTTGTTTTCACCCCGATGTAATTATTCAGGTCCTAGGAACTTACATACAGGGAGCTCATTTTCTGCTTTTGACCTCCATAATGAAGTGGTGTGTCCCTCCAAAGATTTTTTTTTTGATGTTTGGTCATGTGGCCATGTTCTGGGTCTTCCAACTCCTTTACAAGACTACACAACGACCAATATTCATCTTGGAGACTCTGCAAAATTTGTAACAACCGCGTTCCCATGTTTCGGGATATTTTGTTCACCTCGAGATCTTAGAAAAAACATGGTTTTTAATCTTCATTTTCATTTCTCTCCTTGGGGAAGTTCTAAAGCTCGTTCTATTTTCATACGGAGTACTATTTTTTCAATGGCCCTTGGGTCTCACAAGGATGCTCCTTATCTATTTTTTACTTCAAAGACTACATATTGTGTCCTTCTAAAAGATTTTTCGATGTTTGAGTCATGTGCTGTGTTGGGTCTTCCGCCACTATTATATGACTCCAAAGTGTCTGATATCCTTCCTGAGAACTTTCCAACACCCAACAAGATCACAACAATGATAATTGTATGCTATTAGAGGTATTTGAAAGATTCAGTGGAAAATATACAATCTATTTTAGGACATGAAAAATAAAAATAAACTTATTACAATCTAATCTTTATGAAATTAGACATTGTGTTAGAGAAAGTAACCAAGCAAAAAAAAAAAAATGGCCCATAAAAGTTATAATTAACTGAATTTGTATTGTTGAGTTTACTCTTTCCTTGATATTACAAAAAGATGCCATGGGTTACCTCCTTTTATAGGGGTTAATCTTTCATTATCAAAAATAAAATATTGTAGTTATTTGCATAGTATTAGGTATAAATCAATTCTAACTTTATACACAGTACTTGATATAATTCCACAGTGATAAGTTTGTGCTTGATTAGTAAGTAGTTTAGTACGTTGCTTTATTTTCTTCTATGTAAATATGTGTAAATAATTATACAACTCACTTTTCTGAAACAAAAAACAATAACAAAAAACAAACCTCTAAAAAAACACCTCCGACATACTAACTATGCAGGAAAGAAAGGAAAAAAGGCCCATAAACTAGCTAAGATATATACATCGCCCTTGAAAAAACAGTTGGTAGGCAGCAACATACCAAATTGCTTGATTCCCTAATATATGACCTCCAAGTATCCATTATAATGCCTTCGACGAAACTCCAAAACACTACCATACATCCGATCAGCAACCCCAACAAAGAATGCTTCAGTGTCAGGGCTAAAGGAGATCCCTGCAATCTCCCCAAACAGGTCAATTTCTTGTGCCTTGTCATACCCAGATTTAGTATCGAAGATGTGCACAAAGTCAGCTGGCTCAGCCATTGCCATAAACCGGCCATCTGAGCTGAATTTCAATCCTCTTATGGCACCCATATTTCCCTTAAGCACCTCGAGGGACTCAGACATGTTCCTGATATCCCAAAGTCTGCATGTTGTGTCTTGATTTCCAGTAGCCAAGATTCGCCCATCAGGGTGCCACGCTGAAGCGAACGAGTAATCTGAATGACCTTTGAGGGTGCCAATGACTTTTCCTGTATGAGATTCAGAAATCAAGCACTCTGCACTGTCTCCAACGACAGCCATTAACTTGCCATCGGGAGTGGCTGATATGCTCTACAGAACAAACAAAGCAAAGGAAATAATAAGTTCTAGCCTATATGCTCAAAGCATCTACTTCAAACAAAGAAACCGTGATTTGGCTCACACTCACATTTACAGACCAAGGGAAGCAATAATCATTGACGCAGACGAAGTTTGCAGCATCAAAAACTCTAACATGAGCATCATTGTTGCCAGCTATTACCCATTTTGAACCACTGGAGCTGTTGCATATATCTACTGCATTAGTGATAGCATTTTCCTCTGTTGTTATTTTTGTAGTAAATGCCACTTCTTGCTGACTTAAGTACTGCAACCAGACAGAGAAACAGAGTGAAATAGAATGTAAACGACCGTAGAAGCTCAACCAATAGTAAGAAACAGAGAATAGAAAGCAAATAGATAGACACCTTATTTTATAAGAATATAAAAGTGTATCATGCAATTGAGATGATTAGTTCGGTTCGGTTCGGTCCAGTCCGAATTACAGCCTTAATTATACCAACAATTATATAGCTAACGTGCAAACGCCAGTCCTTTTAGAGAAAGAAGTAAACAGAACACAGACGCCAGTATATATAGGTACCTTGCAGATAAGCTCCCCTTGGAAACCACCAGCCACCAAAAGATTATCCTTCACACACATCGTGCTAATCTTTACTCTAGACAAGGGCTGAGGAAGAGATTGCAAACATTTCTGCAATGGATCACGTTATTGAAACTGTCAGATGACAATGTAAATCCTAAATGATTGGTGGTATTTTAAACAGATGACACTCATCAGTATGACTCACTGTTGAAGGCACAATTGGTTTTGCCACATTAAGCACTTCTTTGCTTCTCTTACACACAGCAGACCAGTGCATAACTGAGGAATTCTGTATAAGATAGACATCGTGCTTGGATGTAGCCCACAAAAGATTCCTCAGCTACAGACAGAAACAGATAGCTGGCAATTTAGTGACAATCACCAAAACATCAACACAAAGGGGAGGGGAAAACTGATTCCAGACTGTTGGCAAAAAATCAGGAATCATCCACTAAAGGGCTCATATAATCAAGATCTAGCTCCCGTTATGCTACCTCTATTTCTAACCTAATAATTACTATTGAACCAAGTAGCTCTACAATCTTCGATCTAGTGTAAAATCAACTAAAAATATGAACATCAAGAATCTGGATATCAACACTACAAGAAGCTAACATCTGTACATAGTAGACATTGGACTAGGACATGAGTTAGAGCCATAATAGTCTTGATTTATAATGTGGTAAGGAATCAAGATGAATGCTTAGCACCTAACAAACTACAAAATTAAAACTAGCACATGCAATTATGCAAATATTAGACATTTGCATGCAATATGCATGTAAGTGACAAGCTAAGATCCAGTCCAAAGAACAGAAGCAATAAGATAAAAATAAGTCATTCCTGCATTAGGCAGAGCATTAAGAAAACAGAATATGAAAGATTGCCCTGTTATCGTCAATGAGTGGAAATTTCAGGTTTTCTAACATGTTAAGCACTATAATTCTCCACTCATACCATATTGAAATGTATTCTTTAAGCACCAGCTGCTCAGATGACCAACCTGCTAAAGACATGTTAAATTCTAATATCACAGAGCAGTTAATGCAATATTAACAATAAAGCTGCAAACACCGCTTCAAAGCATTGACATGGTTCACAACTCCACATTTCCCTCAGCAATATTCGGAACCCCTGGGCCACCCAAGCAAACACAAGCAGAGTTCAATTTTAATAATAGATAAATTTATAACATTAACAAATAGAAATAAGCACATGACTTGCAAGTTGGAGCCTCCAAAGATGGAATACACACATACAGGACCTACAAATGTGCCAGCAGGCCCAGCACTGATCCAAAGTACATATTAAATGGTAATAGGTAATTTCAAAAAACGAAGTGGCAAAGATCAAAAGCTTGTCAATCCACTTCGATACAGCAACATATATACTTGACAGACAGACTCTCTTAAATGCTTTAAATCAACCAGTATAATTTGAATATATAAGGCACTCTTCAGATAACTCTTGAGTGCAATGTACTGCACAAATAAACTTGTTATGCAGGGATAGTGGTTTTGGGAACTAAAAGGACAAAGGGAACCGTATGTCTACATGAACACAGATATGGAAAATCACATTAGGGAAATATACTAAGCAAAGAAGGAGTTTAAGGAAGAAGTATGAGAAGCCACAATATGCTGATCACAAAAGGGAAATACTACACCAGTATTGCAATATCTCACAAAGCAAAAACCACTCAAGATAGTAACTTACATGATTGGCCCTTTTTTTAGGATAATTTGTGAATATATATCATCATACCAAATTTTGTAATCACTAAACCTTCAATTATCTGCAAAGAAAGAACCAGTAAATACAAGCCCATGGCTTATTGCCACTGGGTTTAACAATAATACAATATATCTGGTTTTGAAACGGGAGGTAATTGCATGAAAAGATAAAAGGTCTAGAAATATCTAAATACAAAATTGTGTAATAGACAATGAGGTTGGTGTAGATCAAATTGTGCAATATAACAGCTCGACTAGTCTAGAAGTAGGTTGTCTTGTTTGATTAAGTTACTCAATAGATATCTTGATGAGTAGACTAGATTCAAATCTTCTCCTTCTGTCATCAATCTCAGTATTTATAAGAAACGCATGGTAGCTGGATTTAATGATGCTTCAAACAAAACCCAAACCTCATACTTAATCATAAACCACTGAGGCAAAAAATAGCTTATACGATAGAAATATGTTTTCCCTAACTCCAACATTCATAACCAAATACCATTTTTGTATGACTGCCACCTTTGGTCTATGGAACAATGAATATCATAGAAGTTGTACTAGATTATTTACAAAACTAGCATTTCAGGTCATTTTGTAACAAGTCTAATAAAACAAAATACTTGTGGAAAGAGTTTAATTTCCTGTTTAATTTTTAAATAAAATAAAATAAATAAAAAATAAGACAAAGGGAATTATATGCCAAGCTCTTTTTCTCTGCTTTTCTCTAAAAGTCAAAAGTTAGTCATATGCACATGATGCAAGTAAAACGAGATGGGGAAAAAGTATGTGACTTAAAGGGGCTGTAACTTTTTCCTCATTTTTAAAATGTACTCCGTAGGTCAGTAGTAGTAGAGTAAAGAACCTTAAATCACATTGATAAACTTGATTACTGAGAATATAATATATTAAGTAGAATTAAATGGAGGATTCCTCAATTTAAAGCACTTGACAACCTTCTATAATCAAGGAAAAGACAGAAAGGCCAAAAATTTTACCTGAAAATGCACAATTGTGGGCTTGATAAGCCTGGTATTACACTGGAAATCATAGAAGGTATAGCCTTTCTTCACTTGCATGCATTCCTGATTGCAACATGCCACATATCAGCAACATGAAACAATTTAGATTTTATGGTAAACTTTAAAGTTAAGGTGCTAGTAAACATTCAGACACTCATGCCTAGATATCTATGTTGCTTAAACACGGATAATTTGTCTAATTGGATATGGGTGTTCAAGTATCCGACTCGGCTAATTTGAGAAAAAGTTATAAGTTCTTAGTTAAAAAAGAATTATCTAGGTATCTTATCGTGTCCGACACGACACGAGTAGACACGTGTTTTTTTAAGGTATATCAAGGTGTCGAAGTAACACAGCTAGATATCAATGTTTTTAATTAATTATTAACCAAAGATAATAGAAAGATAAAAATTCAAAAGTATACATTGACATTAATCTAACAAAATCTCACTAAGACATGACTACTTTTTACTCAATATAGATAAACATCTTTAAACAGAATAAGAAATGTGAATCATGGACACTGGACAGTGGACAGGGATATGTTTTGTAATTAATATGATACTAAGGAAAAATTAATCATCCATTCACAGTCTTATGACTTTAACCTTGATTTCATAGTCTTATGACTTTAGCCTCCTTGACAAGTTCATATTCTTTGAGACCTAAAGGTTGTTCCTCAAACTAGAGTTGTTACCGTTGCCTGTTTCAATTGGTGTTTTTTTGGAGTTTTCACATTATATGGTGTACTCCGTATTACATATTCATGCTTGGCAAGTCTTATCAACACTTTCAGTCTTAGGGGAATTTGTGCATTGATGTTGTAATGGAGATTAGTGTATATTTTTGTGTTTGAAATTGTGTGGATATAGAGTTTTTTCCTCAAGTTGTGTTGTATGGAGTAAGTTTCAAGTTGAGAGGAAGTTGGAGACTATGGAGAGTGAATAAAAAATTAGAGTCAAACTTAGACCTGGTAATCGATTCGAATCACATCATTTCAGATCAAATTATTTTCGGACCACTTTCACATCGGATCATTTCAGATTTGGAATATGCTTGGTTCATCATGCTTTTGGACGGATCGGTTTTCGAACCGAAATCAGATCAAGTCAAAATTGGTCATCGATTGAATAAGTTTTTTCCTTAATAAATATGCCCCATAGTATTTTTATTGTCATTTTTATTTTTGATTTGTTACATTTTTATGAAATATTAAATATAAATTTAATTCAATATTATAATTGTAATTTAAATAGTCATTATTATTCATAAGATATTAACTGCTACACGTTATATATTAGAATATAATTTATATATTAAAATATAATTTATATATCAACATCTACAAAATATTATTAGTCAGTAATTTTATTATGGCGTTACAATTTTCACTTTTATGATAAGAGTGAAATTGAGAGTGAGCCTACCATTGTTCTAATAAAAAATAGAAACGTTCTTCTCACCTCCTCCTCCTCCTTTCGAGGTCCATAAATGGCCGTCCCTCTCCCTCTGCATAATTTCCATCCTCCATGAATACAACTTGTAGTATCCTATTTACAAGTTAAAATCTTGCACGAAATAACAAAGGAAAAATCCACAAGAATAATCTCACCTTTTGATCATCTTCTCATATTAATCAAACCTTTCGATTAACTCAATATAATCCCACTTTTTACCAGTATTTGCTCAAAATGGTCCAAATAACCGGTTACCTGCTTAACAGGTTATAAAATGTATTTTCTTATTTTTTTAAAGCATAATGAAGTTTTAGTAAAAAAAAAAAAGTTTTTTTTTCCCGTATTTCTTCCCTTTCTCAGTAGCTTACTGTACTGTTCATCCATTTCCAACCTCCTCCATCTAAATCTCAGTCCCCTGTCTCCATCCCTCCACCATGCATTTTGCCATTATCCTATCAATCCAAGAGCCACCTTTGATTCCACCTCCCTGCACCGTCTCCCTTCTGCATGCTCGTCGCCTTCCCCCTCATCTGCTCTCCCTTCCTTTTTTCAATTACTTGAGGTGGTGGTTGGGGTTTCATTGTCTCCTCATGCCGATATTCTCTCCCTCCCTCTCTCTCTCCCTTTTTTTTGGATTATTTAGTTTAGATTTTCATGGTTGATGTTACTAGTGGTTGCGCCGTTGTGGTGGATTTTGTGGTTGTGGGTTTTGTTGGGGTTAGGGTTGGGTCACAATTGTCAGTTTACTTAGCGTTGGGATTCGATTGCCATGGATTTACATGTGATTGTGGGTTTGGTTTGGGTTGCGGTTGGGTCGTTTTCAATTCGTGGTTGTGGTTGGGTCTTTTTTTTTTGAGGATTGTGGTTGGGTCTTTAATCTTTATACAACTTTGATTCTGGTTATTTATGGATGTGGTTTTATTGTTATTGTATCTTGGGTTGTGGTTGTGTTCATGGGTTTGAGTGTAGGCGGTTTTGGTGGTGGGTTAATGGATGTAGGATTTTAGGCGCTTATAGTAGTGCGGTGGTTTGTGGGTGGCGTGAAGGTTATGGTGGGGGAGGGGGGTTGAGGTAGGGGGATGACAATGATGGAGGTGGGGGAAGGGGGGCTGTGGTGGATTGGGAGCAATGGTGATTGGTAAGAAATTATGAAATTAACTGAAAATTAAAATCATTTGAATTAAATAAAGTTTTATGTTTTAAAATTAGAACTAATAAAAACAAGACAAGTGTTCAATTAACCTAACCTGTTACTAAGTTATCTCAACAGGTCATGGACCAAAATGAGCAAATAGAGGTGAAAGGTCGGATTATACTGAGTTAATCGAAAGTTTGGATTAATATGAGAAGATGAGCAAAAGGTGGGATTATTTTTGTAAATTTTTCCAATAACAAAAACTTAATTGCGAAATATTTTGTAACATAAAAAGGCAAAAAATAATATTTGATTACGGTTTCCAAACAAAAGTAGAGTTCTAAGGTAAAAATGTTACTCCCAAAAGCACATAGTTATAGTTTAGAGAGTTGAGTATACAACAAGAACCCAAACTTTTGGATTTTTCATCGCCACGCCAACAACTCAAAAACACATCCGGTGCTAAAAAATGATCTAATTCAACTATAAAAACCAAATAGCCCTCACTGCCGAAAAATCGCGTCCACCAAACTTAACTTTATTGAAGCTTTGAACAATGATTTTTTCTTAAATTACTTCAATTCTCAGTTTTATTCAATATTTTTCACAATCAAAAAATCTTCAAAATGGTTGATTATCTTCTCTATGAAAGGTAAAACTATATTTTTATTTTGCCATAACATTTTATTTTCTATACGGATTTTGGCTTGTAATGTCCTTGTTTTTTAATTTGATTTTAAATTTTGGAGGAACTAGAACTCGAAACTAAGATGGGTTGATTTAACAGAGTTGTGTTAAATTATTATTTTTTGATTCGGTAAAAAAACCACCAACTTATTGACTTTTTTAAATTTGGGCCGGATTACTAAGCATGGGTCCTAATAGTCTATTTGGTTGTTGGTAATAAATTGTAGTAATGCTAATAGAATTAATTAAAGTGTAATTTTATTAACGATAACTTTTTTTAGGATTTTTTGTCCGAAACTAACTCACTTTGGACCACTTTGTGAAAAACTACATTCAACTAACGAAATTGTCCCAACATACGTAAACTTTCAAAACCATTGTTGACAACTACCCAAGTGTTTTTTTGCTTTTTGACCGCAGTTTTTAAGCCCCCAAAAATGGTTTTCCAAATACAAGACCTTTCTTTTTTGTTGCAAGTAGCTTTTTATTCTCTCTTTTTGCTATTTTAGTTGTTATTGGTGTTGCTGGTTTTGGTATAAGGGTTGGAAAACCACTTAGACAATTTCGTTAAGTGAATGTAGTTTTTCACAAAGCAATCCAAAGTTCATATTGTTTAGACAAAAAAATACTACTTTCTTATTAGGATTCATTACCATTGGGATGGTGATGTTGAATGAGAATTGACATTTATGAAAAAAAATAGATAAATTAAAATTAAGCTAGCACCTCCTTAGAAATAAATATTAATTTTCCTTTCAAATTTACATCATTTTTTATCTTTTTGAAAGTTGAGGTCCAAATTATATATGCTTAACTCATAATATAAGAATTTATGACTATGTTCCTCAACAATAAACTGTAACCTGGAAGACCGGAGCTATAAATAATGAACATCCTCAAGTAAAAGTCCAAAATATAAAACCTGACCTCCTTTTCTGGACGAGATGAAGATGGTAGGTTTTCAAAGTTGTTATACTGTTTCAAACGAGTGTCGCGATACTTCTCTCTGGTAAAATTAAGCCTCTCCCATGGAATTCCTTGTATATCTTTTCCATTCCTTGCTTCCACTGCTGTCGTACTGTCATTTTTCGACATTCCTTTTCCTTCGCACTAAAAAATTCATCCGCAAATGTATGTTCAATAATAGACTCTCATCAGATGATATAAAACAAGTTTGAAGAAGCAAAAAACACTTACGAAATCAAAATCATCATCGAAGTCAGAATCAAAAGGATCGTCGTTGCCGCTACGATAAGTTCTTGGTGTAGAGCTGTCGGTAAATGGTAAAAGCTCATCATCAATATTTGCCATCCCGTATACCTCATCAATGAATTCAAGCTCATCATTTTGGAACTGAAACTGCGCCATTTTGATTCCTGCAATCAATTTTTAACCAAATTGAAAAATCGAAATTTAGGGTTCAAATTACGAAACAATCTGAAAAACTGAAAAAGAAGGGAGAGTTACCTGATAAAATACAGAAAAAGATTTAGTTTGGTTGAATTCGTCAATGGAAGATCAGACAGAAGAAAACGAGAAAAGTGAATGTAAGTCGGCAAGAGAATTTCAGAATTTGGTTGGGCAAAATTTACAGAAAATGGAGAATACAGAGTATGACCGGTGGTTTTTGGCAATATGACCGGTACTTGCATAGTTGCTTTTTTTGGGTGGCAATTAAAGATGGCGGGGGGCTCTCAACATAGTTATTACTCTGTTTATCCCTTTTATTTGCAAACATTTGTTTTTTTACATTTCTCAACACACAACTTTAAATAAAAATATATGTAAATACATATAATAAAAATTATAAAAGTTATATATTAAAAAACTACACATCAAGCCGAATCAAACGAAATCCTATTTGACTATATTTTTTTATGTTATAAAATTAAAGATAGTCAAAGTTACCCAATGAACAATGAAAAAAGTCAAATTGTTGCAAAAATAAGGGGACGGAGGGAATAACTTATATGGAAAATGATAAAGCCACAACTAAAATTGATATAGACACAACTCATTGTGAGAGCACATCTTGCTATGTTCCTCTCACAAAAGTTGTGCATATATTAATTTTAGTTGTGCCCTTTCAAAATAAATTTAGTTGTGCCAATATCAATTCCCGACTTATATGGGATAGTGTTGAATTCATTTCGAAATATATTTTTAAAATATATAAATTTTACTCATATATATTTAGAGATATTATGAGTCCAAAATATGTCTCGATAAGTGTAAGAAGAAAAGTGTTATATTTTAAAAAAATGGATGTAGTACATCTGTATATCAGAATTCACTTTAAGAAAAAATCAGTTTTAAGTTTAATAAATTTAGATAAGTCCAGTTCAGATGTAATAAGCTCATATAAATTTAGTTTAATAAGTTGAAAAGTTGCCTTAAAAAATAATAACTTTTAGATTTAATAAGTTCAAATAAATTCTGTTCAGGTGCAATAAGTTCAAGTCTGATAACTTAAATAGAGTGAACCCTTAATTTTTGCTATATTTTTACTTTTTCAAAAATTGTATTGAATGGATAAGGCTCTGTTCTTTTGGACTTAAAAGCTACAGTAATCAGATTAGATCAGATCAGACAAACTCAAATCAGATCAGATCAGACATTATTACTCTTTATTATTACCGAACGAGTTTTCCGGCGACGGTTTTCAGGACGACTTTTCCGACGACGATTTTCGGACTGACTTTTCCGGCAGTGATTATTCAGCCGACTTTTCCGCCGACGATTTTCAAGCCGAGTTTTTCGGCGACGATTTTCGGGACGACTTTTCCGACAACGATTTTCGGACTGACTTTTCCGGCGGTGATTATTCGGCCGACTTTTCCGGCGACGATTTTCAGGCCAAGTTTTTCGGCGACGATTTTCAAACTAAATTTTCCGACGGTGATCATTCGGCTAACTTTTCCAGCGACGATTTTCAGGCCGAGTTTTTCGGCGACGGTTTTCGGAATGACTTTTCCAGCGGGGATTATTCGGTCGACTTTTTCGGTGACGGTTTGGTCAAATTTTTCGGCGGTGATTATTACTACTACTACTATTATTATTATTATTAGTATTAATATTATTATTTGAAGTTTTGGAGTGAGATTGAATGAAGAGGTGAAATGAAATGGACTATCATAATAATAATTATTATTATATTAATTATTATTAATAATAATTATTATTATATTAATTATTATTAATAATAATAATTATTATTTTAGTATATATGATCATGTATTACATTTCTCATAAAAAAATAAGTATTACAAAAATAAAAATAAAAGGTTAAAATAAAAATAATTCAAATCAGATCAAATCAGAACAGATCAGATCAGATCAGATCAGAACAGATCAGATCGGATCAGATCAGAACAGATCAAATCAGATCAGATTAGACAAACTCAAATCAGATTAGTCATAAAGAACAGAGCCTAAGTCATATGTGGATATGAGTAGAGGTAGCAAAACCAACTTGTACCTCGATTATCTAACGTATACCCGATCCCGAACCCGAAAGTAACTTAAAATCCATTTTAACCTGGCCATTATTATTATGACGGGAAATGTTTTCCTTTCCATTATTATTTTTTTGAGACATTCATTACAATTGTAATGTAAAATATCTATAACAATTATTAAAAGGCGTGCATTTCAACGAGAGAGTGACACATGGCACTCACACTCCGCATATATAATGTCACGTAAGCACACACATAAGCATATCTATAATCTATAGTTCTATAATCTATAACCTATCTATAACAATTATTAAAAGGCGTGCATTTCAACGAGAGAGTGACACATGGCACTCACACTCCGCATATATAATGCCACATAAGCGCACACATAAACATATCACTGCCATGTAAGCATGCAATGTCATCTAACAAAAATGAACACTTTATGTCTTAAGCATGCTCAAACCCTTGACCTCTTAAAAGAGAAGTTTAAAAGCTAACCATTAATCTATCAAATTATACACATTTATAGAGTCAACCAACTTTGATTTTCTCTTTATATATCCTCTTTTTAAACATATTGATTTATTTTTAGAATTCTTTTCAATTTTAACATTTTTTTGGAGTTGATTCTCATAGTCAAAATCAATAATGTATCATTCGACCACAATAATAACATCCAATGTACAATATTTTGTCCAAAGTATCAAATTATATCCAGCATTGTATTAAGTTACAAAATTTCCAAGGTTGTTTTTTACAACTCCAAATTCATTGTAGTGTTTTTAATACATATTATATACTCCGTATAGAAGATCATGAAAATTGTATGACCCGGGGCAACGCTCGGGCCAAAATTCTAGTTTTCTTTTTAATTTAAGGGGAAAATACTTTCAATAAAGTGGAAAATGACTTTCCACCTTAAATTTTACAATGCATTTAACGGAATAATATTTTACACCAACCCAAATAATGCAAAATGAAAAAACAATTTTCAAAAAAATATTTTACATCCAATCAAACGGATCATGCGACCATCTTTCCATGTTTATGAGCACCCTACATTTCTATTCCTACACATTCCTATATACGAGGTATAACTGCAAGCCTCTCGATACACCCAAGTGGTTCCACGTGTCTTCATGGTTTGAAATCTGGCACTCTTACACCAGGCCACGTGCGCTGAGCCCTCACTATAATTTACTTAACGTAGTCGAACCTCGAACTACATAACCTCGACGCCGATAATTTAACTATAGTTAGGGCTTGTTTACTCCAGATTATATTCAGTTCAGTTTAGTTTATCTCTATTTAGTTCAATTAATACACTTCTATTCAGTTCAGTTCAATTTAGTTCAATTCAGTTCAGTTCAGTTCAGTTCATCTCTATTCAGCTAATGTAAACGAGGCCTTAGTTTCAACTATAATATAATCTCGACATGACGTGAATTATTTTTGGATTTATTAAATCACAATATATTAACTTCATCCTCATCTATTTCCACTGCTCAGCTTTTTTTAATGTGTGATATACTAGATCTTGAATTAGTCTAATTGTAGGTTATTCGGTTCAATTTAACCGACATACGCATTTGAATGGAAAAAGATAAGGAATGCTAACAAGTGCATACATGCATACAGTGAGATTCAAATTCAAAATATCAAATTTTTCATTCACAAGAATTAACCAATAAATTAACACTCCTACGTTTTTTTATTTTGTATGATAATATATGGGATGCTAGGCCTTGAAACCGGACCATACTGTAGGTCACCCGACCCAATTTTAGTCAACACACGCATCTATAATTGGATAATAAGGAATCCTCACAAATGCGTGCAATGATAAATTAATAATCAAATTTATGATCTCGTGTCTGAAATTCTGAAACCTTAATCACTAGACTAAACACATCATCCTCCCTCTTTCATTTTTATTTGTGCTAGCTTACGTTTCTCAGATCTATTGTTATTATTGGGAATATTTTTCCTCCTCTAGTCAACTCTCTTTAGTCAGTATTAGTTATTTTACTTAGCATAGCTTCCTCTCTCTATATATAGTTTATTGCTCTATAGAACATAGCAAGTAGTTCTCTGTTCGTATAATAGCGGGAAATGGCTAGTAAATCAAAATGATTTTTTTAGCAAACATATCAAATGGTATTTTTGTAATTTTGTTGAAAATAAATTACCAAAACACCCCCTATAGAGTTGGTGCTCGGATCCCTGTTCCTAAAGTTTGTCAAAATTACCTTAAAATGCCATTTGAGATACAAACTTTGTATCTCAAATTGATTTACTGGTCATCCCTCGTATAATAGCTGCTCGAACATTCTTCTGCATTTTTCCTCTTCTATTCAAATAATAAAGATTTAATATTTTCTTCTTCCTAATTCTTAGATTAATTTCATGGTATCAGAGCCAATACCCACATTGGGTTTACTTGCTCTAAAATTCTCAGGGTATTCGAATTGCTGATTTTTTAGGGTTTATGTTTCTTCGACTGATTGTTGGGATTTGTTCGTTTGTTCGTCTTCTGGTGTTCGAAAGACTGTCTGAATACAAGAATTATTTTCCTCCTCTGTACAAAGCCGAATTTTAATCTGCTACAAGTCGTGGGTGAAGATGGCTTCATCAATTGCAACATCTAGTGCTGATTCGAACCCATCTGATGGTATCAATCAAGGTATTTTCGATCCCCTATTTGTATCTCACTCTGATAATCCTGCTGCCTATTTAACCAAAGTTGTCTTTAATGGGTCAAATTACTTGCCATGGAGTAGGAAAGTATATAGATCTTTAGGGGCTAAGCATAAACTAGGTCTAATTGATGGCTCTATTAAAGAACCCGATTCAACACATAAAGAATTAAAGATTATGAAAAATGGAAAACAACAGATTTTATGGTGTCTTCTTGGATCTTGATTTCTATGGATAATGATTTGGCTGAGGATTTTCACTATACAGAGACAGCTTATGAACTATGGTGTGATATAACAGATAGATTTGGACAAACTAATGGACCCTTAATTTTTCAATTGAAGAAAGAAATAACTAATCTTAAACAAGAAAAACTCACTGTAATTACCTATTTTGGTAAAATGAAAAGGCTATGGGACGAATTATAGAGTCTAAGAAAGAAACCATCATGCTCATGTGATATACTCGAAAAATGCACTTGTCATTATGTTAAGCAAATCTCTGATGAATTACAAGAAGACAAATCAATGCAATTCCTATATTAGGATTAAATAGTGGTTTTGATAATGTGGTAGCCAATATTCTTTCTATGGATCCATTACCTACATTGCATAGAGCCTATTGTATTGTGCAACAAGTTGAAAAACAAATGGAGGTAAGTGGGATGAATAATTCCATAGCTGAGTCTAGTGCTTTAGTTGTATACAAACCTAGGAATAATAGTGTATACTCAAGAAATGAAGGACCTGGATATTCAAGAAATGAAGGATATGGGTATAAGAATGCAATACAAGGAAAGAAAGATTGGAAGAAAGACTAGATGGAAAGGAAGTGCGATGTATACAAAGGAAAGGGTCATACATCAGATCAATGTTTTAAGGTAATAGGATACCCTGATTGGTACTATACTTTGAAGGCAAGTAAGGCAGGGGATCAAAGTCAAGAATAGCTGCCAATGCTGCTGCTGAGGATTGGGATACAGAGACTCCTTTAGAAGATGATGAAGAAAGTAAATTGAGGACTGTGCAGAACAAGAAGACCATCAAGTCAGAACCTTCTGAATTTGCTTATGCAAATTGTGCAGGTAACATCTTGAACTATTGTAAATCTAATTTAAAGAACCCTTGTGATAATATATCTTGGATCATAGACTCAGGAGCTATTGATCACATGGTTTATGATTCAAAATTATTAATAAATAAAAGAAAACTAGAAAAGGGTATTAAAGTTGGATTGCCTGATGATGGATCTTGCAAAGTAGTTCAATATTGTGGGACAGTTGTTATTAATCCTAAATTAGTCTTATATAATGTTCTTTTAGTGGATCATTTTAAACATAACCTTTTGTCTGTCAGCAAATTAGCTGAGAAGTCTAATTTACAAGTTGAGTTTACCAAAGATGGTTGTATGTTTCAGGACCTCTATAAAGATGTTGTGGTTAATGGGCATAAAGTGCAAGGATTGTACTATTTGAGAGCTAATGCCATTCATAGAGATATAGATTGTAGTACTGGAAATAAGGTTGGTATGTGTAATAATGTAGATGTTCAGCAAGGTTTTGAAATAAGTAAAAGCAATAATAATAGTACTAAGAATGTCAAAAATAGGGATAATGTCAATTTGCTTCATTCTAGGCTAGGACATATTTCTTTGAACAAGATGAGACATATTAGTGAATGTGATTGTCCTAACTTGAATTTCTCTGATTGCAATATTATTTGTGCTAGTGCAAAATTACATAAATTGCCATTTTCTTTAAGTTCTTCAAGAGCTAATGACTTGTTTAGTGTGATACATGTTGATCTTTGGGGCCCTATAAAATCACAGCTATAAGTGGAGCAAGATATTTTTTGACCATTGTGGATGACTTTAGTAGAGTCACTTGGACCTTTCTTTTGCAAAATAAACAACAAGTTTATCAAACCATTGTTAATTTTATTCAATATACTAATACTCAATTCAATAAGAAAATTAAAATAATTAGATCAGATAATGAAACAGAGTTTTTAAATGAACCTTGTTTTCAATTATTGGCTAAAAAAATGGCATTATACATCAAAGATCTATGGTCGGTGTTCCTCAACAAAATGGCAGAGTTGAAAGAAAACATAGACACTTGCTTGAAGTTGCTCGTGCCTTAAGATTTCAAGCAAATCTACCTAAAAAGTTTTGGGCAGAATGTGTGTTAACAGCCGCATATTTGATAAATAGGATGCCTACTAAGGTTCTAAATTGGAAAACACCTTTTGAAATTATGTTTGGCAAAAAACCAAACTATAATAACTTAAGAATCTTTGGATGTCTTTGCTATGCTATTAATGGAGATAGAAATAAGGATAAATTTGACTCGAGATCAAGAACTGGAATTTTTCTTGGATATCCTTGTGGTCAAAAAGGATATAAAATCTATGATTTACAAAAGAAAACTATTTTCATGTCTAGAGATGTAAAGTTTAATGAAAACCTATTTCCTTTTATGGAAGAAATACCCAAATCAAAGAATGATATTTCCACTCCCTTGGTCTCATTTGGAAATAGTAATGAGAATATTCATTTGAAAAACTCTATTATGCAACAACATGCTACTGTTATGTCTAACTTTGAAGACAGAATTACTACTGAGTTGAGCACTAGCAGAGTAGCAGCAGGGACAGCAATATACCTGGCATACTTAACAATACTGGCAGCAGGTACACTGCTGAAATAAGCACAGGGGCAGGGGACAGTCCAGCAGGCTCCACAACAGGCAGAAATCAGGTTGAATTTATGTGTATTAATTCTAAAATTAACACAGGTAATAATCCTCAACCTCCTACTAATCTGGAACAGATTAATGATGATGATGAATGTGCTAATGTTTTTCAACCTAGAACTTCTGCTAGAGTAGTTCAAAAATCTACTAAACTAGATGGCTATGAATGCCCCTACATTCCTCACAAAACTATGGATTCTGTTGAACATTCTCAATCAAAATCATTTGCAGTTAATTCTTCTAAAATTACTGAGCCTAAAAATTACAATCAAGCCAAATATTCAAAAGAATGGATTGAGGCTATGGAGGCTGAAATTAATGCTCTTGAACAAAATAAGACATGGTCCCTAACTACCTTACCTTTAGGGAAACATGCTATTGGTTCTAAATGGAATTTCAAAACTAAACTTCTTCCTAATGGTAACATAGAAAGATATAAAGCTAGACTTGTTGCTACTGGATATCAACAAAAGGAAGGACAAGATTATACTCAAACTTTTTCCCTTGTCGCTAAACTTGCTACTGTTAGAATAGTTATTGCTGTTGCTACTATAAAACATTGGCCTATGTGGCAATTGGATGTTAATAATGCCTTCTTACATGGTTATCTAGATGAGGAAGTGTATATGCTTCCCCCATCTGGATACACAAAGGCAAAAAAAGGCTAGGTTTGCAAATTACATAAATCTTTTGTTGGAAATATTAATCTAGAAAAATCCATACAAATATCTTAGGAAAAATTCTAGAAAAATCTTGTGACATAAAGGTCTAGAAAAAGCTTAGAAAAGGAATTATCTAGAATTATCTAGGATTAAATAATCTCAAGTCTTTTGTAGAAAATTCTAGAGTATGTTATGTAACACTATAAATATGTGATTGTGGAGAGAAAATTAAGTGTGAGGATTCACAAGTACATCCCACCACTAAGAGTTCCATCATTATGGAACCTACATGTAACTCCCCCAACTTTATAACACAAATTTCCCAATCAATTAACTTCTACATCTCATATAAATTTGGCTCATCAAACTTCCACATGCGCACCGCCTAAAAATTTCTATCATGGTATCAGAGCTAGAAGATTCTGTCTCCTCCAAGTGTTTACCAAAAAAATATGGTAAGTCATTACAAGCTTCCCAAATTATATATATTTCAAAATTACTCCATGTTTCATCATTCAATATTTTATCCATCATATAATTACACATTTCACATGCACATAAACATACACAAGGTGGCTAAGATGCCAACCAAATCATTTAGATGGCCAAGAAGAGCCACAACATGTAAAGCATATGGGTGGCAAATATAAGCTAGCCTAATGCATTCAAGGGTGACAAATACAAAACACTGCCAACCCATTTCATCAAGGGGCAAGGAAAAAAGTCCCCAACAATCAAGAGCCG
Organism: Salicornia ramosissima; assembly: GCA_951394345.1. Classification (NCBI taxonomy): domain Eukaryota; kingdom Viridiplantae; phylum Streptophyta; class Magnoliopsida; order Caryophyllales; family Amaranthaceae; genus Salicornia; species Salicornia ramosissima. The sequence goes on along the minus strand of OX596234.1, from coordinate 47,648,134 downwards.
GGCAAAAGACCCCGAGCATTAAAGGGCATTAGACCCTAACACAATTTTGGTAAGATCCAAGCAAAATATGGGCGATAGACCCAATAACAGTGCATGTGATGGGGAAAGACCCAAAATGCAAATTGAGGCAAGAAGACCTCATCGGTGGGATCAAAATTCAAGATACCGACCAATTCAAGGAAAAAAATTAACATGGAGTATATCAAGAGTAATTCAAGGAAACACAAGGCTTCAACACAAGGGAAGCGAAAGCAGAGGAGTAAACAAGAAGATAAAAGCCATAGAGCACTCAACAAAGACTTCAAGAGCACAAAATAAGTGCACATTATTAAAACATGAAGAGAACAATGAAGATACAAGAATGGAGAGGTGAAGAAGATCAATTCAAACATGGAATTCAGATTTTTCAAGATTAAGGGTGAGTGTTGGAAATATTAATCTAGAAAAATCCATAGAAATATCTTAGGAAAAATTCTAGAAAAATCTTGTGACATAAAGGTCTAGAAAAAGCTTAGGAAAGGAATTATCTAGAATTATCTAGGATTAAATAATCTCAAGTCTTTTGTAGAAAATTCTAGAGTATGTTACGTAACACTATAAATATGTGATTGTGGAGAGAAAATTAAGTGTGAGGATTCACAAGTACATCCCACCACTAAGAGTTCCATCATTATGGAACCTACATGTAACTCCCCCAACTTTATAACACAAATTTCCCAATCAATTAACTTCTACATCTCATATAAATTTGGCTCATCAAACTTCCACATGTGCTGTAACGACCCAACTCGCTTAAATCGGCGCGGAAGAAACCGACGAGTCAGATAGTTAGAAACTACAACTCGAAACCTAAGAAATTAAAACTAATTCCTCGAAATATTATTAATAAACCACAAACGTACAAATACCCACGAGTTCGTACATACTAATCCCAAAAGTCAAACTAAGAATACTAAACATACAAGTAAACTCCAGCTACATGTCAGAGTTATAAACAACGTAAAAGAGTCCATACAATACTCCATTACTATCTAAAACAACAGAAAACAGTAAATACAACAGATAACAGTAATAACAACGTCGCTCGCCCAACCCAAAGCTAAGCAAGAGCATCGTCATCTGAAGTACCTGAAAAGTACAACAACAGTCCACCATCAGTGGCGAGTAACATAACTGACTCACCCTAATGGGAACACACATGTACATAGCATAAATCAAACATCATTAATCACAATTAAACCCCAAAAAGACACGAGAACATCCTCAAACTCGTAATCTCAACTCGACTCAACTCGACATCCAACCTAACTCTATCTTTGGCGCAATCATTCAATTTCTAGACCGGACTGTGCTCGTACGAACGCATCTTACGCATTCGAACTTTCTACTATGCTCGGATTTGAGAATCTTACTCCCAAACCCCATGAAACCAATCTTACTGGAAATCCATGTCCCGTGAAACCAATCTTACTGGAAATTCACTAAGATCACATAGTATGACTCCAACTATCCCAATACCGCGGATGGAATAGGGGCAACGTCTTAACCCAAATACAATGAATCTTACTCAAAGTATCAGGCGTCAAAAAATGAAATCAAGCTAAACTTTAATTAATTCATTTAATCATTTTATTCATATTATTCATTATTATTACCCAACCTAACTAAATTAAGTTCAAGAATTGCCTCTAGCCTTGATTCTCGAAATTAATTAGTTAAATCATCGAAGTTATTCTCAAGAACTGCCTCTAGCCTTAATCTTGAGTCTATCCAATCATAATCCAACATTCAATAATCATTCTTTAATCGTATTAGACACTTTCTTTAACTTTCTTTATCATTTAAACCATTTTCTTTAACTTTCAAGATTCACCCAAGAACTCGTAAAGACTCATCAAGAACTCATAAAGAACTCAAAGAACTCATAAAGAACTCATAAAGAACTCATTCAAGATTCAAGATCTTCAACCAAGAACTCAATCAAGATTCAAGATCTTCAATCAAGAACTCATCCAAACTCATACATACCACACGCATATCATCATTGTCATTCGAAAATTACCACTTATACTAATCCAAAATTCATCAAACTTTGACATAATAATCATGGTCACATTACAACACATAATCAATCATAAATTCATGAAATTCATCACCAAAATATCATGAAAACCACATAAAAATTCAGATTAGAAACAACACATGGAATCATGAATAATCATCACCAAACAACCCATACATGCATTTAATTCATACTATAAACATAGTATACCAATTAAGTTGAGTTAGTATGTTACCTTATTGAAGTTTACACACAAAATCAACACAAAAGTTGCTGCCCGGAACACAAAGAACACGGCCAGATTACACGGCACAATCAACACGACCTTGCACGGTGCACCACCACCACGCACAGCTACTGCCCAGTCACGGCTGCCACGGCACGGCCACTGCACGAACCACCACCACGGACCTCTGCCCAGTCAGCACGGCTGCCACCACGACCCACACAGCTCGAACACGAACCCCACTGCACGGTCACGGCTTCACACACGGCACACCACCACGAGCCCTTACACGAACACGAACAACCCAACCCGAACCAACGATCTTGATTGAAATAGATGTGTTTAGGATTGTGTTTGGTCACCTAAAGATCAATGAACTGTGAATCTTTAAGTTTTGGGCTAGAAAAATTGATGAACAATTGAAGGCTTCAATCATCCAAAAATGGCGTGAGATTAAAGGCAAATGGGAGGGAGTTTGTGTTTTGAATTTTTGATGGCTAATTGTGTTTAAAAGCAAGGATGACCAAAAATGAGCCAAAGCCTTACTAACTCTCTTATTTATAGAGTTAGTTAAGGTGTGAACACAAGGCAAGTGGCAAGCCTTGCCATGCCTTAGGAAAACCGGCCAAGAGGGTCACTTGGGCCTAAATTGGGCTCTCGTGATCCATCGGGCTAATTTATAAAAAATCGCATGATAGATCATGCCTAAATCGATTTAACCCAAAATATTAAATAATTAAATCAGAAAATTAAATAAATAAAATTCTAATTAATTAAATAATAAATAACGTAAATAATAAAAACTAAAAATAAATATTTTGAATTAAATCGAAATTATTCACATAAAATAAAATAAATAGTTCAAAATTTAAATTTGAACTAACACAACAACATACATAAATACACATAATTATCGGCAAAAATACCAATAAAATCTGGGTCATTACATGTGCACCGCCTAAATTTTTTTTATCATCTTTGTATGGTCTTAAACAAGCTCCCAGGCAATGGAATAAGGAATTAACCATGTTTCTTAAATCCCATGGGTTCAATCAATCTAAACAAGACTATTCTTTATTCACTAAGATGTTAGATAATGAATTATTAATTCTAATAGTTTATGTGGATGACATATTGATAACAGGTTCTTCTAATACTCAAATCAATAAAGTGAATGAGGATCTAGATGCAATGTTTACAATCAAAAATTTGGGCCCCTTACACTACTTTCTTGGAATTGAAGTTGCTAGAACTAAGGATGGAATTTTCTTGTCTCAAAAGAAGTATATCTCTGACACATTAGAAGATGCTGGAATGGCAAATTGTGGGGACGCAGCAGCCCCTTTGCCCACTGGTCTTAAATTAACTCTAGAAGAAGGTGATCTCATACAAAACCCTACAATCTATTGGAAGATTATAGGAAGGCTACTATATTTAAATTTCACTCGACCTGATTTGTGTCATTCGGTTCAACACCTATCTCAGTTCATGCAACAACCTAGAACTACACATCTGAGAGCAGCCCTCCATGTTCTTTAATATCTCAAAGCCACTAGTGATTATGGCTTGTTTTACACTGCTAATACTACCCTCAATATGTCAGCTTATAGTGACTCAGATTGGGGTGCATGTAAATTTACAAGCAGAATCCTAAGTTCTTATGCAGTTCTACTTGGTGAGAATCTGATTTCTTGGAAAACCAAGAAACAATCAATTGTAAGCAAGAGTTCTACTGAGGCTGAATATAGGAGCCTTTCAACTACAGCAAGTGAACTGACTTGGGTGGAAGGCTTACTTCAAGACTTACACATCAACATACAACTTCCAATACCTCTTGCTTGTGACAACCTCTCCGCTGAACATTTAGCTCAACCCTATGTATTACGAGAAAACTAAGCACATCAAAAGAGAGATGCATTACATAAGAGAGCAAGTTGAGAAAGGTCAAATTCACGTCCACCATGTTCCTACAGTAGACCAATTGGCGGATGTGCTTACAAAACCTCTTGTTTCCTCTAGGCATCATTATTTATGTAACAAGCTTGGACTTGTTAGCTTGTCCAGATTGGGGAGGGGGTATTAGAGGGAATATTTTTCCTCCTCTTAAGTCAACTCTCTTTAGTCAGTATTAGTTATTTTACTTAGCATAGCTTCCTCTCTCTATATATAGTTTATTGCTCTATAGAACATGGCAAGTAGTTCTTTGTTCGTATAATAGCTGCTCGAACATTCTTCTGCATTTTTCCTCTTCTATTCAAATAATAAAGATTTAATTTCTTCTTCATAATTCTTAGATTAATTTCAATTGTACTGCATCTGCATGCATACGTATAGTATATACTGAGTATTTGATTTATTGAACATATCTCATAATATATCAATTTATTTTTCATTACTTCCAATTAACCAATTTACCTATTCTGCGTCTTGGAATAATTTTTCTACTTTTCTTTAATTTCCAATTCTTGCATTTGTTTTTATTCAAAAATAATAATAATTACATTTGTTTGAACTTATTGTGTTTAATTTTATTTTATTCTGCTTACCTATCCGTCTCATTTTTTCCAAATGTGCAAATTACACTTGTAATAGTTAATTTAATGTGAATTTTCAAGGTATTCAGGTTTTTCTTGAATTAATTTTATAAATATGTAATTAATCATATCAAAAATCTAATTTATGATAAACCGTTAAGAAATAATTATTAGATATATAGAACAAAATAAAAGGATGAAGAATTTAAATAATTCACTAACATAAAGATTTATAAAAGTGAAAGTATTGGGTCAGACCGTCTTACACAATTTTTTGGTCAGACAACTTCCCAAACCATTCTCTCTTTAACATCACTTTATCTACTCCTCTCAAATGGCAACTCAAAATTATCAATTTCTTTTTCCTCTTCCTTTGCAATTCATCAATTATCAAGTTCTGAGTATGAGATTCATCAACCTAAGTGTTGTAAACATTTAGTTGAGGTTGAATCAATTTTTGTTGAAAAAAAATTGCTTCAGCGAATTGAAGAGAAGAAGCATTAAGGTTGAATAAAGTTACTTCTATTTGACTTCATCTACTGAAGTTTGCATTAATCCAACAAATCAAAAGAAGACGAAGAAGTAATTCAGCTAAATTTGGTACTATAATCCAACAAATCTATCACTTATTCACTCTTATAATTTTATATGTCAGAACTTTAGAAAGGTTGCATTGTCCCATTCTTATTCTGTGAAGTCCAGCGAAGACGAAGAAGAAAGAGCTACTAGTTGTAATTCAGGTTTCTTTTCAAACGAAGTCCAGGTTTGTTTTCTTTTAATCCAACTCTTTTTTATTCGGTCCAGGTTTGTTATGTTTTTATCAAGATTTTGTTTCTTTTTTGTCTAGGTTTCTTTTTTTTATTTGTCCAGTTTTTTTTACCAGGTTTTAAATTTTTGGCCTGGTTTTAAATTTTTTTTGTCCAGGTTTTAAATTTTTTGGCCAGATTTTAAAGTTTTTTTACCAGGTTTTAATTTTTTTGGCCAGGTTTGAATTTTTTTTGTCCAGGTTTTAAAGTGTTTTGACCAGGTTTAAATTTTTTTGACCAGGTTTGAAAGTTTTTTTTACTAGGTTTTAATTTTTTTCCAGGTTTTAAAGTTTTTTGGTCAGAAGATTATTTTTGGTCAAGTTTTAATTTTTGGCCAGGTCTTTTTTGTCTAGGTATTTTTATCCAGGCTTGTTATTATGATGTCCAGATTAGTGGTAAAGTGGTCCAGGGACATGAGTTTTTTGTCTAGGTCAATGGGTCTTTTGTCCAGGTACATAAATCTTTTGTCTAGCTCGATTGGACTCGTCTGACAGTAACATTGCTGTCAGACGAGTCTGACACAATACCTTCTTTTTATAAAATTTCGCTACAGAAGTACTAAAATTAACCTTAAATCTACAATAATGGGCTCCCCCTTCCATAAAGAATTTGTAGATATGATCATTTGCGGCAATTTTTTATTTTTAGTAAGAAGTTCATACTCCACAATTAAAACACAATTTTACTGACATGAATCATGCAATGACTTGAACAAGAAACGGGTATTCCCAATTTCCCGCTTATACAAGTTCAATTGTTTTATTTAAATTATTATATAGCTTTTTTTAAAATTTTGTTAGCACAACTGATGATTTTAGTATATAATCATGTATATAGTTTTTTTTAATGAATACAGAATCAAAATTTAGATTATTTTTAAGAAAAAAAGTGAATTATTTTATCGAGGTGTGGATCTTCCCAGGCCATTAGATGGAGTACACAATTATACACTATAGAGCTAGTAATTAGGGGGACATGGATAAACAAAGGGATAAGGGCAGAGAATTAATCATGAAAAATTCACTAATTTTATCTCTATTCTTTGTTGGATATCAAAGTGTGATTAATTATATAGGGAATATGGATTATAACTATATCCCATGTTTGGTATTGGATAGGGATAAGGAAAAAAATAAATAGATTATTATATCAGATCCCTATCCCTATCCTTATCCTCTTAAAAAAAATCTCTCCAAACAAACCGATGATTAAAAAGCAAAGGAATAAGAAATCCTTATCCCTCACCTTCATCTATCAAAACAAACACTCCGTAATTCATGATATCAAAAGTAAGTGTGAATTTATAGGTGGATCATAATATCAAAAGTAGTAAAAGTATAATTAATTAATGTTATATTAAATGTATAAGTGTAACATTTATTTTGAGACAAACAAAAAAGGAAAATATGACATTTATTTTGGAACGGAGGGAATAATAAACTTTTAAACTTAATTGATTTGCTATTATTTTCACCGGCAGCTAATACTGAGCTAATTACAGATCCAATCAATTTGCCTGTCTTCAGTTCCTATTACATCCGTATCAATTCACGCCGCCTGAGTAATTTGTTTGACATTTACACTTTTCTCTCCATAATTCATGACACCTTTTTTACTTATTTATTATCATAAACAATTATAAATTTGAATATTAGTGATGTTCTAAATTCTAATTATTCAGAGTTATGATTTACACTAATCAAATTCTAAACACCTCAAATATTCCCTACTTGTAACTCAAAGGTACAGGGTTAGATCACTAATAATTGCATCTATCCGGCTCCAATTTTTCGTGTGAACCAAACAAACTTTTAATCAATAGGACAAGATATGAAAGAAAAAAAGGACGTCCATGACCACCAGGATATTAAAAGATATTAATTGTAATGATTTGACATTTTTCCTCTCTACTTTATGTCAAATCGTTTTATTTTTGTTAACGAGGGAGTATATTAATAAAAGGCAGCCATGGCCACCCTCGATCAACCTCTTGTCCTCTTGCAATTGATCAAACTCCATGCCAAGAATAGCCAGGAAACACATCCAATGTTGGCCTACAGAAGTTTCTAGCTCATCATCATAAACTCCTGCAAGGATGGATGTTAAGTATAAAGAAACCACCGAGAGCGTAACGTCATTGGGAGCAGAATAATGCATGATTGTGAGTGGTAAAAGCAACATTTGTTCTGGAGGCATAGACGAAGCGCAAATGGTTGGTTGTGCATGGTTCTTCACCAATGATAGCAAATATCTAGGGCTAACCTAATCCACAAGAGATGAATACAATATGCGTCCAAAATCTTCTCATTTTCATTTACATACAACATTAATACAAATTAATATGATATAAAAAAATAAATAAAAGAATGGTAAAAAGTACTATAACATAATACATATGTAGTACATATTTTTATTGAGTTTTTGTCATCAACTGTAAATTAATGCTCAGAGTTACAAGGAAAACATAGTAACCAAAATGTTGAACACAAAGAATTTGGGGGTTTTTGGTTCGTGGGGGGTGGTTGGGGGCTGTAGGGTGGTGGGGAGGGGGTGGCGAAGGGGCGGCAGGGGGATGCGGTGCGGCTGGGGGTGGCTTCGGGGGTGGTGGAGGTGGTTGGGGGTTGTTTTTTTAATTTGGGTATTTGGGTGGTTAGGGTTAGGGTTTTGAGGGGTGGGGGAGGGGAGGAGGCTGCCATGGTGGAGGAGGGGGTGGCGCCGGCAAGGGGTGGGGGAGGGGGGTGGTTTCGTTGGTGGTGGAGGAAGTGGGGGTTGTTTTTGAACTTGGGTGGTGGAGATAGGTTTGGGTGTTGGTTTACTGATTCAAACACAATCATAGCTTAAGGGATTAGTGGCATAATTTTAGGAGGTTGTTGTTAGTCACGTTTCTTATGTTAGTGTTTTTAGTGGGTTGTTTTGCTTAAGAATATTGGTTCCTAGTTTTTCTCTAATTTAGTTGCTGTTTGCTGTTATTTAAGCGTGGAATATTGGTTCATTGGTGTGTTCAAGTTAATAAGAAATCAGTTTGTTATCTTGTGTAAGCTCTATTTTTTCCTTTTTTTCTGCATTATAAAACTATCATTGGGGTGGTGGTGGTGTATTTTTTTTTTTAACAAACAACCTTTTAAATTTAACACTTTTGCTTTCCATTCTCCTCCATTCCCATCCTTAAAGTGATTCTCTTTCCCCTTTGATAACCAAACGGCCCCTAAAATTAAATAACATATTAATAGTAAAATGATCAATTTATTGCTTTGCTTTTACTATATTTCTAAGAAAACATACTATATTCATTCTACATCATTTAAATGCATTTATAAAAAACAAAAACTCTACGGTTGCCTAAAATAAATTGGGGGAGACCTATTATTACAATCAACAACTAAAAAATTAAATTATATATGTAGTTTCATTTTTCCTACCTCATAAAAAGGCACGTGTCATTTTCTCCACTTGTAAATATTAAGTATTTTGTTTGATACACTTTTTATGTGCACATAAATTATGGTTGTTGGTGACTTATGGCTTACAAAAAAATATACTCTTTTAAATTTTAATACATAATTTTTAAAAAGTTATACAATAATATAATATTACATTTTTTTGGTTTCTTTTTTGAATGTATGATTGTGATTTTTGATAATATGTAAATATTGTTTTTAATCTCACTATATATATAAAGCTTTTACAACCGTGCATCGCATGGGATACTAACCTTGTATATATATATTAGTAAATGACCATTATATCACTGAGAATATTCTAAAATGTTCTAGACTAGGGTTTGCTCTACAGAAAACTCTAAGTGCTTGTATTTGTGTGTGACTCTGTGTGTGTATTATGAGCACCAAAGATAAACTCTGTTGAGGTGATTTTTAGGTCACAACAATGTAAATATGTTAATGGGCTTGAGAGCTAGTCCATATTCCACGTGATGTGCTCGTCGATCTGCACAAAGAACAAGCGTGAGCTACCCCCGGAGGTGTTCCGGGGAAAGACTCTCCGACGCTCAAGTCAATTAGGTGTAAGAGTATGAGAATGTAGAGAGAGAAAGTGAGGGAGAAGTTTGAGGTGTGTTTGGTATTTTTTGGATACCTTTGTATGTGCATGGATGAAGAGTATTTATAATACCTTGAGAATATACGAGGAAAACTGCCCCTGGTAGGTTGAACTGGACCTGGCAGGCTGAGCTGGACCTGGTCAGTAACCCTGGACCTGGTAGGCGTTCCTTTGACCTGGTAGGTTGGACCTGGACCAGGCTGCTGTTCTCAGGACCTGGTAGATGTGATCTTGACCAGGTAGGTGCTTGAGCGTGGATTTAGGTGGTCAGGTCACTTGTACAGACTTTGGTCTATACCTGGGCCTGATCCTTTTTGTGGGCTTTCCTTGTGATGGACCTCTTTTGTTCGTTGATGGCTGGATTGGGCCTTAGCTTTGTAGGTGGCTAGCCCAATAGCTAATGGGTGCATTTTGCCCCATCAATTTGCCCCGCAAGTCTATAAAAATTAAGTATAAATTTTTGTTGATTTTGTCGAGTGGGCCCCGATCCTGGTAGCAGGACATCATGAACATTCTTCTTCTTCTTTTGAATTTGAAGAGGTTTTTTTTTTTTTTTTTTTTGGCAGTTGGGGAACGTGGAGCAGCAGTTATGGCAACTTTAATTGCTCCACTTACCATCGTGTTTAGTGGGCTGTCAGGGCGAGAGAGGTGTATTTAAGGGAGGAGTTGAGGGGTTTTTGAGAATTCATTCAAAAATTTTCTCACTCTCCCAATTTCTTCACTCTCTCTCTTATCTTTCAGTTTTCTGAATTTGTCTTTCCTCTTCTCATTTCCTTCAAAAACTTCAACTCTTCTTCCAAAAATGGCTGAACAACCTAGCAATTCTGATTTCTCCCTGACCCTTAACGAGCCTGGGGATGAAATTTTTAACGAGGATCCAGATGTTAGTTGCGACGCTCTCATTGCTGAACAGCTCCAGGAAATGGAGAGGGAGCTTCCACAGGAACCAGAGCCTGAGCAAAGCAGGGCCCTGGTGATTAGGAACGAGGACCGGAGGGTCCAGATTAGAATTGGTGGTCCTATAGGCAGGGACCACTACTTGGATGCTGAGGGACGATGGACCTCAGTGAGATGGGAGGACCCTGAAGCACTTTATGGGGTCATGCACATCAGGCCCTCCACGGCTTTCTTGGGGAAGATACACCAGCTGAGCTTGGTGTCCAAGGCAAACATCCTCACCTTGGCACCTGGCCTGGACGGGTACTTGTTTTCTCCTCCTTCTTCAGATTCTTGTGCCTGGGACCCTGAACCAGGGCATATTGCTGTCTTCCTTGCCCATCTGAACTCCGGGGTAAGGTTCCTTCTACATCCCTTCATGGTGGAGATGCTGGAGGTTTGGAACGTGTGCCTGTCACAAGTGGTGCCCAACGCCATTCAAAGGCTGATTGGGTTTATTTGGGTGTGTGAGTTCAGGGGCTTCCCTATGATCTCAAGGGTTTTCCGGACTATGTACAGGTTGAAGCCGTACAGGGGGTCCAATGTGCCGAAGGGGTGGTGGACAGTGGAGGTCCTGAGGCAGGACAACGAGACCTATGCTACCACCTACCCCAAGCCTAGGGAAATGGGGCACTGGTACTACGAATTCCTGTGGTTGAGGGTCCCGCTGGAAAGTAGTGACCCTAACGTATATCTGCCCAGGACTGAGTGGGCCAGGCCCAGGAACACAGAGTGGGTAGGGTTCGAGACGCTGTCTGCTGCTGATCAGGCGGTGGTCAGAGAATTTACTGCTTAGCCCCCTACCAGCAGCACTGGGAGCGCCACGCCCGTGGTTTGGCTCCCACACCTGGACCTGATTAGAAACGAGACTTATCTAGCCTTGTCTAATCTCAGCTGTAAAATGACCAGAGGTATTTTTCTTTTTGTTATTTTGCTTTTTCAATTCTGATTATCTTGGATGTAGCTTTAGTCTCACCATCTTTTTGACCTGTTTTTTGGCAGCTGAGGCCCAGGTGAGGGTGGACTTGGAGAAATTGGGGGTGGATGACCAGGGGAGGCCTTCCAGGGTCATTACCATGGAGCCTCCAGCTAGGATGAAATTTGCCCTGCTGGAGAATGACAAGAGTCTCCCTCTGCGACCTGCCCCCAGATTTGTACCATTTAACCCTGATGCTGTTAGGGGTGCTCCGAGCAGGTTGCCCCCCAGGCCCAAGGTTGATGCTGAGGCTCCTTCTTCAATTGCCTCTAGACTGGTGACTGGACCAAGTAGGAGGTCCAGGAGTAGTGCTGGGTTGGCTCCTCCTGTGGCCGGGAGCGCCAGGGCAGCGACAGATAGACACCAGGGATCTTCCCTGGTTATTAACGAAGGTGGGGCCCTGGCAGGGAAGAGGTCCAGGCCTCTAGGTGGCGAGGAGGCGAGCCGGAAGGGCAAAGAGGTCGTGAGTGTTGATGGTACACACAACAATGGGTCTTGTAGAGCTGGTCCTTCTTCCCTGTGGGCTTCGTCCTGCTAAGATACACGCACGTGAGCTACCCCCGGAGGTGTTCCGGGGAAAGGCACTCCGACGCTCAAGCCAGTAATGGCACGGAAGCAAGGGAGTATGCGTATCATGCAAGAGAGAGAGAGAGAGAGTTCTGTTTTAGTGTTATCTTTATCAGATTTTTCATTACCTTGAATATGGTACCTAGATGGGTATTTATACCCATGTTGACTGGGCTGAGCTGAGTGGGCCTCCTTATGGCTCGTGGGCCTGTGAGCATGTTGGGCTTGGTTATAATCCGGTGGTCCCCAGGGCTGGCAGCAGGTCTTGAGCCTTGTTTTAGGTAGCTGTTGTGGACTGGGCCTTATTTTATGTAGCGGGCCAGCCCATTCTCCTTTATATACCTCATCACTTTGTAACCCCAAAAACACTTTGTAACCCTACTTAAACACTTTATAACCCCAAAAAAATACTATGTAATCCCAAAAAACACTTTGTAATCCCAAATAAATACTTTGTAACCCCAATACAATTTGTAAATCCACTTCAATACTTTGTAACCCAAAAAACAAAACTTTGTGTCCCCAAATAAACACTTTGTAATCCCACTTAAATACTTTATGACACCAATAAAAAAAATTTTGAGCCCACATAAATACTTTGTAACCCCACTTTGTAACCTCTGCTTTGTGACCCCAATAAAACACTTTGTAACCCCACTTAAACACTTTATCACAACAAGAAAATCCTCTTCGCCCGACCGCACTTACCGACCGTCAATAGATGGTCGTAAATTACCGACCGTCGACGACTGAACACAGTCGGTAATTTTTTCCCCCCAAAACCAATGTTAGTCAGACCATTTACCGACCGCTAAACGGTCGGTAAATTCGACTTCTAAATTTACCGACCGTTTAGCGGTCGGTAAATGGCTACAGGGTTCTGGGTTTGGTGGAAAATTTATTCCACTTAAATATACCCAACTACTGTACCAAATTACCGACCGCTTAGCGGTCGGTAAATTTACTAATCTGATTCACCGACCGCCTAGCGGTCGGTAAATCTTCTGACCCAAAATCAAAAATTGGGTCGTTGCGATTTTGAATCGCATTTCAACCAAAACACTCACAAACACTCACCCTCTCTACTCACCGGCGACAACTCCTTCTTCACTCACAAACACTCACTCCGGCGACCCTCACTCCGGCGACCACTTCTCTCCCTCCGGCGACCCTCCCTCCTCTCTTTCTCTTTCTCTCGCACAACCCCCCCCCACCACTTCTCTCTTGTGCACAAACCTCCCCGCCGTCGACTCCCGACGCACCACTAGCACCACCACCACCGCCTCCTAGGTAATTATTGTGGTTAATTTAATTGAATTATTTTTTTTAATTGTTGTATTGAATTGAATTTTTTTTTATAATTTAGTGTTGCTTGCGCACCACCGTCTTCGCCGCCGCCGCACCACCGCCCCTCTCTCGCCGCCGCACCACCGCCCCTCCTCCTAGTAAGGGTTTGATTTAATTTTTATTTTTCATTTTTTAATTTTAGGGTTTAATTTATTTAGTTTTTGTATGTATGAATGTATGTAGATTTATGTATGTATGTATGATTGTGTATATATGAATGTGTATGTAGATTATGTATGTATGTAGATTGTGTATGTATGAATGTATGTATGTATGTATGAATATATGTATATGTATGTATGTAGATTTATGTATGTATGTAGATTGTATGTGTATGTATGAATGTATGTATGTATGTATGTATGTATGAATGTATGAATGTATGTAGATTGTGTATGTATGAATGTATGTAGATTTAAATAGTAAGCAATTGATTTTTGGTTTTGATTTATTTTTAATGAATGAATTGAAAGAGTAAGCAATTTGTTTGGTTTCAAATGATTTAAATGATTGAATAAGTGATTGGTTTTTTTTGGTTTTGAATGAAAGATATATATCAAGAAAGAAATGATGAATGTATTTTTGTATTTGAATCAAATGTGTAATAATAGGTGTATGTATATGTATGTATGTGTATTTTTTTTAGCAAAAAATTAAAGTGTATGTATGTATGTAAGTAAGTAAGTATATATTTAATTATGTATGCATGTAAGTATGTATGTAAATATGTATTGTATTTTTCGTAAATATGACTTAAATATATATACATGTGCATTACATAAGAAAGCTTTAACAAGAATATTTAAGAACGGCTTAAATAAGATAGGAGTGAAGACATTGAAGTATGTTTGAATGCTTTGAACTAAAATTTTTGTTAATGTCTTAGAATTGTATTAATCGAAATGAAAAGGAAGGAGCGTGAGTGGATGTACAAGAGAAAAGATAAGGAACACAAACTTCGTGATGAGTTCATCAAAGGGGTGAATGAGTTTGTTACCTTCTCTCAGCAGCACCCCGAGCTCAATGACAAGGACAAGATAAGATGTCCTTGTGTTCGGTGTAAGAACTTGAAGTACTTGGATGTGCCCAACGTCAAGGTACATTTGTATAAGAAGGGGTTCATTCCGAACTACTATGAATGGTTATGTCACGGTGAAAGGGTGAGTACAGAGTCCACCTCGTCTTCTACTCAGCCGAATCCTTACCGGGAAATGGTTGTCGATGCTTTTGGGGACAACGTGGACTCATCATTCGTTGAGGAGGCAACTTCGGCCGAAGAAGAACCAAATGCGGAGGCAAAAATGTTCTTCGAGTTGCTCAAGGCAGCCGAGCAGCCGTTGTATGATGGGAGCAAGATGTCTGTGTTGGAGATGGCTTCCAGAATGATCAACTTGAAGTGTGACTACAACTTACCACTCAGGTGTGTAGACAGCATTGGGTCATTGTTCAACGATGCGCTCCCCACCTCCGAAAAAACTAAGTGTACCACCTATTATGAAACAATGAAGGTTCTGAAGGGATTAGAGCTTCCTCACGAGAAGATACACGCCTGCCCTAAAGGATGTATGTTGTTTTGGAAGGACGATGCTGAGCTTGATAAGTGTCGTCATTGCGGGTCGAATCGGTACAAGGAGACTTCGAATGAAACTTTGGTTCCCGAAAGCTTTATGGTGTACTTCCCAATAACAGCAAGATTGCAAAGAATGTTTGCAACTAGAAACATTGCTGAGGCTATGACATGGCATTGTGAGAATCGTCGAGGGCAAGGGAATATGGCTCACCCTAGTGACAGTGAAGCTTGGAAGCACTTCGACAGGACCTTTACGGACTTCGCATCCGAGCCTCGAAACGTTAGACTTGGGTTGTGCACAGATGGTTTTTCCGTTTTTGGGAAGTTTGGAAAGCAATACTCTTATTGGCCTGTTTTAACTACACCGTACAACATGTCGCCGTCCATGTGCATGAAGAAACCTTTCATTTTCCTTTCCTTGCTTATCCCTGGGCCAAAAAATCCGAAAAACAACTTGGATGTCTACATGCAGCCTTTGATTGATGAGTTGAAGCACCTATGGTCGGTTGGGTCCTTGACTTATGACGTATCAAAGAAGCAAAATTTCAATCTTTGTGCAGCCTTATTGTGGACTATCAGTGACTTTCCAGCATACAGTATGTTGTCAGGTTGGAACACGTTTGGCAAAAAGGCGTGCCCGTATTGTATGGAGAATAGCAAGGCCTTTTGGCTAAAACATGGTGGCAAAGTATCATGGTTTGATTGCCATCGTCAATTTTTAGATTCCGATCACCCCTTTCGAAAGAATAAGACGGCTTTTTGTAAGAACAGAGTTGAAAATGACTCGGCTCCTCATATCATGTCAGGTGAGGAACTGTGGCAGTGTGTCAAGGACTTACCGCGAGCAGCTGACGGTCCTGATGCTTTGAAGGAATTGAAGAAGAAAAAAATAGGATGGGATAAGCAATCTTGTTTGTGGCAACTGCCGTATTGGAAGGATTTGCTGCTTCGGCACAACTTAGACGTGATGCATATCGAGAAGAATTTCTTCGAGCAGCTCATCCACACCGTCATGGACGTGAAAGACGAAACGTCTGACAATGTTAGTGCGAGGAAAGACATGAAGAGTGTCTGCAGGCGTCGAGAGCTGGAGCTCATTGATGATGGTAAGGGTAATGAGGTGATGCCCAAGGCGCCTTACGCACTTAACAAGGAGCAGAAGAAGGTGTTATGTGACTGGATCCGAGACTTGAGATTTCCTGATGGGTATGCTTCGAACTTGAGCCGATGTGTTGATCAAAAAAAAAATAGGCTCCATGGAATGAAGAGTCACGATTGTCATGTAATTATGGAGCGGTTGTTGCCTGTTTGTCTAAGAGAGTTGCTCCCCCTTCATATTTGGAAGGCAATAACCGAAATAAGCCAATTCTTCCGTGACTTGTGTGCTCCCACTATCACGTTGAGTGAGATGGACCGCCTACATAAGAACATTGCCGAGATCTTGTGTAAGTTGGAAAAACTGTTTCCTCCGGCATTCTTTAACTCCATGGAGCACTTGCCTGTACACTTGCCACATGAAGCATATATTGGGGGTCCCGTTCAATACAGATGGATGTATCCATTCGAACGGTGAGTTATTGTAATCGTTTATACCCCTTTACTCATTTCTTCTGAATTGTGATTTACAATCCACATGTATTCTTTACTCACAGGTACCTTAACCACTTGAAACGTAAAGTGGGGAACAAGGCAAGGGTTGAAGGATCTATATGCAATGCATACCTGGCTGAGGAGATATCCAATTTCTGCTCACAGTATTTTCAATCTGAGGTTGATACCAAGTCGAGGGATTTGGGTAGAAATGCATATCATGCTGTTGAAAGCCAACATGGTGTCGATGTCCCTGAATTGTTTAGGGAGGATTGTGGTCGACCTGCATCGAGTGGTAGTAAACGTTGGTTGACAGACAAGGAGTATCTCCGACTCCATCTGTATGTCCTTGCAAATTGTGGCATACTAAGTGAGTACGAAAGGTAATTTTCTTACTTTAACTGTGTTAGATTACAAAAAAATACTAAGCGACTAACATCGAATTTGCGCACTATAATAGGCAATTTGAGGATCACATAGTAGACTCAAATCCCCAAATAAAGAGAGATGATGTCTGGATCAAATGCGAATCCCAATACCCAGGATGGTTAAGGAAACAAGTGAGGAATTTCAATCCCCTAATACCCCAATTTTATTTTATAATTACGTAAAATCATTTTACTATCTGACTCACCAATGCAAATGTAGGTTCTTCAGACACAGTCTGCCGATGACGTCACACGAGCTCTTGCGATGGGACCCTCCACAGAAGTCACAACTTGGAATCAATTCTACGTCAATGGGTACAATTTCCACACACAAAGCTATGGAAGGAACAAGTCAACCATGAATTATGGGGTCTGTGTTGAGAGTCAAGGAGGGGGTGACTACTTCGGCACTTTGGAAGAGGTGTTACAATTGTCTTACCACGGGAGTGATGCAGATTACAAGACGGTATTATTCAACTGTCGTTGGTTTGATTGTGACAAGGGCATGAACATCCATGAGAAATATAGACTTGTAGAGGTCAATCACTCTAGGACACTCTCGTGGTATGACCCCTTCATTGTCTCCTACCAAGCCAGCCAGGTTTATTATGCACCTTATCCTAGCCTTAAGAGAGACAAATTGCAGTGGTGGGCTGTGTTCAAGACCAAAGCTAGGTCAGAGGTTGATGCACCGGTGGACTCGGATGTTCTACAAGAGGCAACATCCCTTGTTCCTGTAGGTTTATGTTCTCCAGACGAGATCCCAGACTACGAGGTTATTCAGGGTGATGATGACGAATATGAGGAGGTCATTCCGAGTCTAGATGAAGACGACGATGACGGTGGACAGGAGCTTAACGATGATGAAATCGATGACATGGTTGATGATGATGACGAGGACGTTGATGACATCGGTTTGTTTCATTAGGATGTAATAATTGTAGCAATTTATTGTAATTTGAAACCAAAAACCAAATTCTTGTAAAAATTGTAATTTATTAACGGTGATTGTTTAGTTATGTTATTCATTATATTTGTGTTTGTGATTGGGGTTTGTTTTCCTAATTCATTGTATTTCTTTTAATTTACTAACAACTTTATGCAGGAAAATGTCATCAAAACGGCCTGGTGGTGCTAAGAAGAAATCTGGAGCGCAGAGTCAGGGCGAGCAACCCCAGCCCACCATTATTGGTCCTGGTGAACTTCGTCGGCGTCAGTCGTCTATGACACGGCCGTCGATTTCACCTTCCTTATCTCTGGACCACGGGGCTGCGCGTCAGCTCCAGTTTGATGCTCCATCTGCTCAGTTTCCTCCGTTGGAGCCATCTCCTTCTGGTGCTGCTGCTGAGGCTACTCCGTCTTCTCAGCCTTCTGGTGACGATGATGGTGGCGACGTTGATCCGGACGTAGCTTCGACGTCCACATTAGACCCTGATGGCCTATGGTGAGTTTTTGTTTTATTTTTTAATGTTTTAATAATTGAAATTAAGTTGTATTCATATGTTGTTTATTTAATCTTACTTTGTTTCGTGTGCAAGGTTTGACACGAGCAGTGTTGTTCGATCCATATCACACGTGATAAAGTCCTACTTCCGTGAGCCTTGGAAGAACTACACCGAGGTGGATCAGGCAACCAAGGCACATTGGTGGAACATGTGGAAGGTGATAAAGACAAACTCTGTAATAAATAGTGTTTTTTTATATATAATTTCTAACGATAACATAATTCATTGGATTTTGTCGAATGCAGAAACAGTATCGTTGGAGGCCTGAGCTCGAGGGCACAGTACGAGATGCTTATGAGAGCAAGGCTGGAAGACGCCTGAAAGACATCTTCAACGATGTGGTTCACAAGCGGAAAGATCGACCTAGCTGGCTCGGTGAGTATTGGATAGTCATTTCTAAAATTTGCTAAAATATCAATACTGCCCATCAAGTGTTAAGTTTGATTGTTTTTCATGATAGGTGATGAGATGTACAGCGCAATGAAGGATAGACTTACTGACGAGAAGTCTAAGGAGAGGTCAGCTCGGGAGAAGGTAAACAGGAGAGCTGGCAACGCTAGTGGCGCCGCTCCGGCCTCTCATTGCGCTGGATCTGTGTCAGTGATTCAGCGAGCCAAGAAATTGGCTAAGGAGCAAGGAGGGAAGTTCCCTGACGCTGCGGATGTCTTCCTTGACACTCACTTCAAAAGGCAAGAAGGCATGGAACCGCAACCAATTAGCCAGAAGGCCAAGGAAGTGATGGTAATGTTCTTTTCTTTGTTTACTTTGATGTTTAGAGCGGAATTCCGGCTTATAAGCCGATGAGTACGAATAGGATTGTTTTTTATGATTTGCATTTGATGTTTAGAGCGGAATTCCGGCTTATAAGCCGATGAGTACGAATAGGATTGTTTGTTTATTAGTTGCATTTGATGTTTATTGTTTGTCATGATTAATTACTTGACCTAAACTGCAAAAAAAAACCCCTTGAAAGTATAATAGTGTGTTATAGGACGTGTATAAGCTTTGAAATCTAGTAATGGAACGTTACTTGACAAGTTAGGTGCGAAAATGCAAAAAAAAGCTCGATAATGACCTAAAAAGCCAAGTTTTGACCTAAACTGGTGGTGGGGCCCTATAATCAACATAATCAACCCCTAACAAGTATAGTAGTGTGTTATAGGACGTGTATAAGCTTTGAAATCTAGTAATGGAACGTTACTTGACAAGTTAGGTGCGAAAATGCAAAAAAAAGCTCGAAAATGACCTAAAAAGCCAAGTTTTGACCTAAAATGGTGGTGGGGCCCTATAATCAACATAATCAACCCCTAACAAGTATAATAGTGTGTTATAGGACGTGTATAAGCTTTGAAATCTAGTAATGGAACGTTACTTGACAAGTTAGGAGCGGGAGGGGAGAGAACAGAAGCGGGAGGAGTACCTCGCCCAGTTGAAGGCGCAGATGGACGCCTTCGCGAGGAGATTCGGCGACACAGTATTTAAAAATAAAAAAAAATTTGGTGTATAGATTTTATTTTTTAGAGTTATATTTTTTGTACAAAACTACAGTTGAAATTTTCTTTTAAAATATTTAACTCTCTCCTACTATAATTGGTGGAAAAATATTAAAAGTAAAAATGTTGTATTAGGCTCATGTGTTGAATGGAACCATGCAAAATCAGCCGCATGTACAACACGCCGCATGGTTTAAAACCATGAAACATGCTGTATATAAGAATTTGTCTTTTAGTAATATTTTATTTTAATTTAATTTTTCAAGATAATCATATATTAAAAAGAACACTAAATTTATTAAATGATATATAAAATAAAGGAACAAAAAAGTGCTAATAAGTGAAAATATGACAATTAATTAATGCATCATTGACAATTAAATTTAACATAGTATTTATTGTTTTATTTTATTTAAAAGTTTTCCAAAAGTTTCTTGTATTTTTAATAAATAAAGTTTGAGTTTAATCAAATAATAACATCATTTATTACATACTATTAATTAAAAACTTGTCACATGGTGCTTTCTAGTTAAAAAATTTCCCGCTCTCTTCTTTGTGTGATGAAAAAAGAAAAAAGTCAAAAATAAAAATCTAATGAAAAAAGTCTATAACAAAATATTTTATATATTATATTCATACTATGTCATTGCCGCCATTGAGTAACATGTGGCAAGCTATAACAAAGGGTGCCATGTGTCGTAAAGTAAACATTTTTTTTGAGTTCTAATATATGACTAGCTTTACAACATGTGATTTTCACGGGCTAATTTTTTAGGTTTTTGTATAAACTAAGTTTTTGATATAATTCTTTTTTTTTTATCAATGTTCGAACTTGTGATTTGGGCAAGTTTTCTATTGCTTGAATATGTATGTTATTGGTGTGAATTAATATTGATTAGTTAAAATGTATTTGGTCTTGGTAGAAGCAAAGATGAAACAAAAATAAAATAATTAATCAAAACATAATAACATTAAAAGGGCATAAAATGGTTGTTATAATAATAATACTCAAAACATGGACAGTGAAGTAAAGATCAAGAACAACAAAAGAAATGTTATATTAGTGATGAATACATTTTATAATCATCAACTATGAAAATGAGATAATTTTTTTTTTTTTTTTGAAATTAATACATTATTAAATCAGTAGGTAAAGTAATCTAAACAACGAAATGAAAAACTCTATATATGAAATTGTAATATGGAGATCATGGTTATATAGCCATAATGGATATTTTAGGTTAAGTTATTTATAAAAAAAAAATTAAAAGATGAAGTAACCAAAATTTAGTAATGAAATGTGGAATGTTAGATTAACTATTTTTTTTAATTAAAGAAAATAATTTGACTAATTATTAGTTATGGTTATGAGATGTGGAAGGTTAGATTATTATTATTTTTAATTAAAGAAGTTGAATTGACTAAATATTAATTATGGGATGTGGAAGGTTTTTAGAGTGAGAGAGAGTGATGAGGTGACAATAAGAGGAGGATGAAGTAATATGTGAGATAAGTGTTTAGGGGATGTCATGTGTGTTTTTTGGGAGAGTTTCAAATAGATCGTTATGGATTAGAAAATAAAAGCAATCTCTTATCCCGAAAAAAAAAAGGAAAATGAAACACTATTTTTTAAGATGACATATGGCATAGTTTTAAATATAAGATATCACATGTGTCAAAACTATGTTTTGGGGTGTGTTTTAATAGATTAAGGTATAGAGGTATAGATATCACATGCATCAAAACTATGTTTTGGGATGTGTTTTAATAGATTAGGTATAGATATTTATGATTGATTGCTTCTAAATATTCGTAATTTCTTTATTCCACCAAGTTTTAAGCAGATGCTTTCGTTTTTTAAAACTTTTATGTGCCATTATTTACATTTACTCTCCGTATGAAATGGGTTTTTTGAATTTTCAATTTTTTTTTGGGAAGAGTTTCTATTTTTACGAAGAACATAGACTAAAGTTTCTACACTTTATGATTTTAGAAAGAATGATTGAGTACAAATTTGAACTTTAATCAATTATTATTGTATTAGGGTATGTTTCTAGGAAGATGGATTAACTGGGGTCCTTACTTCTGTAGGTATTTGTTTATAATTTAATAAAAAGAAGCTTTGATTAATCAAAATTTTAAGAGATATGATTGATACATAACTAATATGTATATATATCAATTACAGGACAAATAAAATTTACCATTTTTCTTTGCAAAAAGACAAAAAAAAGTTTGTTCTATAGTTAATATGTATACATATCATATGCACTAATAATTTCTCAAACTTTTAGATGCATAATTTAATCTAGGAAGAACGGGGACGCCTATTTGGGTGCTGAATCCGTACCGGGGACAGCTTAGGAACTGGGACAGTGCAGGTACAGCTTGGGGACGTATCGGGGACGCCCTACCAGATGTGGGGACAGCTGGGTTGGGTCAGGGACGTGTGGGTTTGGCTGCGGGGACGGGTTTGGGTGAGGCTGCCATCCCCAACTGCTTCTGTCATTTAAAAAAAAAATGTTAAGAAAGGCCCAACATTTGTAAGCCCAAACAACAAGTAAAAGGAAAATAAAACGTGAGAAATACTTGAAGTTAGTTCTTACATCTAAAAATCAAATTGGGGTTAGGGTCTCAAACTTTTACAAAATCACATGTGCTCAGGGGTGAAAGTAATTCGGACTAAAACCGAAAACCGAACCGAACCGAATTGAGTATTCAGTTTGGTCTTTTTTGCTAAAACGGTTCAGTTTGGACTGAAATTTTTTTAAAATTCTGTTTTCGGTTCGGTTTCGGTTTTAGTCCAAAACCGAACTGAACACCGAAACTGAACCGAATAATATGGAGGAGTATGGGGCTTGGGGCTGGGATACACGCATATGGGCCTTAATAAAAAAAAACGTGAATTTCTCAACTTCAACCCTAAACTCCATTATGGAAAGATATTCTTCAAGGGAGGGAAATTCTAGAAAAAGGGATTGGTTCAAGGATTGGAAATGGATCTGATGCTTCTCTATGGTATGATAGATGGGTTGGTAATGCTCCTCTTATCTATTCAGTTTTGATGGAACCACCTGAGTGGATGCTTAACAGGAGAGTGTCTCATATAATTTGTACTAGGAAATGGAACATCGAAATAATTAAACCATATTTGCCTCTTATTTCAATTGATGAAATTAACTCAATCCCTCTTCCTACCATTAATTCCATCCCTGACATCATCCATTGGAAGCCTAATGAAAAAGGTACTTTTACTCTCAAATCGGCCTACAGAATAACCTTTCCTCCTTCTTTTCCTTTTTCAATCTCCTTTGTTTCGTGGAATTTGGTTTGGAAAACTTTAGTCCCTTACAAGTATAGGATGTTCTTATGGAATGTTTGTCATGCTATTCTTTCCACCGCTTCTAATCTTTCTACAAAAATCCCTCACTTTAGTCCTATTTGCACTAGATGCCGTAGAGAATCAGAAACCTTTCTCCACCTTTTTCGTGATTGTCCCTTCACTCACAGCTTTTGGAGTAAAATTTTCCAACATTCACAATTACCCAACAAATTTCACATGATTGATTTTTATACTTTTCTTTGGGATGATTGGATTAAAGCTAATCTTAGCCATGGGAAGGTTTGGAGAGTTCAGTTTGTGGTGACAATTTGGCACATTTGGAAAATAAGGAATACTTTGGTCTTTCAAAATGTTACAAATGTTCTAGGGATTGACTTCAATCATTATTGGATCGATTACTTGGACACTAACCGTGTGATGCAGGGAAAAGGCAAGGATATTGTTCTTCCTTATGATTGCCCACTTTGGAGGCCCCCTCCACCGGGGATGGTAAAGATCAACACTGACGCAAGCTGGAAAGACGCGAATAATGCAACGGCAGGTATTGTTCTTAGACAACACAATGGAGATTGGATTGATGGCCGATATATAAAGATTAAAGCGTCTTCCCCGGCTGAGGCTGAATTGGTGGCTCTTAGAGAGGGTCTGTTTGTTGCTATCTTCAAGGACCTTAACAGATTTCAGTTGGAAACGAATGCTAAAGCGGTAAAGTTCATGATAGATAATGCGGAGGAGTACTTTACTCATCATCTTGGCGCGGTCATTATGGAAGTCTCCCGTATGATTCGTGGATTCCAACATATGGAGCTTCTTCATGTTAAGAGAGAGGGTAATGCGGTGGCTCATACGTTGGCCAAGGAGGGTCAACGCTCTACAGCCGATGCTCGGAACTTTGATGCTCCCCCAGGGTGGATACAACCGGCGATCAATCATGACAAGGAGGGCCTTCGTGCAATGCAACATTAGGCTTTGTTGTTTATTTTACTTGGTACTAGTATTGTATTTTAATTGTATTTCTGGTAACTACTTTCTTTTCTGTTGGTTTATTGCTTTCTTTGGCTTTGTAAGTTGTATGCAGATACAACATGGTGTAACAACTATAATTAATTAATTTAATTTCCCCTTCCTCTAAAAAAAATAATAAATAAATAAAACCCTAAACTCCATTACTCCCTCAGCGAGTCAGCGCCTCTCTCTCTCTCTCAGTCTCTCACTTCATTCTCATTCTCTCTCAATTTCTCAAACTCACTCAGCTCCCGTCTATCGTCTCTCTCAGTCTCTCAAACTTCAAGTCTTGGCGCCTTTCGATCTCCTTCATCAGCCCCACTCCGGCCACTCGTCTCCTTTGTTGGAAATAATGCACAAGATAAGGAGTGGTGGAGTGGAAGAAGAAAGGTTTTAAAGTTTTAATATTAAAGCTTTGTCCCACATTGAAGGAATGAGGGGAGTTTTACTTGTATATTAATGTATTTGTCATTTATTGTATTTGAAGTGTTGTGGGAGGAAGTGGCATCCCCACGCGCGCGCCGCCGCCGCCGTCCGCCCGGCTCGTGATCGTGACACGTGCTTCCTAATTTTTCTCCTGCTATTGCTTTTTTCTAACATTAAATACTGGTCTCTGAACTCAATTTTCACACACAAAAAAACCAAAACTGCAATTATTCTCTCTCTGTCTTTTCTTCTTCATTTCTGTTCTGAGCATTTTGTGAGTTCCAAATTCTTCTTTCTGCGTGCACAGAAAGGAGGATCGATGTGTTAAATCTTGGGGGGCAACGCCATCACCGGTTGCACCATAGTCGGGGCGATTTTGCTTCTAAGACAGTGTTTCATACATGTCACGGCATTCGTATACATTAAATAAAATCGGCCCACATTTTTCGTTTCAATCTGATTTTGCAGGTAATATTTCCCTACAGTTAGAAGCAAAATCTTTTCTCTGCAATCTCAGATATGGAATTCTCAGTTTCAAAAACCCTTCCTGATCTCTCAAAACTCGAACCTTTAGACGGGACTAATTTCAAACGATGGTCCCAAAAATTACTGATCTTTTTCGAACAACTAGAGGTTGATTACGTTCTGTTTCGTGACTGCCCGGTTCGACCTACCTCCACAACAACTGCTGCTACTACCGCTGATGTCACTGCATCCACTGCCCTTGAAGAACAGATCACGAAATATGAAAAACATAACAAATTTGTCCGAGGTCATCTTCTGAGCCATATGTCCAACCCCCTGTTTGATCTTTTCATCAACAATAAGTCTGCCAAATCTGTTTGGGAGTGTAACGACCCGACTCGCTTAAACCGGCGCGGAAGAAACCGATGAGTCGAGTAGTTAAAAACTACAACTCAAAATACTTAAGAAATAAAACTAATTCCTCAAATATTGTTATTAAACCACCAAAAGTACAAATACCCACAAGTTTGTACATAAACTAATCCAAAAGTCAAACTAGAAATACTAAAATGCGAGTAACTCCAACCACACGTCAGAGTCTAAAAATAACGTATGAAAGTCCATACAATATTCTAATACTATCTAAAAACAACAGTAATAGAAAAATACAACCAACAATAGCAGAAATAACAACGTCGCTCGCCCAACCCAAAGCTAAGCAAGAGTATCATCATCAGAAATACCTGAAAAATATACAACAGTCCACCATCAGTGGCGAGTAACATAATTGACTCACCCTAATGGGAATACACATGTACATAGCACAAATCAAATAATCAATATCAATAATCAAAGTACGAGATCAACCCACACGTGAACTCGACTCAAACCAACCTAATCAACTATCTTTGGCGCAATCATTCATATTCTAGACCGGACTGTGCTCGTACGGACGCATCTTACGCATCCGAACTTTCTACTATGCTCGGATTTGAGAATCTTACTCCCAAACCCCATGAAACCAATCTTACTGGAAATCCATGTCCCGTGAAACCAATCTTACTGGAAATTCACAAAGATCACATAGTATGACTCCAACTATCCCAATACCGCGGATGGAATAGGGGCAACGTCTTGACTCGAATACAATGAATCTTACTCAAAGTATCAGGCGTCTAAAAATGAGGTCAAGCTAATTTAATTAATTAATTCATTTAATCATCTTAATCATTTTATTCATTATTATTACCCAACATAACTAAATTAAGTTCAAGAATTGCCTCTAGCCTTGATTCTCGAAATTAACTAGTTAAATCATCGAAGTTATTCTCAAGAACTGCCTCTAGCCTTAATCTTGAGTCTAACCAATCATAAATCATCATTCTATAATCATTCTTTAATCGAATTAAACATATTCTTTAACTTTGTTTATTCTTTAAATCAATTTCTTTAACTTTCAAGATTCAAACAAGAACTCATCAAGAACTCATAAAGAACTCAAAGAACTCATTAAAGATTCATAAAGAACTCATTCAAGATTCAAGATCTTCAACCAAGAACTCAATTAAGATTCAAGATCTTCAACCAAGAACTCATCCAACTCATACATAATCACACGCATGATCAATCATCAAACCATACGAAAATACTACTTCCAATAATCCAAAATTCATCAAACTTTAACCCAATCTTCATGATTTCGAAACAACATAAATTCAATCTTAAAATCATAAAAACCACCATTAAAACATCATGAAATCCATTTAAAAATCAGATTACAAACCATATACAAAATCATGAATAAACATCATCAAACAACCCAAACATGCATTTAATTCATACTATAAACATGGTATACCAATTAAGTTGAGTTAGTATGTTACCTTATTGAAGATTACACACAAATCAACACAAATATGCAGTCCGGAAAAATACGTCAAACGCGAACACCACACGGTCCGAACACCAACACGCACGGTTGGACACCCAACTTGCACGGTGCACCACCACCACGGCTGCTGCACCCAGTCACGGCTTCACTGCCCAGCCAAGAACCACGCTGTACTTGCACGGTCTTCACTGCCCAGCCACGAACCACGCACACGGCTCAACCTGGGCACGGCTACCACCCGAACACGGACACAAGCACGGCTGTTGCACGGCTGCACTGTCACGCACACACGGCCCTCCTTCCCGGCACGAACACGATCAAAACCCAACCCGAACCAACGATCTTGGATGAAATAATTGGGTTAAATTGTGTTTTAGACTACTTAAAGATCAATAGACTTTGAACCTTTAAGATTGGGGTTGGAAAGATTGATGAACAAATGTTCAATTGGAACACCAAAAATGGCGTGAAGTAGAGCAATTAGGAGGGAATTTGTGTTGATTGAATTTTGATGGCAAGAGTGCTAAAGGCAAATGGCAAAAATGATCATAAGGCTCACTAACCCCTTCTATTTATAGAAGTTGGTTGAGTGTGAAAACAAAGCAAGTGGCAAGCCTTGCCAAGCTTGCTAAAAACCGGCCAACATGGGAAAATGGGCTCTCGTGATCCATCGGGCTAATTTACAAAATCTACATGACTAATCATGCAATAATCGATTTAGCCCAAAAATATTAAATAATTAATTAGAAAATTAAATAATAAAAATTCTAATTAATTAAATAATAATTACCATAAATAATAAAAACTAAGGAATAAACATTTCGATTAAATCGAAATTATTCACATAAAATTAAAATAAATAGTTCAAAAATTAATTTGAACTAACACATAAACAATCATAATTACACATAAATATCGGCAAAAATACCAATAAAATCTGGGTCATTACAGGGAGACCCTGGAGAAAAAATACGGGACTGATGATGCCGGAAAGAAGAAATATGCTACTGGAAAGTGGTTGAAGTTCAAAATAGTTGATGACAAGCCTATTATGGAGCAAGTCCATGAGTACGAGAACCTTGTTGCTGACATCCTGGCTGAAGGTATGAAGATGTGCGAGGTCCTACAAGCTAATGTTCTGATCGAAAAGCTTCCTGACTCTTGGTCCAACTACCGCAATCATCTGAAGCACAAAAAGAAGGACATTTCTCTTGAGGAACTGGTCGGACACATGAAGATCGAAGAAGCCAATCGACTAAAGGATAAGGACTCTTCCCCTTATGACTCTTCTGTTAAAGCTAACATTGTTGAATCTTCTGTTCCAAAATTTGACAGGTCTAAACAAAACAAAGCTGCTACTAACACCAACAAAAAGAACCAGAATAAAAAATATCTTGGAGTTCATAACAAAAAATACAATAATTTTAAGAAAAATGGAAAAACTGAAAAAGGTAGTGGTGGGTGCTATGTTTACGGAAAGCAAGGCCACAAAGCATGGCAGTGCTACAACCGTAAAGACACCCCTAATAATGGACAGAAGACAGACCAGAACAAGAATCAAGCCCACATTGCAGAAGAGAAAGATGATGTTATTGCAGCAGTAGTTTCTGAAATAAACATTGTCGGCAACAAAGCAGAATGGGTCGTAGACACAGGGGAAACTAAACACTTCTGTTCTGACAAAGATCTTTTTTCTAAATTTACAGAATTTGCAAAAGCTGATCAAGTTTTCATGGGACATTCCAGCAGCTCTGAAGTGCTTGGCAAAGGGAAAATTCTCCTCAAATTAAATTCAGGAAAGACATTAGCTTTACAAGATGTACTGTATGTCCCCTCCCTTCGTAGAAATTTAATTTCCGGTGCACTACTTAATAAAGCTGGTGTTAAACTTGTTTTTGAAGGTGACAAGTTAGTCTTGTCTCGGAATGGGGAATTTGTGGGAAAGGGTTATCTGTCTAGTGGTTTATTTATTTTAGACACCGTATTTGTTGTTGAATCCATTAATAAAGTTTCCACTTCTGCTTTTTTGATTGAGTCTATTGATCTTTGGCATGCTAGATTAGGACATGTAAATTATGGTTCTATGAAACGTTTACAAAACATGTCTTTGATTCCTAGTCTGGTTGGTAATAGTCATAAATGTGAAATTTGTGTTGAATCTAAGCATTCTAGAAAACCTTTCAAAGCTGTAACTAGTAGACAATCTGTGCTACTTGAATTGATTCATACGGACTTAGTTGACTTCAAGAGCACCGAAAGTAGAGGCGGAAAACGTTATCATATTACTTTTGTAGATGACCATTCTAGATATACCAAAGTGTATCTGTTGAGAACCAAAGATGAGGCAGAAAAAATGTTTTTAATTTATAAAACTGAGGTAGAAAACCAATTGGATCGTAAAATTAAAATACTTAGGTCCGATAGGGGAGGAGAGTATGGAACAACGTTTTTGAAGGAACTTTGTGAGAAAAATGGAATTATCCATGAATTTACTGCCCCTTATTCTCCCCAACAAAATGGCATTGCAGAAAGGAAAAACAGAACTTTAAAAGATATGATGAATGCTATGTTAATTAGTTCTGGTTTATCTGATAACATGTGGGGGGAGGCTATACTCTCTGCCACTAATGTTCTAAATAAAGTGCCTCATAAAAAGCTTGATAAAACTCCTTATGAATTATGGAAAGGTCATGCGCCTAACCTTAAATATTTAAAAGTGTGGGGGTGTCTTGCTAAAGTAGGATTACCCGCTTTTAAACGGGAAAATATTGGACCTAAAACTTTTGATGCTATTTTTGTTGGTTATGCTGAAAATAGTGCAGCGTACAGGTTCACGTGCTTGTCTGATAGATTTATGTGTGAATCCAGAGATGCTGAATTTTTCGAACATATTTTCCCTTTAAATAAAACGGATGGTTTGCCAAATAAATATGTTTCATCTTCTTCTTCTATGATTGTTGCTTCTCCTATTGTTCAAACTAATGATAGTTCAACCTAGGAAAAGTAAAAGACGTAGAACCGAAACTAGCTTTGGTCCTGACTTTCTGACAACCTTTTTAGTTGAACTCGAAAACGTTGATGAATTAAATGAACATGTTGTATGTTATCATTTGTTTGATGATGAGCCTAAAACTTTTGATGAGGAATGAGTTCAATAGATGCTAGTTTTTGGAAGGAAGCTGTTAATAGTGAAATAGAGTCTATAATGTCAAACCATACATGGGAACTAGTTGATCTGCCTAAGGGTAGTAAAGCCATTGGATGTAAATGGATTTTTAAAAGGAAACTTAGAACTGATGGTACAGTAGAAAGGTATAAGGCAAGACTTGTAATAAAGGGGTTTACGCAAAAATTTGGTGTTGATTTCTTTTATACTTACTCACCAGTAACTAAAATTGCCACTATTCACACTTTATTACTTTAGCCTCTAGCTATAAACTAATAGTGCATCAAATGGATGTAAAAGCTGCTTTTTTGAATGGCGATCTAGAAGAGGAAATTTATATGAAACAATCTCCAGGTTTTGTGGTTCCCAGACAGGAACAAAAGGTGTGTAAATTAAAGAAATCATAATATGGTCTAAAACAAGCTCCGATACAGTGGTATGAGAAGTTCCATAGAACTATACTTAGTTTTGGATTTATCGTGAACCGTGCTGATGCTTGTGTGTACTCAAAAATGTTTGGACCTGATTGTGTAATTGGCTGCTTATATGTGGATGATATGTTGATTTTTGGTACACATATTGATGTTATTAATGAAACAAAGGAATTTCTTTCCTCTCATTTTGAAATGAAAGACTTAGGTGAAACTGATGTGATTTTAGGAGTTAAGGTCACCAAAACAAGTAATGGTTTCTCCTTATCTCAGTCTCATTATGTGGAAAAGGTGTTAAAGAAATTTAATAGTTTTGATGTTGTGCCAGTTAAAACTCCTTATGATCCTAACTTTCACTTGAAAAAGAATAATGGTAATAGTGTGTCACAAACTGAGTATGCTAAAATAATTGGGAGTTTAATGTTTCTAATGAATTACACTCGGCCTGACATAGCTTATGCAGTTAGTAGACTTAGTTGGTATACCCATAACCCAAATAGAGAACATTGGAATGCTCTTAGATGCCTTTTAAGGTATCTACGTGGCACTATGGATTGGGGCTTGCATTATGTTGGTTTCCCTAGAGTGTTAGAAGGTTACTGTGATGCAAACTTGGTATTTGACAATGATGAGGTAAGTTCCACTAGTGGATATGTGGTTACTTTATGTGGTGCAGCTGTGTCTTGGAAATCTTCCAAACAAACTTGTATTGCCCGGTCAACGATGGAGTCCGAATTCATTGCTTTGGACTTGGCCGGGCAAGAGGCGGAGTGGTTACGAAAATTTTTAGCAGATATTCCATTGTGGGGGCGACCAGCTCCACCTGTTTCTTTACATTGTGATTCACAGGCAGCTATTTGTGTTGCTAAAAACAATGCTTATAATGGAAAAAAGAGACATATTCATGTTCGGCATGAATCTGTAAGAACTTTAATTGTAAATGGTGTTATCGCTATGGAATATGTTAGATCTGAGAGGAATCTAGCAGATCCTTTAACTAAAGGACTAAACAGAAGATTGGTCCTTGATACGTCGAGGGAAATGGGGTTGAAAGCCTGTTAGTTGAGGAATTCATGGTGGATACCCGACCTTGTTTATACAAGGATTAGTGTGGACTAACGAAGCCATGGAAAGACTCATGATTGTACACTTCCCATTTCTATGACATGTACAAGATGAGAGGTTAAGCTCACTAGCTTTTAATGAATTCATAGCCCGGGATTCGGGTGGTCCTGTTGAGACGGACTTGATGAATTCACCGTTTGAACTTGAGAGGTTGAGTCGAAACTCTTAATGATTTCATATCCCAGGGTTTGGGTGGTCTATGAGATAGACTTGATGGAATCACCTACGTGAGTGTGACGGTTTGGCCACCTTCTGCGAAAGACTTGGGCTGTCTTTCTAAGCCACTCATGAGCATCCCAAGAGTGTTGGCCAGATATTAGTTGGTTGCTATCGCGGAACTCACAATGTTTTTGGTAAGATACGTGTTACTAGGATTAACTCTGAGTCAAGAGAGTTCAAGACTCGTTCACTCTTTTGATGATAGGGTTGCCTAATCTTCACTATGCATTGGTTCAATCGAAAGACACCAATGTGTAAGTATCAAACCTATTTTGATATGCTCAGAACTCATGTTTTTAAAAATCAAGGCATTTATTTTAATTCTAAATTTATCTTTGCATTTGTGGGGGATTGTTGGAAATAATGCACAAGATAATGAGTGGTGAAGTGGAAGAAGAAAGGTTTTAAAGTTTTAATATAAAAGCTTTGTCCCACATTGAAGGAATGAGGGGAGTTTTACTTGTATATTAATGTATTTGTCATTTATTGTATTTGAAGTGTTGTGGGAGGAAGTGGGCATCCCCACACGCGCGCCGCCGCCGCCGTCCGTCCGGCTCGTGATCGTGACACGTGCGCGGTGTGGCCCACTTCTTGGGCCTCGTCGTAACTGTTGTTCCAATAATTATGAGATCAGTCAGTTTCGCACCCATAACCTAAACGTTTTGACTGAGTTTTTGAACGTTACAACTGCTTTTACTATTTTTCCCCTCAACTTTACTGCTTCCTAATTTTACTCCTGCTGTTGCTTTTTTCTACCATTAAATACTGGTCTCTGAACTCAGTTTTCACACACAAAAAAAACCAAAACTACAATTATTCTCTCTCTGTCTTTTCTTCTTCATTTCTGTTCTGAGCATTTTGTGAGTTCCAAATTCTTCTTTCTGCGTGCACAGAAAGGAGGATCGCTGTGTTAAATCTTGGGGGGCAACGCCATCACCGGTTGCACCATAGTCGGGGCGATTTTGCTTCTAAGACAATGTTTCATACACGTCACGGCATTCGTATACATTAAATAAAATCGGCCCACATTTTTCGTTTCAATCTGATTTTGCAGGTAATATTTCCCTACAGTGGTGGGCTGACGCAGAGATGATGGTGGGGCAATGAAGTGGTGGTGGGCTGATGCTGGTATTGGATATGAGGAGAAGATGAAGTGGAATATCATCTAGGGTTTGGATGATATCAAACCCAGAAGTTATGAGGGTGGTTTAATGTGAGTAATGGAAGGGTTGGTTGGTGGTTGAAGATGATTAATGCTAGGGTTTAGATGGGGATGGGTAGAAATTGATTGAGCTGGGTATACTTTTGGTGAGAAGGACTAATGTATTTAGTTGAATGTAAGATTTTAATGATATTATAAGTAATCTGATAATTATTTTGAGTAATGGAAATATTATAAATTTGGTGAATACTTTTTGCCAAAAATATTATAAAATGAAATTGGAAAAAATTGTTGCAAGTATTATGTTACAATCAAAAATAGAAAATGTTGCAAGTAATTCGTTACGGATGGAATATATAATAATGAAAATGGTTTTTTTTTTCTTTTTTTTTTTTTGAGAGGGAAAGGATACAATATTCACATTTTCAAAAATACTACTACACCGGGCCAAATTGTTGAGCTTATATTTTGAGTTATCAAATATAAGCTAAGATATTATGATCAATAACGTTGTAAGACTCAGTATTGAAGCATGTCAATAGTGACCACTTGAAATGCATTGTTGCCTTTGTCTTGGTATAGACTTTCGGAATATTTAGTTCCTTAATAAGTTTTTGCAATTATAAATTAAAGATATTATTGGTTAAAGTTGTTCATTGACGACTGCTAAAAGTCAAATGCTACCTCCATTAAAAAAAAGAGGGAGTAATAGACTATGCAATATATGACAAATCCAATAATCGATTACAATTTGCACCAAAAAAAAAATAACCGATTACAATATAAATTAAGGAATTTTAATATATATTATCACTTAGTCAAAGCCACATGACAAATCTTGCTAAAACAGAAACTATTTACCAATATGCATCTTGCTAAAATAGATCATTCCCCTTACATTAAAATCAGACTCACACTTTCCAAAATAAAAAAATGTTAGGACTCACACACTCACACACACTATTATGTCCAAAATAAGACCAAATTAAATGAATGCATATATGTAGTCATCTAACGACGACTCTTATACGAAATATCATTTATACTTTGACATCTTAATCTGCAATCAATCCTGCAAACAACGAGCAAATTGAGATTAATATGAGAAAACAAAAACGGGACTATTTGAATGCCATTTAATGAAGTTAAATAAAGCATATATATGCAAGCTACATACTGGAAACAAGAAAGGTATATCCATAATGCTTAAAACAAATAAGTTAAATGTACTAGCTAGGAGTATATTTAGTAATCTAACACCTTGAAACTAAGGGTGTGTTTGATTCATCTGAAATTTTCTGATCTGATCTGGTCTATTCTGATTTGATCTAATCTAATCTGATCTGAAATTTTCTGATCTGATTTGATCTGAATTCTTCTAATTGTAGTTATTATTATAACTATAATTTTTCTGATCTAGTCTAATCTGATCTGAATTTTCTGAAAATAAGCACAAGAGTGCTTATTTAAGTTGAATCAAACACACCCTAAGTGAAAGTTAGACCAATTGAAACCATACCATACCATACAATTAAGCAATAAACACACAAATTGGTACATATATCAACCCAAAGCTGATCTGATGGCAGGAAGCAAGGAACTCTACAGAAAATGTAAAAATAATGTTCAAGCTAATTAAGACAAAGCTAGATTTGTCAACGAAAGCATTCCAGATTGAATTTTAAGAATTTAATTAAGATTAAAAGATGTTATAGTAATACCTTAAGTGCAAACGCGATATACCAGTCAGCCCATAACATAACATGTAGTCTCATTCGTGAATAATCATTTCAGCATACTGTATCCGATACATCTCACACTTTCCCTGCATTAATATTTATTTATTTATTTTTTAAAAAAAATAATAAATTTATAAAGGGAGGCCAGGGGAAAAAAGTTAAATGCATCAGCATATATTTTTTGGTATTTTTCAAACACAGGCTTACCACATCAATTTTTCTTTTGAATGATTCCCCATTCCATAATTCTAGGAATTTCATTGTGAACACCCCACAGTTTACCCTGTATTCCAAATTTAAAACGACCCCCCACCAATGTCGGCCAGCAACAATAGGAAAAAACAACTTTTAAACAATACAAACACTATCATCAGTCATATAAATAAATAAATCACTATCATATTTTTCAGAATAAATAAATAAAAATGAATAAATTACCAGAGTTATATTAGGCTTATTTTTTAGAATTTCAGATTTTATTCCGTCTTTGAAATGCGAACACCAAGCCGGCCTCCTTTAATCTTTCATGGTCAACCTGCTTGTTTTTTAGCATATCCTTCATATAAAACACATTATTAGCACAAATTATATGATTTATAAAAATATAGATTATTTTTAATAAATCAATTAATGTTGATACATAGCCCCGAAATAAGGGGAAAAGAAATACTTTGACTTTTGTGTTGGGTTGTTGTTCAGAATGTGTATGAAAGAATGCAAAACCTACACAGGCCCGTCCCTGACCCAGGGCAACAGGGGCGGCCGCCCTGGGCCCAGTAAGAAATCCTCCATTTTTGTAGTCTACAGCACAGCACATACATAATCTATCAACAATATTTGATTGGAAATTCATTTTTCATGGCGATAAAATAAATTGCCCAGCAAACCATGAACTTCATTTTATGATTGATTCTACAGGAAAAACAATCTTACCTCAAAAACTCTGCTTGCTTTAATGGAGGAAATCTGCTTGCTTTAATGGATGAAAGGCACCACAAAAACCACGCCCAACCTAGTCACAGTTAGTTCGTTCGACAGAGAAGAGGACAGGAGAAAACAGGGTGAAATAAACGGAGAGATGGAATGTTGCGCTAGGTTAGATGATTTTTTTGGGTTTTTGTCACGAGTAATTACAGTAAAGTACCAATATGTTTTTGTATTTTTTCGAGTGTAACCACTGTTATCCAATATTGTCAAAAATCGAATTTTTGTAAAAAATATTAACACGATAATCTATAAAAATAAAATAGTCACCCGTCCTTTAGGATTGCTACATTTGTTCCAAAAAGTTAACGACTTCCTCTGTTTCAAAATAATTTTTCTATTTACTTTTTCATATCACCCGATACACAATTTTAACTACTAATATCTTGAGTTATATTTAACAAAAAATTATAAAAAATATATATTTAGAAAGTATATGTCGAGACAAATCATACGAGATCGGATATGACTATGTTTTTCTTATAGTATGAATAAAATTAAAGAGATCCGAAATAATCATGTGAATAGTATCTCCAGTAAAACTGGAACACTTATTATGCGACAGAGGTCAACGGGATAAAGATAAAGATATTAATTTTTTTTCTTTTTTAGGTGATAGTCCCATGTGATTTAACATGTTCTCTTAATTACAAACACAAAAAGACAAAAGTACTCAACCTAACCCCATTTTTCCCTTAAAGCACTATTAATAAAGTGTTTTTTCACTATGTAGCAAACTTAGGGGTACATGACACAATTTTTTTAAAAAAAATAATTTTGGATGACGAATTGGTAAAAAAAATTATCTTAGATAACAAATTGGTAATAAAACAAAAAACAAATACCTTTGGCAACAAATTGGATAAAAAAATTCCGACGATATTTAGGTCAAAAAAATAATTTATTTTGCATTTTTCATTTTGGTATCTAGTGATTATATTTTTCATTGTTTCTTTTTTTAATTAAATTTTAACTTGTATGGAGTGTTTTCCACATTGATTTTTTTATTAAACCATTTTTTTATTTTTTCTTCTTTTTCATACTAAAACACATAAAAAATTCGTTTCTATCCCAATTAACAGAAATGTATTCAGTATCTATAAATGTTTGTTTTGCATTTTTTCTTTTTCTGTATACTATTTAATTTTTAAAATTTTCCATTTTTATCTTCAAATAAACCTTGTTCCTTAGGAATTGTATTTCTTATTATTTTTTATTCTCTCTAGAATCACCATCTTTGACCATTGTAACAATATCATCAGCGTCATCCTAATTAACTATCTCCAACAAATAGACTACCACAACTTTTACCACACTGCCACCTTAGATGCCCACCATTTGACCACAATTGAGTGTAGAGAGTCCAACTAATTTTATCGAGGTTTTCAAATATAAAAAATACAACAAAAGTATTGAAGACTTACATTAAAAGTTAAAAAACGAAGTAACATTTTTTTTCTTTCTAATCCATTTGTTGATTTAATTCCTTTCCCTTCTCTTACATCTAGGAATGAAATGTTATTTCAACAACTCTATGAGGTCGTTTGTTTGTAGTGTATTTTCAAGGGAAATACAAATTCTTAGAAATTTGCTAATGGCTTTTTGTTTTGTTAGTAGGATATACCACAAGCATAAATAATAAAAAAAATCATTAAAAAATGTTAAATGGTTCTTTTCAAAACTTGCCGATTTTGAGATTTATAAGGCACAATATATAATTTTAAAAATATTAAAATATTTTTAATTATTTTTTTTCTTATCTGTCCATATTAAATAAGACAAGAAATATAAAATTTTATTTTTCTTTCAATTAAGATAGCAAATGTATTCAATATGTATTTTCATGTACTCCGTATTTTATATCATTAAGAAATTTTATGAATAAGTTTAAGACAAACATAATTTTTTGATGAAAATATATGTTAAATTGTTATAAAAACATACATAATTCAATGAAATAAATCATAAGGTTATACCTTAGTTATATTTCATCTTTTCAACAAGTTTAGTAATGAGCATAACAGTCCTATTGTTCCGACGGAGAGAATAAACTATGATTAGTTTTTTTGGGAAATTTCCAAACGAACAATTTCAACGAAATCTTTTAATTTTTTATTTTACTATGTTCAACCCTATGTATTCATCTATGCGTAGAGTACATTGAATGTACAGAAATGACTCTAATAGAGTTTCTATTATTCATATTAATAGATATTCTAAGATGAATGTTTTTATGCGGTGTTAACGATTTAATATCTATCTTTGTAGCTCCAGAATGTTTCAGTTTATACTCCTACCTATTATCTAGATATACTAAGAAAGATGTACGGTCTAATGAGACTACTATGAAATATTTACTCATGGGTGGAGCAAACTCTTCTATTCTGCTTCATGTTTTCTCTTGGCTATACAGTTCATCCGGTGGTGAGATCGAGTTTCAAGAAATAGTGAATAGTCTTATCAATACACAAATGTATAACTTCCCGAGAATTTCAATTGCGCTTATATTCATCACTGTAAGAATTGAGTTCAAGCTTTCCCTAGCCCCTTCTCATCAATGGACTCCTAACGTATACGAAGGAGTGCGGTTTGTTCGAGAATTTCTTACTTCTCTATCTACAAATTAATTTGTAGTTTATGAAATAATTTGTAGTTTTTTCTAATAAAAAAAATCTACAAATTAGATTTTTATCAAATAAAGCTAAACATTGCCCCGAGCCCTAAAATATCAGAAACGATCATGAACCTACAATTTTTATTTATATTTTATAAGCCTCAAGTATGATAAGGGTAAATAAATTAAAAATATTTAATTGGAAATTTAAATACCCCATTACTAACTTCAAAATCACTTCTTATTAGAGACAAGAGATCAAGCCGATCACACCGTAATAGAGATGCACTGCAAATTAGGTTAAAAAGAATTAGTATATAATTTAAATCTTTCTATATTATTTGTGCATGTGTGAAGTAATGTCACTAACGTTGACTGCCAAAAGCCTTTTATGCTACGTAGCTTTCTCATTGTTATCCTGTCATGGATATATGTTTCCGAAATTTCATCCAAATATTGCAACAATTCATCCTCTCTATTGTTGTTAAATTTTCAAATAAGATCAGACCTAAAAAAACAACGTGGGTTAGTATAGAATTAAAAATAATTTTATTATAAGTACTACAAAATCAATTTATTGTAAATTCATTACCTGTCAAAGTAAATGATATCTCCTTCCAAAACAATCTTAAAAGCTTCATTTTTTAATAAATTGTTGACTTTTTGCAATTTTTTGGAAAACTCCCGTGAACTCATATTATTACTCGGAACCATTTTTTCTGCTACAGCCTCAAGTTTGAGAGGTTTATCCTTTGTAGGATATTTCTCAAACATTATACCTAAAAGAGTGCATGCGAATCTCATCTCACCAACATCATCTTTTTTTCGTTGTCGGATCCTTAGATTTTTTGTTGTCCGCAACTCATAGTAAATTGCTTCTCCTCGATTTTTTTCTGCTTCTCGTCGTCGTCGCTTTTTTGTTGCCTTAATAACCACCTCTTGATCACTTTGATTATCCGAGACATCCTGAGGCTCTGGGGTAAGCGCTGGGGAGATCAATGATCTCCCAAGAAAGCCGAGTTTGAAGCATTTTGGAGCTCTATGTTTCGTTTAGTCAAATCATCTTCCGAGGCGTCCTGAAGATCCGTGGTAAGCCTTGGGGAGATCAAATTATCTCCCGAGAAGCTAGGCTGAGATATCATCGGGAAGCTCACTTGGGCGGGGGCTTGAACCATTTTGGAGCTCTACGTCTCGCTTGGTCAAATCATCTCCTGAGGCGTCCTGAAGCTCCATGGTAAGCCTTGGGGAGATCAAATTATCTACCAGGAAAGCCGAGTTATCATATGGAGGAAGCTCATTTGGGCAGGGGCTTGAAGCATTTTGAACCTCTACGGCTCGCTTAGACTTTTTCTTCTGGCAGGGAAGCTTAACCGTGTAAAGTCTAAATTTTTGTCGTTTTCTCTTCTTTAT
Source organism: Salicornia ramosissima (assembly GCA_951394345.1). Taxonomy (NCBI): domain Eukaryota; kingdom Viridiplantae; phylum Streptophyta; class Magnoliopsida; order Caryophyllales; family Amaranthaceae; genus Salicornia; species Salicornia ramosissima. Next base: position 47,608,058 of record OX596234.1, on the reverse strand, counting down.
CAACTCTGACATATATATATTATAACATAATAATAAAATAAGAACATTATAGGAATAGAAATTCAATTAACTAACTATATATTATATTGAATTGATTATTTACGAGACAAACCACACGATAGAAGTCACACACAGTCCACGACGTCCTAGCAACTAACATCACAAACTTTTACTTATATTAGAGATGTAATTAAGCGAAATGTAAATTGATTGATTATAAAGACATACACATATATATATATATTTATATAGAGAGAGAGAAAGTCAAAGCTTGACACATAATATTTATTGATTAGTTTTTCTTGAAATGAATTTTTTGTTAATTAGTTACAATATTTTTTATGGTATTATTTTACGAGTTCAAACAAAAATAAAGAATTTAAAGTTTTATAGCGAAAAAATGAATTCTAATTTGCTGTGTGTCCTTCTTTTGAAAAAACTTTAGTAGTAAGTGGATGATGGATGATAATCGAAATTTAGTTAAACTAATAAATACTAAAAATAAACTAAATAAAATATATAGATCTTTAGTATACTTTACCTTTGAAAAAAATTAGCTCAAACAAGATTCAAACTTAGGACATTTTAACAATTCAGTTTAGTATTATTCATGTACTAAATATAAGTATTAAACGTATATGTTCTTAAAATTCAGTCATAATCACAATACTAATGTCATGTTATTTTGGACTGAAATAAATTAAACTAAACCGAATTAATTAAAGTGAAAATAAATCCAAAAGAAGATGATCTAACTAAACAAACATGTATTCAACATGATAGTTAACACCATTTTAGCACATAATCATCACAAATAGTACAATGTAAAATTGAAGATTTGATCATTTGACCATTAACACATAATGATCTTGATATTTACATCTAATTTGGTATTGATTCTTTAATTGAACTTTAGTAATAAATGTTAGACTTTGTTTATATGTCTATCTATATGTATTAATAAAATGAGATATTACTTGCTAAAACCTTTGTAATAATAATTGTTGATGATTTCACTAATCAATCAATCATTATTTTATTTGTTTTTTTAATCTTCAATTAGTCTAATAAATCTGTGCATTATGCTTGGGTAAAAAAATTAGTTGACATAAAATGTCGTAGAAACTAGAAACGATAGGTATAAAAATGAACAAAAATTTCGTAAAAATTATAGTTGTTAAAATGAGGTTTGACTTTAAAATAAAAATCATAGTATATACTCTAATCTGTGACAATATTTTAGACAACAATAATGAGTTAAAAAAAATTAATTAATTGTTTCTATTATGTGAAGAGTGTCATAGGATAAATGGATATTACAAAGTACAAGCCATAATAATCAAGTTACAACTCATATCTAACTATTGTTCTAGTTAACTTGAACGCCTAGCTATATTTCAAATAATTGCCTACAACACACAATGAATTGATCTGAGAAGACACAATTTCCCAACAACATTGTAGATATAGTGTAAAACACACTGGCATTCATATTTTCAAGGAAAAATCTAGATTAAATTAAACACATAAACATCCCACATTTGAAACAAAATCTGAATACAAGAGTCAAAGATAGATCCATTAGTATTACATTACATTTCACATATATATATAAAATGAACAAGACACAAACCCTAAAAATCCTAGCCAGACACAAATCAACAAATGATTGATTATAAATTAATCAGGAAAATGAAATAATAATTATCATCAATTAACAAAAGAAAGAAAAAAAAACAAAAAAACAAAGATGTAAAGATTACCTATGCGCGCGTTTCCTGAGACCAAGTGAGTGCGTAGAACATTTGGTTGAAAGATGTGACGTATTGCTTCTTCTGTTTTGTTGTAAGATGAGCATGATCGTCATTAAATTGCTTTATCAGAGAAGCAAATCTTCTGTTTTGTTGTGGGTGTTCAAGACAAAGTTACATCCTGATGGGACAATTGAGAGATACAAGGCAAGGTTGGTAGCCACAGGCTATCAACAAGTTGAAGGTGAAGACTTTTCACAGACCTTTTCTCCAGTGGCAAAACTTGCCACAGTCAGAATATTATTGGCATTATCTACTGTAAAGCATTGGGATATTTACCAGATGGATGTCAATAACGCATTCCTTCATGGTCACTTGGATGAGGAGGTATACATGCTTCCACCTTCAAGGTATGCCAAAGCTAGTAAAGGTCAAGTGTGCAAGCTACAAAGGTCTCTTTATGGCCTAAAACAGGCTCCAAGGCAGTGGAACAAGGAGCTGGCTTTGTTTCTGGTTCAGATTGGTTTTAAGCAGTCAAGGCAAGACTATTCTCTATTTACAAGGAAATTAAATGGACAATTCTTGATCTTGTTAGTTTATGTAGATGATATTCTACTAACAGGGTCTTCCAAACTGCAAATTGATGAGGTAAAGAAGCAACTAGATGTTGCTTTCACTATTAAGGACTTGGGCCTTATGCACTACTTTCTTGGTGTAGAGGTGTCAAGGATTAAACAAGGTCTGTTTATTTCTCAGAAGAAGTATATAAAGGATATTCTGACAGATTCTGGTATGATGGAGTGTGAATCTACTGTCACTCCCTTACCTCTAGGTCTAAAATTATCCAAAGATGATGGTGATTTGATTGAGGATCCTCACATCTATAGGAGACTAGTTAGAAGGTTGTTATATCTTGGTTTCTCAAGGCCTGATCTTTCATATGCAGTTCAGCATATGACTCAATTTATGCAAGAGCCTAGAACTCCCCATTTGAGAGCAGTTTTGCACATATTAAAATATCTTAAAGGTACATTAGATTATGGTATTTGTTACACTTCTGATTCTAATTTAAACATACAAGCCTTTAGTGACTCTGATTGGGGTAGTTGCCAATTTTCTAGTAGATCATTAAGTTCTTATGCAGTGTTTCTTGGCAAGAACTTAGTATCTTGGAAAACCAAAAAGCAGCCAACAGTTAGTAGATCCTCTACAGAGGCTGAGTATAGGAGTCTTACTAATGCAGCTAGTGAGATTATGTGGGTTGAAGAGTTATTGAAAGACTTATGTATTGAAGCTGCTTTGCCAATTACTGTCTGGTGTGATAACAAGTCTGCAATACAGCTAGCTGAGAACCCCATATTTCATGAGAGAACTAAGCATTTTCGAAGAGATGTTTCACTTCATTAGAGAGCAGGTGGAAAATGGTTTTATCTAAGTTCAGCATGTTGCAACTCAGCAACAACTAGCAGATGTTTTGACTAAAACTCTGCCTTCAGCCAAGCATTCAGAATTCTGCTCCAAGCTTGGACTTATGGTTTGTCCAGCTTGAGGAGAGAGTATTGGACTTATGTATTTTTAAATATAAATTAATGTATAATTAATTTAATTAGTTAGAAGGTGTAGTTAGGTTGGTTGTTATAAACTGCCTATATATACCTAAGTTAGTTAGTTCTTCTGACACTGCACTAAGACATTGCATTCTCTAATTGAATATTTGAATAACAGAATTTTCTTGATTCTTTCTTACATTGTTTGTGTTTACAGAAATCAATAGCAAAATTTTTTATAAAATAAAATAAGGGAAAGAGGGCAAAACTGAGACAGTTTTTATAGTCATTAATAAAAATAAAAGGAATTAATATAGCAGAAATTAAATAATATAGTTTACTAAAAATCTAGACTTTGAATTTTCCAAAAGGGAAAATGATGTAAAACAAAGCAACAAATCCCAACATGAAGCAAATCACAACCCACAAATTAATCGAAACTCAATTCAATCAACTAAATACCAGTTCGTATAGTTCAGACTAAATTATCAAAGTAGTTGAACAATAGTATAAATTCACGAAAATTAAAAAAGTAAAAGAAATTACTGGAGAAGGAGAGGAAAGGCAAAGAGGGTATCTTCAAGAAGCAGTGGTAAAATAGAGCAGTATTATTTATAGTCGATGGTTGCATTGAGACTTAATTTGTGCTCAAGTTTCATTTCTTTCCTAATTATGTATGTAGCCGTTAGCCCGTTTGTAATATTTGCAAGATTTCCTTTAAGGAGTGAGTGAATCTTCACTGCGTGCTACACAGAATTATTTTTGTAATTTCGTTTGGGAGAGATGAAGGTAATTTGTTTAACGATTCTTTGCGTGATAGTTTTTTTAGTTCTTAATTAGACACTAGTTTGAACCTATGTGGGGGGGGGGGATTATTTTGTTTCATACTCTACTTCCTCCGTAATATAAAGCTTTCAACATTTGTCAAAAATGTGTCTAACAAAAACTTTCAACAATTTTGTAAATTTTCAATTTTGGTAAAAAAAAAAGTTTGATTTATCTACAATTTTGCCATTACTTACCTACATTTAACAACATATTAAATTAAGCCCTACTATCATTAACTAACCATTTTTATTACCCATTTAATTACTCCCACCAAATTTAACACACCCATTCAGCCACCCAATTAAATTTCCCACCAAATTTTATGATGATAAATCTTATCCCTCCATCTCCCTTAAACCCTAACTGATCATCATCCACACATTCATCATCAGATCAACCCATCCCTCCATCTCCGTCAAACCCTAATTGATTCCTATCTCTCCGTCTCCATCTCCCTCAAACCCTAAGTCATCTTATCTCTCCTTCGAATTCTCCTTCTCCCATCATCTTTGTCCTCCTTCAAATTCTCCTTCTCCATCTGGGATAAACGCTAGATTCGATTTCTCCTTCGAATTCGTCTCCTCTCTTTGCTCGAAACCCTAGATTTGGGTCCCTTCTTTTTCGAGTGTCATCAACCCTACAAATGGCCATTGATATGAGTCCCCTTGAAAAGCCCATGAAGTCGAAACCAATCCATAGAACAAGGCTGTCCTCCAGTTGGCCTTGGATCTTCTTGGATCTGGGTATACTTCACATTTAATCAAAATGTTCAAAAAAGGAACACATCATGATATGATGAGTCTCCAAGGAGTTCTAGGATTTGAGAAGGTGATTAAGCAATTTATCCAAGCAGAGGATCGGAGGAGCTGGATAAGGGGAAAGGGAAGGAGAAGTCGAAGATGGCTTGGTGTATAGTTTGTGCTTTACCAGCTCCTGTAAAGCAGGAAGTGAAGGGGAAGGGGAAGGAGAAGGCCATTCCTGTAAAGCAGGGCAAGGAGTCCTTTCCTGTTGTTTGTCGTCGTTCTGGTAGGGCTGACTTTTTGAGGCGAACTAGGGGAAAGGAGGTGAAGATAAGTGAGACAGAGGAGGATGAGGTGAAGGAGGTGGTGAAGGTGAAAGATGAGCCGCGGGATCTGGCGGTGGCTGATGATGAGATGACTGATGGGGAAGTACAAATCATCAATGAAAGACTCTTCAACCATCTTGTTCAAATGGATGAGGATGAAAAGGAGATGCTCACTCGATTATGGTTAATTTATTTCTTGCTTTAATTTATGTTCATTTAGGGTTTCTATGATTATATTGGGTTTGTTGTTGTGATTATTTAGGGTTTCTGTGATTATTTATGTTTCTGTGATTATTTTGGGTTTGTCGTGATTATTTAGGGTTTCTGTGATTATTTTGTGTCTTCTGTGATTATTTAAGGTTCTCTGTGATTATTTAGGGTTTGTTGTTGTGATTATTTAGGGTTTATGTGATTATTTTGGGTTTGTTGTTGTGATTATTTAGGGTTTTTGTGATTATTTTGTGTCTTCTGTGATTATTTACGGTTCTCTGTGATTATTTAGGGTTTGTTGTTGTGATTATTTAGGGTTTCTATGATTGTGATTATTTTAGATTTGTGTTCTGGTTTGTGTGGTGGGTCTGGTTTGTGTCCTGGTTTGTGCTCTAGTTTGTGTTTTGGTTTTTGTTCTAGTTAGCTTTTAATCATGGACTTTGGTAGTTTCAATCATGGATGATGATGGTTTTGTTTACTGCTGTGATCATGGCTGTTATGTTGGCTCTGGTGCTTGTGATGGATGTGATCCTGGTTGTGCTGATTTGGGTCCTGCTTCTGCTGGAGTACTTGGTGCTGGTTGTTGTTGCTGTGGTGCTTTTACTCATTTGGGTCCTCATCTGATACTGCTACACTTTGGACGGCTTGTACACACCTATTCAATGAGTCCCATAATGACTGACCTAAGCTCTTTAAAGTCCCTAAAATGATTAGAGTCCCTTTGTAAACTAAAACTTTCAACAATGGGGGGAAGCCTATGATGATGAATGATGCCACACAAATTATTTTTTAAAATAATGAAAATTTAAAAAAAGCCATCCCAATGATCTGTTTAAGGGATGTTCTCCATATGTGAGTGTGTTGTGTGTGTGTCATTAGCCTTATATGTGTTTTGTGTCCTGTTATCCAAATGATGAAGGGATTCAGCTTCACATGTTACAATTTTGTTTGTATTTAGTTGCTCTAGTCCATTATCATCCATATGACATGACTATTGTAGTAGCCTCACAAACAGCACTTGCATGTGATGACAAACTTCTTGATGGCTCTAATAGTGTATAAAGGGGAACAATGAGCACATTTAAAGTCCTAACATTAGTAAATTGTTATTGAATAGGACAAAAAAGTATGATTACATGCATTAGTACTTTGACTGCCTTAATATACAAAAAATTTCACTAGGATTCAAGTAACCAAACCCTGAAGTTTACTTAATCTATACAAAAAGTTGCTAAAAGTTTGCTAAATTTGGTTACTTGAGGCGGTCCAAAAAGTTTGCTTACTCTAGCCCTTTTATGTACTCTTCATCTTCATCACTATTCATTACATTGCTTGCATCTAAGTGTGCATTAAACTGTTCTTCAACATTAAAGTATGCTTCTATATACTCATGTGTGTATATGTCTGTTTCTGTGTTGCCCTGTTCCTCTGTTGCACACACCTTATTCAAGTGGGCCACTGCTTGTTCAATGACGTCGTTATCCACTTCTACGATTTCAGGCAGTTGCCCCAACCTTTCCATCCTCTTTTTCCCAATATGTGGCAGTTTGTAACTGTTTCCACCTTGAACTTTGAATGCCTCTACCATAACCAACTGTAGTGTAATCCATGCATATTTTATTAGAGTAGGGTTGAATTCTTCATATGTTTCATTTACTCTTTCAATAAGCTCATCTATGTTTTTGGGAAAAGACTGGTACTGAAGGCTTTGAAGTGCCCTAAATAAGCTCAAATCCAAAATGTTAAAATCGGGTGATTGATATAGGGGTGTTCACCAAATAAAAACTCCCGTCGTAGTAATAGTAGGGGTATCGAACATGGGGAAGGTCCCTCTACTTGGTCTAGGCATAAGAGCGTTGAACAAGCTAGGTCGGTGAATTATCACGAGAGGTGGAGGAGAACTAAGAAAACGACTAAAACTAAGATATGGAAAACAAGAATTAAAGGACTAGGGTTAAGAGATCGACAACTCATACCACCATGAAGTGCGAATCAATCGAACTTAAACTTAGGTTGTAACGACCCGACTTTTTAGCTTGTCGATTTACGAAGGGAAGCGACACTCGGGTCATTACTTAATCAAATTAAACTATAAGTCATATCAATTGAATGGAAGAAATGTCCTTTATTAAGATAACTACTAAAAATCCATAAATATTCCAACAATCGTTATTACATAGAAGATCTGAAAATACTGTCCCAACATGCTGGGATCATAAGATAAACAAAGTAAAGGTTTATACTGTTCTGGAAAATACTAGAAACTTTAAATAAAGACTAAATCTCTCAAGCCCATCCGGCGAAGCCCGCTCTATTCTGCTGCAACATCTCCTGAAACTGAGGGGGGGTCCACCGTCAGTGGCGAGTAACTAGGCTGTCCCATTTAATCGAGGGACCACCAAACACATAATATCATAGAAAAATATCATAAAAACTGTAAAAGAATTAATACATGCTTTACACAAGATACACAAATTCCATAAAAACGTACGTATAATATTACGTATAAAAGTACGTATAAAATACGTATACAAATACGTATAAAAATACGTATAGATACCCCTGCAGAAATACGGTTAGAATACGTATAATTACGTATAAAATACGTACATTCAACCCTGCAAATACGGTTAGAATACATACCAAATACATACATCGTCCGTATATACATACACACGTACATAATCGTATAATTTCAGGAAAATACACAGCGGAAGACTTACATTATACTAAACTTATACTTTATACTATACATCTTGAATTATCCCAATCTTTAACCTATACTTATCCCTTCTTAATTTATATCATTAATTTATCATCATCATTACATTATCTTAATCTTATCATATCATCATTCATTTCTTGTCGTAATCATATCTTATCATATTCTTAACATATCATACCATATACGATCATAACTTATCTTATCATCTTTGAAATCATCTTAATCTTCATCTTATGATTTCATCTTAACATATCAATCGTATAATCATAATATAACATCTTTGTTGGACCGGTCACTATAACTCGTTATGGATCTCGTGTTTCACCATAACTTCCTAGAACATGCCGGGAGGAGCTCGTGTACTCAATCCCGTAGCGGATCCCGTGTTTCACCACTAAGTCTAAGCTATGGCCATAACTCCTAGTAGCGGCTCGTGTACCACTACCAGACGACTACATATCCTAAGACTCAAAACTACTCGGGGGAACTCGTGTGTTCGTCCCATTGAGCAGTGGCTCTGACTTAACCCACTAACGACTCGTGTATCATCAGGTGGGCGTCCATATTGCATCTTATATCTTCATTTAATTTAATCATATCATATATTAGGATAATACTAGGTGACCGTAATAGGAAATGAAATGTTCGGAGTCCCAGGAAAGAGAGGTGCGGCACGTATATTGGCCACCTTAAATACCAAGTCTTTCCTAGCCAGAGACCGAAACATAACATGTATAGCTATTACTCTGTTTCCTTTCTTATCCCTAGTAGTATCTTATGCAACTTTAAATCTTATAATATACTATCATATACTTATAATCCTATCCTTTCGGATACTAACCTTAATATCATATACTAACTTGTAGATATTATTATTAATAATTGTAATAGCCGAATACTAATAGTAATAATAATAGTCATATTATCTATCCCTTCACTTTACAACTTATCCCTGATAATTATTTTGTCCGTAACTTTTATTATTAACTATTCCCTAAATTAATAATAATCCAAAATTAACCAAAATTTGACTATTTCATATATCCCACACGGCAACCTTAAAATAACAACAATAATTAACTATTTTCTTGAATTAATTTAATTAATCAATATAATTACAAAAATTACCAAAATAAGATAAAAATCATATTTTTCAACAACATTCATCAAGATTAACATAAAAATAATATTTTTAACTCTTCTTTTAATTTCTATACACTCGACAATTAGAAGATAATAACAAGATTTAATTTTTAATTCAAGATTAATCAATATAATTCAATACTATCAAGATTCATCATAAAAATCATATTTTTAGTTCCCTTTTAATACTTAGGTCACTCGAAAATTCAATAATTAATAATAGCATATTTTAATAGTTCAATTGCCCTATTTTATACAATCTGATTTTTAAAGAATTAAATTAAAAACGACCATCTAAAGATCTCTAAAAATCTGGAAATTTTTATGGGAGCTAAATATGGGTTCAAGGATTAACGTGAATAAATTTCGTCTAAAAATAACATCTTTTACTATTTTTAAGTGATTTTATAACTAACCAGTCAGATTAGGCTGAATTCGGTTTCAGAATTTTCTGCCATAGCAAACGATCTTTAAAAATTACGAAAAAATTACACAAGCTTTAAAACAGTATTACTGACTTCCACCTAAAATTTCGTAGCCATTAGATTTGATTAAGTATACTAATTAATTCGTAAACTAAAACTGGACAGTTTTATCAGTTTGAAAGATTAAATTATTTCAAGCAAGAAAAGATCGAATTTTGCCACGAAATAAATTATGATTCAAAATAAAACAGTAAACAAACTGCCACGAAAAATTCATCAAGAAATAACAAGGTTTGATTGGTAAATAAATTCATACAAGATCATACATAAAATCAAGAAAATACATAAAAATCAATCAAGAAATTCATGCTTCATGCTCGACATATCCAAGTAAAACAATATTAAATTTCCTACAATTTTCATGATATGATTCCTAATTAACTATGTGTTTTTCTACCCATAGATTAAAGAGGAGAGCATAGTTACCTGGATTCGCTTAATTAATCCAAGGAAAAACAATGAAGGTTCGACTTTTTGAGGGGATAATAGGAGAGAAAAATGATCTTTAGAGTTTGGAGTTTTAAGTGCTTAAATGCATAATGGCAACACAAGGGACAAGAGTCCTATTTATAGAACAAGATGAAGTGTTGCAAATCCTAAAATAAGGGAAAGTGAGGGCTGGCCATGTGGACTAAGTATAGGGGCCAAGTCATGGGCTTGGTTGAAAAATACTTAAGCCTTCTTAATTGGTAATTAGCATAATTACCCAATTAAACTAGAAATACCCAATAGCCCAAAAAGGAGACTAAAAACCGGCCAAGGGTAGATAAAAGAACAAATTGGGTCCTTGGCCCAATTTGATGAAAAAGAATGGGCTAAAAAGTAAAACAGTCCAAAATTAAATGGGCCTTTTTGGACTTAGAATTAAGACATATCATTAATAACCGCGAAATTTTCTGGCCCAAAATTCCGGGTCGTTACAATCACCCCTCCTTAAATAAATTTCGTCCTCGAAATTTACTTAAAGAAGCTCACGTAAGAAAACAATGGAACAACTAAAACATAAACGATCAGCCGTAAACGGAGGCCGTACACGTAGTTACGTCAGCTGCGCGTCCGCCTCTTCTTGGTCACGTAGAAGACTCGGTTCTTCGCTTGCACCCGGCTCACCATTGCTGCCGGTTGTTCTTCGGTCACGCCTAAATCTTGTGCCTTCATTGACTGCACACGCCTCACACTATCGTAACCCGTCGCACCTCTTTCCGGAATGACGTTCGTTCTCGCATCCTCTACAAACCGGGATCTTGGGAACGTTGGTTGCTTGCCCGTCCTGTGATTGCGGCTGGTTGGCTTTCCCTGGTTCTCTTCTTTGTAGCCTTTTCCTCCTCGAACGATGCTTGAACCTCTAAGGCGGTCTCGTACGCGTTCTGAAACGATGCTGACCTGTTGCCGTAACGTGTACCCTAATGCGAGGACTCGTCATCTTGATATACCGCTTCAGCTTCTCGGCTTCCGATGGAGATATTGCAGCGACAAATCTGGACAGCTTCGCGAACTTGTCGGTAAATGTCTGAACTGACATGGTCCCCTAAGTGAGCGTCAGGAACTCCTCTGGCTTTTGCCACCTAAGCTCGTCGGAAAAGATACGTTCTTGTAGCTTGGAGGTAAACTCTTCCCGTGTCATGCTCTTCACAGCTCTTCCCTGCGGCGAACCGTTATCAACTAGGAAGAAGAACAACAAAATCAACATAAACAAGCCTAAACAACTAAAACAAGCATAAAACCAACTAAAATTACCAACTAAAACCAAATAAACCAAACATCAAAAGAGGAATGAAAATCTAAGTACAAGAACAACATAAAAATATAAAGAAACTAAAGGAAACAAAGCATTAAAATGTACCTTGAGGATTGAAGAACAACTATGAAGAGAATTGAAGAACAATTATGGATTCATTACATGAAATTAAAGTGAACAACTATGAAGAGAATTTGAAGAACAATTATGGATTCATTACATGAAATTAAAGTGCTTGAAACAAGAAGAAAACTAGATCTACAAACTAAGCTAAGTGAGAAAAGAGAGGCTCTCATGGCCCTCCAATCTAGGGTTACATACGTACAAAAAAGAGTATATATACTACTAACAAAATGCAAAGCAAAACACGGCCAGAAAACGCGAGAAAACAGAGCTGCCAAAAGGAGCGGTCGTACAAGCATGAGGAGCGACCGCTCCTTTGGAGGAGCGGCCGCGCAAAGAGAGGGAGCAGCCGCTCCTTTGGTCAGGTGCTCAAAACTTCATTTAAAAGCTTGGGCGGCGCGAGCGTGCTACTAGGGGAACAACCCCTCTTCTTGCAAAAAGCCTCTAAATGTGCCTTGGCTCAGATATCCGATGCTCGAGCGACTTGATGGAGGGGTTTATACTCACCAAATAAAACCCCCGTCGTAGTATGAGTGGGGGTGTCGAACACGGGGAAGGTCTATCCACTTGGCCTAGGCATAAGAGCGTCGAACGAGCTAGGTCGGGATTGTCACGGGAGAAGGCCGGAGGAGAAAACTACAAAAACAACTAAACTAAGCTTGGAAAGCAAGGATAAAAGGGCACTAGGGTTAAGAGATCACAACTCATACCACCATGAATTGTGAATCAATCGAACTTAGACTTAGGTCGTGGATAAAGGGGAGGTCGTCCTAAGATCGCACTACTCTTTCGAGCTAGTACGATGACCGGAAAGATATATACAACCCACTTTCGTGCGGCGACACGTCTAACAAGCCTTAAGCACAAAATCACGAAGACCGGTAACTTTCCCTTGATCGAAGGCCCAACTTTCGTGGTGCTTCCATCAATCGGGCAAAGGAATTCATCACCCACGTTCACCTTTCGGTCCTTCGGTGGGGATTCTTCAATGAATCTTATGTTAGCTAGACACAAGACTCAACATTACCGAATCCTAAGGTACCGAAAATATCACAACCAAGCCTAAAAATGACTAAACCACAAACACGGATTCCAATTTTCTCAATTCTTTCCAAGACCCACCCACTTACTCGCAAGCAAGAAACCCACCCCCAAGAAATTACCCAGGCCCACGTAATTTCCAGTCAAGCTCCCACTCCTCTTCAACCACCATCTTTTCACCGTCAATTTCCGCTTTTCCACCTTGGGGACAAGGTGGAGGTTTGGGAGGGGAGTATTGCTATGTACCACCTAATAATAATAATAATGGCATTTTTTATATTTTGTTGTATTTTAGTAGTAAGGGTAGAATAGTTTTTAATAATTGTTTGTTGGTGATTTGTTTGTTGGTGTTGTCATTAGTCTATAAATAAGGGATTAGTGTGTGTATTTGTTATGTTGGAATTAATAATAAGTACTTCGTAGTATCTTGGAGTGCCTTGACCACTTGAAGGGTGAGATTTGGGAGATAACTTGGCCTCTCGAAAGCCAAGAAACACCGGCATCGCGGTGGTTCCTAGCAAGGTCGGGGTGGTCATTACGGAATCTCAAAATCCCACCAAAAGTGGGAGTGTGGGACAATGGAGGTCATAACAAAAACAAGAACCACTATCAAAATAATAATGTGACCAGTGTGTTTTTATCATTGTGGAGGAGAAGGTCATTGGTCTCGTTTTGGACACAAGGATTCTCAAAATCATAATGTGACCAGTGTGTGATATCGTTTTGGACAGAAGGATTCTAAAAAAGCTACAAAAAATGGAACTAGTAGTCTAGCACCTACTTCACATCTCCGTATCTTCCACAATGATGTACACTGAAGTGCAATTAAGTTCTGTAATCTAACTACCATATATATTCCTCCCACAGAGACCAAATGACAGAAAACAGCACACATAACCTAATGCTCAAAAAACTTCCCCTCAATTATAAAACAGTTGTTTTAAAACTCAATATCCTCTGACATCTAGCTTGAATAGATCTTGAATCAACTCAAAGGAGGGAAAAAAAGAGAAGAATAAATAGTTGTGAATGACGAATCTCGATGAGAAGTGAAAACCACATCAATCATCAAGATAATAGCAAGTCCCTGCAGATTTCTGCTCCCTGTCCTTGGCAGATTCCAGCTTGTTAATTCTTGGGCGATAATTAGTTGGGTCCCTTCTGAATGTAATATCCGAGAAGATGCTGCAATTTTTCCAAGGAAAAGGATATGCATGTTATAAAATTACATCACACACTTGCATGAAGAAGTCTAGACTAGCCTTTCAACATTAAAAATAAAAATAAAAACATCTAAGAGGGATACTTTTGTCATGATTCAATCGAGATATGTAGTTTTCCAGTTTCTTAACTCTGAATTTCAATCATGACATGAATCATATGATAAAAAATGTTCCGAATAAAGGGATACAGACAAAGACAGTGACACTTACAGATAAGAAGAGATTCATTCCGTTCAACAATGATTGGGGAGTGTTTGCAGTACAATCCACTGATGGTTTCCCATCATAAACCACCACTCTGTCTGCTAGATATGTTGCCATTATAAAATCATGTTCAACAACAAATGCAGTCTTCTTGGCATGGAGAATAAATCTCTTTATCACCTTTGAAGCTACTATACGCTGCTCAGAATCAAGATATGCACTAGGTTCATCTATCAAATTTACCTTTCCTAGACATAAAGCTAATGCAACTCTCTGCAGCTCTCCACCAGAAAGATTTACAACTTCTTGATCCATCAACTGTTCAATCTCAAGAGGCTTCATGACATCTGAGACAAACTGAGGATGCGTATATGAATCAAACAAAGTTAAAGAAAGTTAAATATTAAATCAGATCAGATTAGATCAGATCAGACCAGATCAGATCAGACCAGATCAGTCCTAAAGAACAGAGCCTAATATTATGATAATAATGTTAGTGAAATCCAACTTGACCTAAATATTAATATTTTAATAATTTATTAATACTGAATAGTCTATCCGGTGAGTAGATGTATCAATGTCCATGGAGATGATTAGAAAGTACTGTCTCAAACTACTACAAAATGATTTTTTTTTTTTTTTTATAATTTTTCCACGAGTACCCTGTCATTTCATAAAATGTCGATTGTACTCCAACACTCCTATTATTTTTAGCAATTCATTTTATAATATTTGTTTTAAGAAATTGTACAACTTATTCTTTAATATCAAGTCGATATTTTGATGTTTCCTCAATATGATTTACAATCAAATCGTATATCTCTTATACCCTTACCTCAACATGCATGTAGCTCATTAGTAGCCAAACTAGCCACTAGTTTTGTCTTAGATGGTCCTCAAACAAATAATTTACCACATTAAGACAACATGCATGTAGCTCTTTCTGAGATGATTCTTTGCCACCTTTCACCCAAAATATATATATGTATATAAAGTGTTATCATCCATACCCAAACACTGACCACAAAACACTAAACACATCAAAACGGATGGAGTACATCTGTACATCAGAGTTCACTTTAAGAAAAAATAAGTTTTAAATTTTAATAAATTTAGATAAATCCAGTTCAGATGTAATAAGCTCATATAAGTTTAGTTTAATAAGTTGAAAAGTTGTCTTAAAAAATAATAAGTTTTAGATTTAATAAGTTCAAATAAATTTTGTTCAGGTGTAATAAGTTCAAGTCTAATAACTTAAATAGAATGCACCCTTAATTTTTGCTATATTTTTACTTTTGTAAAAATTGTATTGAATGGATAAGTCATATGTGGTCAAATGTGGATGAGTAGAGGTAGCAAAACCAACTTGTACCCTGATTATCTAACCTATACCCGATCCCGAACCCGAAAGTAACATAAAATCCATTTTAAACTGGTCATTATTATTATGACTGAAAATGTTTTCCTTTCGATTATTATTTTTTGGAGACATTTCTTCCAATTGTAATGTAAAATATTTTCCTTCTAATTTAAGGTGAGAATGCTTTCAATAAAGCGAGAAATAATTTACTGCCTTAAATTTTACAGTACATTTGACGAAATAATATTTTATACCAACCCAAATAATGTAAAATGAAAAAATCATTTTCAAAAAAACGTTTTACATCCAATCAAACGGATAATGCGACAATCTTTGCATGTTTATGAGCGCCCTACACCCAAGCCTCTCGATACACCCAAGTGGTCCCACGTGTCTTCATGGTTTGAAATCTGGCACTCTTACACCAGGCCACGTGCACTGAGCCCTCACTATAATTTACTTAATAACGTAGTCGAACCTCGAACTACATAACCTCGACGCCGTTAATTTAACCATAGTTAGTTTCATCTACTTATTTTTGGATTATTTTTGGATTTATTAAATTAAATCACAATATAATAACTTCATCCTCATCTACTTCTACCGCTCAGCTTTTTTATAATGTGTTGTATACTCCTTCCTTTTCATACAAATGATAACAATTATTTTTTCACGTATTTTGAGGAAACGATTTAAGGGTGTAAAAGAATGAATTAATCAAAAAAGTTTTAACACAAGTAAGAATATGAATATAAGTTACTAATATAAAAAATATTCTAATTAATTTAATCGTTTACATCCTCAAATCGCTTCCTTAAAATGCATGCAAAAATAATCGTTGCCATTTTTATGAAACGGAGGGAGTACTAGATCTTGAATTAGTCTTATTATAGGTTATTCGGTCCAATTTAACCACATACGCATTTAAATGGAAAAAGATAAGGAATGCTAACAGGTGCATACATGCATACAGCAAGATTCAAACCCAAAATATCAAATTTGTCGTTCACTAGATTTAACCTGTAAATTAATACTTCTACATTATTTTTTTTTTTTGTATGATAATATGTGGGATACTAGGCCTTGAAACTAGACCATACTGCAGGTCACCCGACCCAATTTTAGCCAACACACTCATCTATAAGTGGATAATAAGAAATCATCAAAAATGCGTGCAGTGATAAAATGATAATCAAACTTATAATCTTGTGTCTGGAATTCTGAAACCTTAACGACTAGACTAAGACATCATCCTCCCTCTTTCATTTTTATTTGTGCTAGCTTACGTTTCTCTGATCCTTTTTTTTTTAATGATAAAGAAAGATGGAATACACAATTAGGTAGCCTTCTAACCAGGGTAATACCTAACCTATCCTCATCAAGTATAGTATACAACTGAGAAATGTGATCAAACTGAATACATAGAGAAGAGTTAACTAAGTGACCAACATTGGCGACCCAATCAGCTGCTCGGTTATCTTCTCTGTAGATGTGGCGAACTACTGAAGAAGAAAATTGAGGAAGAATGGATTGGATCTCGGTGACAAGATTGGAACCCTTCCAAGGTGGTCGACACTCATTGTTGACTGAATTGACCGCTAAAAGGTTGTCTCCTTCGATCTCAACATGAAGGAACCCAGAACAAAGTAGATGTTGAATACCATTGCGCATGACAATAAGCTCAGCAAGCATAGCAGAAGTAGTACCAAGGTTGAAGGTGTGAGCTGCAAGGCAATTGCCCAAGGAATCTCGAATGACGAATCTGGCTGCTGCTGAAGTAGATGAAGAACTACCATCAAAGTTAAGCATGGCTGCAGGAAATTGAGGCGGATGCCATGAAACAAGGAGTGGGGAGGTGGGGTTGATTGTAGTGATAGTGGAAGTAGAAGTGGTGTTGGGATAAGTGGGAGAGGCAATAGTGTCAGAAAGAAGGCGGGCACTCCATTCAGAGGAAATAAAAGCAACGCGAAATATAGTTGATAGAACGTTGAAAGGTGTGCCCTCAAAAACTAGGACATTACGACTTTTCCATATAGACCACAAGGCGAAGGTTATCAATGGAAGGAGGCGTAGATGCCGACAATGTAAATAACGAAATATAGGTTTAATGCTAGAAAAGTACACCGGATAGTGAAGCATATTTTGAAACTTATGGTGATTCCAAAAATGACAAACACCTTGACAATGAAGAAAAAGGTATTTTTCATTTCTTGCTTCCAATTAAACAATTTACCTATTCTGCGTCATGGAATAATTTTTCTACTTTTCTTTAATTTCCAATTTTTGCATTTGTTTTTATTCCAAAAAAATAATAATTACATTTGTTTGAATGTATTGTGTTTAATTTTATTTTATTCTGCTTACCTATTCGTCTCATTTTTTTTCAAATGTGCAAATTACACTTGTAATAGTTAATTTAATGTGAATTGTCAAGGTATTCAAGTTTTTCTTTTATTAATTTTATAAATATGTAATTAATCATATCAAAAATCTAATTTATGATAAACCGTTAAGAAACAATTATTAGATATTTAGAAGAAAATAAAAGGATGAAGATTTTAAATAATTCACTAACATAAAGGATTTATAAAACTTCGCTATAAACGTACTAAAATTAACCTTAACGGTCCGTTTGGTAGTCGGTTATAAATGATGTTAATGGGAATGAATTTATAACTAAATTTGGAAGGAAAATCAAAATCCATTCGCATATTGGTGCTACCTTAACTCCAATTTATCTAATTTTCTTCACAAATATCCATTCTCATCAAATACTCCGATCCCTCTCCAATGGTAATGGATGAGAATAAAAATTGTGAAGAAAATTGAAGCTTGGGAATGATAATTTGCTTTCCATGGGGATTATAAGGTTCTTCCTTACCAAAATTACACTATAAATTCATTACCATTACCACAATTTATTACCAACAACCAAACAGACCGTAATTATACAATAATGGGCTCCCCCTTCCATAAAGAATTTGTAGATATGATCATTTGCGGCAATTTTTATTTTTAGTAAGAAGTTCATACTCCATAATTAAAACACAATTTTACTGACATGAATCATGCAATGACTTGAACAACAAACGAGTATTCCCAATTTCCCACTTATTATACAAGTTCAATTGTTTTATTTAAATTATTATATAGCTTTTTTTAAAAAAAATTGTTAGCACAACTTATGATTTTAGAATATAATCATGTACTCCCTCCGTAACATAAAACTTTCAACAATTGATTTTGCACGCATTTTGAGGAAACGATTTAAGGGTGTAAACAAAGGAATTAGTCAAAATAATTTTTATACAAGCAAGAATGTGATTATAAGTTCCTGATATTAAAATTACATTGACTAATTGCTTCGTTTACACCCTTAAATCGCTTCCTCAAAATGCGTGCAAAACCAATTGTTGAAAGTTTTATGTTACGGAGGGAGTATATAGTTTTTTTTAATGATTACAGAATCAAATTTTAGATCATTTTTAAGAAAAAAAGTGAATTATCTTATCGACGCGTGGATCTTCCCAGGCCATTAGATGGAGTACACAAATACACAATTATACACTATAGACTAGAGCTAGTAATTAGGGAGCGTTGAGAATGAAGTCATAGCCCAGTAGTTAGGGCCTTAGAATTCTAGGCACGAGGTCTGGGTTCGATTCTCACTGCACACATTTGTGAGAATTCCTTATTACCCCCTTACAGATGTGTGTTTTGGCTAAAATTGAGCCAGATGACCTGCATTAGGGCCCGATTCCAAGGCCTAGTATCCCACACATTATCCTACAAAAAAAATTAGGAAGCATTTGGTATTAATGGGTATAGGGACATGAATAAACAAAAGGATAAGGATAGAGAATTAATCATGAAAAATTCACTAATTTTATCTCTATCGTTTGTTGGGTATCAAAGTATAGGGAATATGGATTAAACTATATCCCATATTTGATATATTGGATGGGATAAGGAAAAAAATAAATAGATTACTACATCAAATCCCTATCCCTATCCCTATCCTCCTTAAAAAAATCTCCCCAAACAAACCGATGATTAAAAAACAAAGGGATAAGAAATCCTTATCCCTCACCTTCATTCATCAAAACAAACGCCCTATAATTCATGAAGACACCTTTTTCCCAAATTTGATATCTTTGTATCTACGATATGTTTCTTTTTCTGCACTTGGAGCTCATATATCAAATTAATGTACTCCCTATGTCCCTTTTTAAATTTAAATGCTACAGAGAAAAATTAGGTAATTTTTAAGATTTAAATTGGTATAGGTAGGCCATAATATCAAAAATAGTAGGTGTGAATTTATAGGTGGACTATAATATCAAAAATAGTAAAAGTATAATTAATTAATGTTATGTTAAGTGTATAAGTGTAATTTTATAAATATCAAAATGAGTAAAGTAGCATTTATTTTGGGACAGACAAAAAGAAAAATATAGCATTTATTTTAGGACGGAGGGAGTAATACACTTTTAAACTTAATTGATTTGCTATTCTTTTCACCGGCAGCTAATACTGAGCTAATTACAGATCCAATCAGTTTGCCTGTCTTCAGTTCAAATTACATCCGTATCAATTCACGCCGCCTGAGTAATTTGTTTGACATTTACACTTTTCTCTCCATAATTCATGACACCTTTTTTACTTATTTATTATCATAAACAATTATAAATTTGAATATTAGTGATGTTCTAAATTCTAATTATTCAGAGTTATGATTTAGAAGAAGAAAAAAAGCCCATTCAGAGTAATAATTCTTTATCTTTTAATTGATTACAAGCTACAATGTATGATAGTCGATAGATCCCCCAAAATGTTGGTATAAACCTATTGCTATCTCACCTTAAAAGATAAATTTTACAAAGCAGGTTTTTACAAGGGGAAAAAAATATTGGCCTTGAACTAAACACCTCAAATATTCCCTACTCGTAACTCAAAGGTACAAGGTTAGATCACTAATACTTGCATCTATCCGGCTCCAATTTTTCATGTGAACCAAACAAACTCTTAATCAATAGGACAAGATATGAAAGAAAAAAAGGACAGCCATGGCCACCGGGATATTAAAATATATACTCCCTCCGTAACATATTAACTGCAAAGATTGACATTTTTCCTCTCTACTTTATGTCAAATCGTTGCAGTTATTTTGTTACAGAGGGAGTATATTAATAAAAGGCGGCCATGGCCACCCTCGATCAACCTCTTGTCCTCTTGCAATTGATCAAACTCCATGCCAAGAATAGCCAGGAAACACATCCAATGTTGGCCTACAGAAGTTTCTAGTTCGTCATCATAACCTCCTGCAAGGATGGATGTTAAGTATAAAGAAACCACCGAGAGCGTAACATCATTGGTAGCAGAATAATGCATGATTGTGAGTGGCAAAAGCAACATTTTTTCTGGAGGCATAGACGAAGCGCAAATGGTTGGTTGTACATGGTTCTTCACCAATGATAGCAATATCTAGGGCTAACCTAATCCACAAGAGATGAATACAATATGCATCCAAAATCTTCTCATTTTCATTTACATACAACATTAATACAAATTATATATAAAAAAAATAAATAAAAGAATGGTAAAAGTACTATAACATAATACATATGTAGTACATGTTTTTATTGAGTTTTTGTCATCAACTGTAAATTAATGCTCAGAGTTACAAGGAAAACATAGTAACCAAAATGTTGGACACAAAGAATCAAAAAAGGTCCTCGGAAAACTGCAATAGCAGAAAGACTCCATATCTTCCGCTATGTTGTTGATTCTATCGCGAGATGGGCTCTAGTATTCCTAATATTCTGTCATAACCCTTTTATAAGGGTAGGCAAGGCAAAACTACATTCCACTAAAATATAATTAGCCTCAACTATCAGATATCACACAAACAGTTGAATAGGCTATTACCTAGGGTAGATGAAAGAAAAAAAAAACGGATCATCAATAGAGCTCAAACCTATTCAAAACCACAGCAATCATTCAGGGAAAAAGAAATCTCGTCAATTTCTACCCTGTTCTTCATGGAGTCTAGATTATCAACGATAACAAGTAGTGGGTCCCTTCCGAATATGTTATCCAGCTGCAATTTTCCAGAGAAGGTAATAAATAACAAATGAACATTTACAGTTGCAGAACTTCAAAACAGGAAGGAAAAAAAAAAAACTTAAATCAAGTACTAAGCTGAGATATCGGTTTTTCTTTCCTTGTTAAAAAAAAGTACTAAGTTGAGATAATTTTGTTAATTATTGCCTTGTATTTTGTTGAGTTTGTAACATGGTTTTAAAACAAGGCCGCGACGTCTTGGTTGGGCCGTTTTGTAAAGGAATTTCAATTGACCGAACCGAAATTGTCCGCATCAACAAGGGGTGTTTAAAAAACTCGCGATTTTGTCCGAATCAAACATTTTAACCCCAAATCAGCCCGTATTAGAAGTTACATCTATTATTTGACTCAAAAGTTACTTCTTATTCAAAGATATAGTGAAAGATTCCCTCATATTTCCCCACTAATGGCTTTAATCCTTTATTACTCCCCCATATCTCCCCATTGATAGCTCTAATCCTATACTATCTTGAAATCAAATTTGTATCGCGACAATTATTACATGGTCCGCGATCAACGCATCATAACCGTTACAGTGACTCCACAACCGTTCCCGCGACCGTAATCGAAACCGCAATTTCAAACCATGGTTTGTAATTGCTGACATTAAAAAAAATGTTGATTCCTACCTTTTATCACACTTTCAGTTTAATGGTTTTACTACCGTAATAATCAAATCTAATCACAAATTAAACATCCATAAATCCTAGACAAATCCTGATCCGTAATTCTTGATACACAAATCAAGGTATTTCTTTTTTGTCAATTCTAAACTCAAATCAAGTCCTTAAGAGCAACCACACTCATGAAGGAAAATTTCTTTCATCCCTCTCTCTCTCAACCACTTTCTCATTCATCATTTATCAATGTAAGAAAATTTCATTCATCTCCATCACAATCATGACCAAAAAAGAAAAATCCTTCATCCCTCTCTCTCTCATACTTTTATACTTTACCCCACAACACTTCATCTCTCATCCATCTCATTTATTTTATATTTTCATAATTTTTTTCTTCTTTTACCTATTTATAACTATTTTTTTGAATATCTTTTTAAGAAATAGAGAAATTGTTGAGAGGGAGAAATGAAGATGTTTAGTAAAATATAGCAATATGGGCGTCTATTTATAGATCTCGAAAAGTTATGAATTTTGATATTTTTATTGTATTTTTTAAAAAAAAATTATAACTACGAAATTTGACAAAAACACAATTTGAGCAATAATATAAAATAGTACCAGCAGTGACACATGTCGCATAACAAATGGACCACGTGTCCTGCTGGTGTCAGCATCAATGCATCAACACTCCAGGTCTCTAGAGAATTGCATGCAAATTGCGTGTTTTGAGTTGTTTCACAACCAAAACGACGCCGTTTTGCTGAAAAGGAAGCAAAAAAAATAAAGGTGCTCAGTTTCACACGAGGCCCACAGGTACTCTTTCCTTCATCAATTCCGTCTTTCTTAGACGCTGAGCACAACGAGTCTTTCTAAGACCAAAAAATTTAACATCTTCATCAGTATAGCTCAAGACTCAAATTTTCTTGACATGAAATGATTTTTTGGATCATCACTACAGATGCTCTAAGAGTTAAGACAAACTCAATTGTAGGCGTTTTTTCCCCACGCAAACAAACCGTTTCAGGTCGATTTTTGACAATTTCAACCTTAAATCAAGCCCTTGAGGACCAAAGTGCCAACACCCTAAACCGAGAAATAATTAATTAATTAATTGACACGCAAACCAAGGCTGTTTTTGGCCTACAAAGCAACACGCTTACGGTCAAACTTTGCTAATTCCAACCTCAAACTTATATCATGGGCCAAACTAGCCCCCATAACCCTAAGTCGGTGAGCTTTCTTAGTATGCAAATTAAAAGCTTCTATGGGGTTAGGAATTAGGATGACAGGAAAAACATTGAGAAATGATTCAGGCTAGTTAGGAAAACATTCATGAACTTATTTCTACTTCACAACCAAAAAAATAATAACAATAAATTGGGTTGGGTGCAGAGGAGAAGCGCCAATTTTAGGAGGATTTTGATGAGGTGGTCTAAGGTGTTCCCCACACAGAGAAATTATTTATTGGAGGTGACTTGAATGGACACGTCGAGATAAGACGTGATGGTTTTGAGAATATTCATGGAGGTTTTGGGTATGGGCAGCGAGACGCACACGGAGAGACCATCATAGACTTTGCCCAATCTTATGATTTGATCTTGGCTAATACTTGGTTTAAGAAGCGCGATTCCAACTTGATAACTTTCCGAAGCGGTGCAAATGCAACTCAAATAAACTTCCTGCTCACAAGGAGAGTGGATAGGAAAAATTGCGTAAACTACAAGGTCATCCCAGGAGAGAGTGTGGTTACCCAACACAGGTTTTTGGTAATGACTATTCGTTTGAAAGAAAGTGGGAGGAGGAAGCAAAGCCCAAGTGAGCCACGGATAAGATGGTGGACCCTAAAGGATGCAAATGCTACGGAGAAAGTGATCAACGAGGAAAATTGCGAGAGAGAAGTTGACCCAGACGCAACTTGGTCAAAAATGAAAAATTATTTCCTAAGAGTGGCCAAAGAGGTCCTAGGGGAATCAAGGTGGAGAACTACAGTACATAGGGATACTTCATGGTAGAATGAAGAAAAGTTGCAATCAAATACGAAAGGAAATGTTACTTAGCCTTGGGAAAATGCAGGACCGACGAAACCCTTGCAGCATATAAAGAGGCTAAAGGTAAGACAAAGGTAGTTGTGCGACAAGCAATAGAAAAGGCTTACCAAGAGGTTTATGAAAGGCTCGACTCCAAAGAGGGAGAAAAGGAGATTTATAAGATGGCAAAGAGAAGACAAGAGGCGAGGAAGGCTATTGGCAGGGTCAAGTGTGTAAAAGATAAGAACCACAAGGTTTTGGTGCAGGATGAGGAAATCAAATATAGGTGGAAAGAGTATTTCGATGAATTGTTTAATGGAAGCCTTTAGGGCTGCCACTGGGGATACGTCTGTGAGTAAGGAGGAAATCAATGTGGAGTTTGTACGAAGGGTTAGAAGATCAGAGGTGGAAGTTGCTTTGAAGAGGATGAAACCTAGAAAAGCAGTTGGGCCTGATGGCATATCGGTGGAGGTATGGAGGTGTCTGGGTAAGGTTGGTATTGATTGGTTAACAGATTTATTCAACAAGGTATGGAGGACTTCGACTATCCCACAAGACTGGCAAAAGAGTACCTTGGTTCCAGTTTATAAGAACAAAGGGGATGCTCAAGATTGCTCTAATTATCGAGGAATCAAGCTTATAAGCCACACTATGAAGTTGTGGGAAAGGATAATAGAACATCGGTTGAGAGCATGCACTAGCATATCTGAAAACCAATTTGGTTTTATGCCTAGGAAATCTACTATAGAAGCAATTCATTTGCTAAGACAAATGATGGAGTATTATAGGATAAGGAAGAAATACCTCCATATGGTCTTCATTGATCTAGAAAAAACCTATGAAAAAGTGCCAAGAGATGTACTTTGGTGGGCAATGTTGAAAAAAGGTATTCCCTGAAGGTACATTGACTTGGTTAAGGATATGTATCGGGATGTATCAACAAATTTGAGGACTTGTGATCATGGTGCAAAATATCGGCCGCTTTGATGCGATGCGGGCGAGTTGATGCGGATGCGATTTCTTCCGCACTGATATTTACCGATTTGTCTCGCCGTTTGGAAACACGCCGATTTTTGTTCAGAATCGGCCACATCAACACGGTCTCGCCCGATTTATGGTGGAAGCAAAGAAAAATAAAGGAAGAAGAAGATAGTGCAGATCTAAAATTTAAGTGAAAAAAAATTAAAATTAAAGCTTAACTTGTATTTGAAACTCAAATTTGAACAAAATCCCTCACCTAATTTCTTGAATCTCTTCAAATTTAAACCCCAAATTAATAACCCTAATTACAAAACGAAAACCCTAATATTGCAAAATGATGGTGCTTGCTACGCCTGCAATTGCTGGTTGATTTCATCAACTTGCTAGCTGTCGGCGATGAAATGCCGGTGATAAAACTGATAATGGTGTCGGCGGCGTACTTTTGTTTTTCGTCTTCTGCTCTTCATCTCTTCCTTCGACTTCATTCTGTACTAGTTTTTGGTCTCAACATGTGGGTTTACCCCTCTCCCCTCTCATTCCCCTAATCCCCTCCCAGCTGTCACTTTCCCCTAGTCACCCATAATCCCACGTGATCTCCCAAATTTCCCCTACCTCATTTTTTTTTCCTTTTCTTTTGTTTATTTTTTTGAAATAATTTTCCCTTTTCTTTTATTATTGTACTCCGTACTACATACTTTGATAGACAACTTTTGTTTTGTTATTTTTCTACTTCTCACATGATACACGTACACCTTTTATTTTTCCACTTCCCCCTAGTCATCTTTTGTTTTAATTTTTATTAAATTAATTAGTGCACACTGTTAAAATAAAATAATTTTATAAATGCTATTTTTTAATTATTTAAAATATATTAATTTTAATGCTATAATAACAAAAACCAATAATAACAATAAAAAAATCCAAATATAAGACACTTAAAATAAACAAAAAATTATCCGCGACAGGCCGACAGCTGCGATGTGGTCCGCGATCAACGCATCAATTCCTTTACCACATCACCGCGACCGTTTCCGCGATCGCGAACGAAACCGCATTTTCGAACCATGCTTGTGATGGGTTGACAAAGGATTTCCCTATAACAATTGGATTGCATCAAAGGTCGGCGTTAAGCCCTTTCCTTTTTGCATTGATTATAGATGAAGTGCCAGGCCAAACCAAGATGAAGTACCATGCTGTATGTTGTTTGCAGATGATATTGTATTGGTGGATGAAACTAAAACAGGGGTTGATGCCAAATTGGAGCAATGGAGACAACGGCTGGAATCTAAAGGATTTAAGCTAAGTCGGACTAAGATTGAGTATTTGGAATGTCGTTTTGGGTCACAGAGGGGGGCAAGTGATGTTGTGGTGAGGTTAGACAGAAAAGATCTAGCCATGAGCGAGTGCTTTAAATATCTTGGGTCAATCATCCAAAAGAATGAAAATATTGACCAAGATATGGCTCGCAGGATCAAGTCGGGGTGACTTAAATGGAGAGCAGCCACAGGAGTGTTGTGCGATCGAAGCATCCCCTTAAAGTTGAAGGGGAAATTCTACAGGACCGCTATAAGACCAGTGTTACTCTATAGTACAGAATGTTGGGCTTCTAAGAAGGAGCATATCCAAAAGGTAGGGGTTACAGAGATGCGGATGTTGAGATGGATGTGTGGCAACAATCTACAAGATAGAATCAGAAATAAAGATATTCGTAGGAAAGTAGGTGTTGCGGATATTGCGAGCAAGCTAAGTGAAAATCGTTTGCGTTGGTTTGGGCATGTAACACGGAGACCCAGGGAGCACCGGTACGAAGAGTGGAAGAGTGGATCGGGGGATTTCAAACGTTGTAGGGGGAGACCGAAAATGATTTGGTGGGAAAAGATATGAAACAGTTGGATTTACAAGAGATTGAGGCTCTCGACCGTGCGGGGTGGAGGAGGAAAATCTATGTGGACGACCTCTCGACATAATCACTTTGGTTCATGTAGCCAACCCCACTAACTATGACATAAGTTGCCAGAGAGACCACCTCCGGTGGTTGTCGACACCATTGCTGTCGGTGGCAGTATCAGGTGGCTCTGAGCAAAGCTTCCCACATTACCACCCCTTTTCCTCTTGTGAGAAGAAAACAATCCATAGCAAGGAAAATGGCAAGAAGAAGAACCAATGTGAAATTGTTGCATGAAATCAAAAGGAAAGAGACACCCACTAGAAAGGAAAAGGGCAAAAGACAAGGAAAAACAGTGGATGAAGAGTTAAATGTTTTTTAGCTTCAAAACAAAACATTTTTGACATAATCTCCCCCTCCAAATGTCTTCATGTCATGCTCTCATAAAAAAATTTCTCGCATAAAACATTGTTGATGTCATACTTATATCATCCTATCAAATGTCACTCTTTTCCCATGCACAACTTCCCATTATTTTCATGATAACAAATAAAATTAAATAACATATTAATAGTAAAATGATCAATTTATTGCTTTGCTTTTACTATATTTCTACGAAAACATACTACATTCATTTTTACATTATTTAAATGCATTTATAAAGAAACAAAAACTCTATTGTTGCCTAAAATAAATTGGGAGACCTATTATTACAATCAACAACTAAAAAATTAAATTATATATGTAGTTTCATTTTTCCTATCTCATAAAAAGGCACGTGTTATTTTCTCCAAGTATTTTGTTTGATACACTTTTTATGTGCACATAAATTATGGTTGTTGCTGACTTATGGCTTACAAAAAATATACTCTTTTAAATTTTACTACATAATTTTTAAGAAGTTATACAATAATATAAAATTAGACTTTTTTGTTGTTTCTTTTTTGAATGTATGATTGTGATTTTTGATAATATGTAAATATTTTTTTTAATCTCACTAAATATATAAAACTTTTACAACCGTGCATCGCATGGAATACTAACCTTGTATATATATTAGTAAATGACCATTATACCACTGAGAATATTCTAAAATATTCTAGACTAGAGTTTGCTCTACAAAAAAACCCTAACTGCTTGTATTTGTGTGTGATTGTGTGTGTGTGTATTATGAGCACCAAAGATAAAACTCTTCCGTTTTTCATAACGCATTATGAGCACCAAAGCTCCACACACTTGATTAAAATATGTTCTCAAAATTTCTTGTGTTTTTTTACGCATTGCTACTCTTATTAAGTTATTATACTTCGCTCATTCACTGATATTCCAAGCTTGAAACTTTTCAAGTCAATTGACCAATAATCTAGCTCCACCGACGGTGCTCGTCTTCCTCCACCAGCGCCACCATCACCCGACGTGTGCTTTCCTCTGTAGGGCGTTCAAATTTGCGAGTTTCTCTCACTATACTCTAAATATTAGATTTTTTCACTCTTTGAATATTCTATTCTTCAATGCTATTTTATTTTTTGGTGGATTGGCATTATAATTGGCATTGTTATTGTGTTTCTCATTGATAGATCTATTATTTGTTTATTTTTCTTTTGACTTAAAAGATTTTGGAATGTCCACCACCAAATGCCAAAATTTTGATTTCCTATTTAGCTTTTAGAATTTCTCCACTAGGTGTTTGTTCTTACTATTGGTATTGGCTTTGGATTCCCTTTGACCCGATGATCTGTGGTGGAAATAGTATAGATCTACCAAATTTCTATTCTAAGTTTTAATTTGTTAAAATGGCGATTTAGTTATGTCATCAGCGAAATTGGTAGACTGGTAGTTGCTCGAATTTAAAATGTGATTTGATATTCCATTGATGAATTTTCATATTTGGTATTAACAAAAAAAACACTAAATTTATTCCTTAAACATCTCAATCATTCATAGCCCCTTCGGGGATAGTGAAGAAATTTGTAGCTTCCAATTGAGTTGCGTTGCCATGCTCAAAATCGTTATCCTCGTACACAAGATTAGTTTCTACTTTATTCTTTTCTTTAATGATTGTTGCTAGAGATAAACAAGGTGCTTTGGAGTTCGACATACACGAGACCAGTGACCTTTTCGGCTCTTCCTCCACAACGACAGCACACACTGGTCAAATTATTATTTTGATAGCTTGTCATTTAACGCTCTCTTCTGCGGCTACGACGTCCACCACGGCCACTGCTTTTTGCAAGGTCTCCATTTGTAAATTGTTTTCCATCCTGGAATGCCGCATTCACTTCAGGGAATGGACGAGAGTCACTTGTTCGTAATTCATGAATTTTCAATAATAGCTTGTCATTTTGTTCAGCCACAAGAAGACAAGATATTAGTTCAAAATAATTTGTAAAACCCTTTTTACGATATTGTTTACTCAGGAGAAATTATCTTTATAAACAACAGTGCAAGTTTTCTCCAATATTACTTCATCTATACTTTTCTCTCCACATAATTTTAATTTAGAAATAATTCTAAAAATGGTGGAATTATATTCACGGGTAGATTTAGAATCTTGAAATCTTAAATTCAACCATTAACTTTCCTTAAGTTATCCAAAAATAGAAAAAAACCGCGGTCGCGTTATTACGGGAACGGTTTGTAATGGTAAAATAAAACGTTTCGCAGCCATCGCGGTGTGAATTTTTTCAACAATTTCACATAAGTGCAATTTTTAGCGTGTTTATTCATTTTGCAAGTGTGTGTATCATAATAACTTTAATTTGTTTATTATTATTAATTTTATTGTTATTATTATTACTTTGATTATTAGTGCAATTATTTTTATGAACATGTTTTCTATTGGAAGTTTGGCTTGCATGTGTTTAAAAAGAAAAAAAAGGGTAAAATAAAGAGAGGGGTAAAAAAGACAGTGGGGTAAAGTGTACAGGTACAGCTGTACAGCTAACATCCTAAGAAAATTTTAAAGAAAAGAAGGGGTAATTTTTTATGTAGCAAAACAGAAGAGAGAGAAAACAAAAGGAAAGAAGATAGAAGTGAGAGAGAAAGATGAACGAAAAAACTTACCTCACGAACATCGATTGCCGCCGAACACCGCCGCCGACTGCCTGCGATTGCCGCTGACCGACTTCATCTACCTTTAACGATAAAGCGGCTTACAGCTTCCTCACCCACATTTTAGGTTTTTTTTTTGAAAGTTGGGCTTTAATTAAGGGATCAATTTGAATCACTTTCACGAAATTAATTTAGGGGTTTTGCTCCAACATAAGTTATAAAGCTAAGGTAAGCTTTTATTTGAGGTCTCCTTCAAGAATTTATTTTTTTTAGGGTTTTTACTCTTGGTTTTTTTTCTTCTTCGTCTTCATCCTTATGCTTTTCTACAAATTACGGGCTTTCCACTAAAAAAATCCGTTACATAACGGCATTCTACACTTCTACCGTTACAGAACAGTTATCACGGCGAGTTTGCTGTGAATTGCAACTCCCCCCGTTATAACAGTGCTTCTCGGAACGGCGGCTCTCAAACCCGTTACAGAACTGCCGTTCCGAGAACGGCCGAGTTTTTTTTTCCATGATTCCAAAGGACTTTTGGGTCCTTCACATTCAAATATTCGATTTCAAATGCCTTATGGAGGTGATGGCGAAGGAATATAATAACTTTAGCCTTATCTTGGCTTGATTTGCTATTTATTGCTTTGATAATATTGCCAATACTTTTTTGCATTTAGATGAATTTCAACACAAGGCCTTTTGTAAAACCTGAATTTGAGGCCTTTAATGTCATCCGAAAGAATCATTTATCTTGGGTACTGATGCTGAAATTAATTTAAAAGCAACGGGCCTAAGCAATACTATCAAAAGCAGGAAATAGCGAATCAAGCCAAGATAAGGTCAAACCTATGATATTCCTTCGCCATCTCCTCCATGAGGCACTTAAAACTGAATATTTGACTGTGAAAGACTCAAAGACCCACAAGTCCTTTAAATAACTTGAAAGGTATGACAACCAAAAAACTGTGATAGTCCCCACAGCTTGTTATGAATAGTTGAAATTAAGATTTCACGATTTTAAATCTAATTGTGAATATAATTCCGCCATTTTTAGAATTACTTCTAAATTAAAATTTATTGGAGAGAAAATTACAGATGAAGTAATATTGAAGAAAACTTACACTACTTTTCATAAAGATAATTTTCTCCTAAGTAAACAATATCGTAAAAAGGGCTTTACGAAGTATTCTAAACTGATATCTTATCTTCTTGTGGCTAAACAAAATGACGAACTATTAAAATTCATGAATCACGACCGACTGTCTCGTCCATTTCCTGAAGCAAATATGACATCCCATGATGGAAATAATTTTAAAATAGAAACCCGGCCAACAACAGTTGTCGTGGTGGAGTATGTAGTCGTGGAAGAGGACACTGTTATAACAGAGGTCGGGGTGGTCATTAAGGAATCTCAAAATCCCACCAGAAATGGGACAATGGAGGTCATAACAAACACAAGAACCACTATCAAAATAATAATGTGACCAGTGTGTTTTATCATTGTAGAGGAAAAGGTCATTCGTCTCGTTTTGGACATAAGGATTCTCAAAATAATAATGTGACCAGTGTGCTATCGTTTTGGACAGAAGGATTCTAAAAAAGCTACGAAAAATGGAACTACTAGTCTAGTACCTACTTCACATCTCCGTATCATCCACAATGATGTACACTGAAGTGCAATTAAGTTCTGTAATCTAACTACCATATATATTCCTCCCACAGAGACCAAATGACAGAAAACAGCACACATAATGCTCAAAAAACTTCCCCTCAATTATAAAACAATTGTTTTAAAACTCAATATCCTCTGAAATCTAGCTTGAATAGATCTTGAATCAACTCAAAGGAGGGAAAAGAAGGGGAAAAAAAGAGAAGAATACATAGTTGTGAATGACAAACCTCGATGAGAAGTGAAAACCACATCAATCATCAAGATAATAGTAAGTCCCTGCAGATTTCTGCTCCCTGTCCTTGGCAGATTCCAGCTTGTTAATTCTTGGGCGATAATTAGTTGGGTCCCTTCTGAATGTAATATCCAGATGCTGCAATTTTTCCAAGGAAAAGGATATGCATGTTATAAAATTACATCACACACTTGCATGAAGAAGTCTAGACTAGCCTTTCAACATTAAAAAAAAAACATCTAAGAGGGATACTTTTGTCATGATTCAATCGAGATATGTAGTTTTCCAGTTTCTTAACTCTGAATTTCAATCATGACATGAATCATATGATAAAAAATGTTCCAAATAAAGGGATACAGACAAAGACAGTGAGACTTACAGATAAGAAGAGATTCATTCCGTTCAACAATGATTGGGGAGTGTTGGCAGTACAATCCACTGATGGTGTCCCATCATAAACCACCACTCTGTCTGCTAGATATGTTGCCATTATAAAATCATGTTCAACCACAAATGCGGTCTTCTTGGCATGGAGAATAAATCTCTTTATCACCTTTGAAGCTACTATACGCTGCTCAGAATCAAGATATGCACTAGGTTCATCTATCAAATATATATCTGCAGGCTGCATAAAATACAAAATTGTCAGATATGTAATACTTAAATAAGATACATTTCAGCCATTATGTAAAAGCAGAAGAAAAATATAAACTCTGCTTTTTTTATAGAATCAAAATATCAAGAGTAGGAAAATATAAACCACATGTATTATGCATGTGTATTACTAAAAAGAACAAAACAAAATATTTTGTGATGCAAATGGAAATTACTCATAAGAGGATATTTTAGAAATTAGGGAAATTCCCATTGGTACTACTGTGTTTTGGCGAATTCCCAATGGCACTACAGAGTTTTTTTAAATCCCAACGGTAATACTCATTACGATTAAATTCCCAAATATAGCATCGTGGATGAATATTCCGTTAATTAAATGAAAATAATAACTAATAATAATAAAAAAATAATCTATTCAAGGTTTTGCGGGTCATTTTAGCCCTTAAAGGATCCCATTTGAGATTAGAATTTGCAAAAAAAAACCGATTAGCCCCGATTTGTGTTCCTGATTTGTCTCAATTTGTGCGCATTGATCTACGTGTAAAGAAAATAGTCTGCTCAAGGTTTTACGGGTCATTTTAAAACTTATGGGATCCAATTTGAGGTTGGGATTTACAAACAACGACCCGATTAGCCATAATTTGTGTTCCCGATTCGCCTCGATTTTCGCGCATTGATCTACAAGTTAAAAAATAGCTTGCTTAAGGTTTTAAGGGTCATTTTAACCTTTATGGGGACCGATTTGAGGTCGGAATTTGCAAAAAAAAAAAAGACTCGATTAGCCCTAATTTGCATTCCCAATTCGCCTCGATTTGCGCGCCTAGATCTACGTATAAAAAAAATAGTTTGTTCAAGGTTTTACAAATCATTTTAACACTTAGGGGGGTTTGTTTTGTTAATTATGATTAATTAATTTTTTTAATATAGTTTTTTTGTTAATTATAGTTAAGTAATGTATGTCTTTTTGTTAATTTTAACGGGTTTTTTGTATAATAACATCACATTTGGGAATTTAATCATAAAGAGTATTATTGTTGGGATTAAAAATAACTCGGTAGTACCATTGAGAATTCGCCAAAACACGGTAGTACCAATGGGAATTTCGCTAGAAATTATAGTAATGGACATTACCCAGAAAAAGCTTCCAAAAATGGGATAGTACTATAGTAGTGAAAAAATAAAAAGAAAGAACAAGTGTTACTGTGTAATACTACATAGAAGAAGTCACTGTATTTTGCCACACATGAAACACAACTACAACCAAGAATTAAAACAATAGGGGGAGCAAGTGAGAGAAGAAGATAGAAGATTTTTAAGAAAAAATTTACCTTTCCTAGACATAAAGCTAATGCAACTCTCTGCAGCTCTCCACCAGAAAGATTTACAACTTCTTGATCCATCAACTGCTCAATCTGAAGAGGCTTCATGACATCTGAGACAAACTGAGGATGCGTGTATGAATCCCTTATCTTCTGATGTAAGAGGATCCGCACAGTTGACTTGAACTTTGGACTAATCTTCTGTGGCTTGTAGGAAACATTAAATTCAGGTATTTCTACATCAGATGTTTCCACATCATCAGGCTTCAATAAACCAGCCTGAAATTGCACAATGACATATGTTTATAGACCTAGACCATTAAAAATCCCATTCATGAGGTTTATAATTGTAACAAAAAATTCTAGTAACAAGTAAATATATCCAAGAACATTCTCAAATCTGACCATCTATCAATCTATGGAAGAGAAAATACCAGCATACGAATAAATGTTGTCTTCCCTGTTCCATTTTCTCCCAACATCACAATAATCTGTGAATCTGTAAATTCACCTTCCATAACACGTAGTTTAAAACCACCTAGTGTTTTTGTCATAGTTGGGTATTTGTATCGAGCATATGTCTGAATCTCCTCAGCATTATCTTGAGGTGTCTCAGATACCTGAAGAAGCACACATAAGATGACTGACAAATGAAGAAAACCTAAAAACATTGTTAGGAAGATTACCTTAAACGTAAGTGATTCATCCCGGAAACGAAGATTTTCGGTGGGCACAAATCCTGCCAAGAATATATTGATTCCTTCTCTCACAGAAAATGGCAGGGTTACAACTCCATATGCACCCGGTTTACCATATAAGCAGCAAATGAAGTCTGAAAGGTAGTCTAAAACGCTAAGATCATGCTCCACAACTATAACATAGCTGAATCACAAAATTGAACAACAGAAAAAGTAGCTTTTTAATTAAAAATCCTCTATTGCAAAGCCAAAAGTAGAAAAGGTCAGAAAATTTTAAAACGGAAAAGATACCTATCAGGCCTCAGTAATGATCTGATAACCTGTGCAGCCTTAAGCCTTTGTTTCACATCCAAATAACTTGAAGGTTCATCAAACATAAATATGTCACCACTCTGCATAGCCACAACTGCAATTGCAAACCTCTGCAACTCACCACCTGACAGATCTCCCACATTACGATCTAGAACTTTATTCAACTCCAGATCTTCACAAAGTACAGCCTTCATGTCTCTCTCATCTTTCTGATCAATGACCTCTACAACAGAGCCCTGGACGGCCTTTGGAATATTGTCAACATATTGAGGCTTGATATTGGCCTATTCATAAACAAGCACTTGTGAAAAAGAGTAGAAAGAGGTAGTTACTAAACAACTCAATTCGATGCATTCACACCAATTAACTAAAACATCACACAATACTCTAGGCACAAGCACGAGGGCAAAAAAGTAATAGTGAGTGACTAAGAGTTTTTTAGTTTTTCCATTTATTTATTGGGAAGGGAGCAGGAGTGTAAAACACAATAAATTATTGTCACCTTCAGATTATCTTCCAATATGCGCGTAAAATAATTTTGTAGTTCTGATCCACGGAAGTAAGTTAAAATTTCCTGCCAGTCAGGTGGATTCTGCAGAAAACACATATATCCAGTTAATATACAGAAGTCATCAAGAAGCATTGGAGTGAAAACAAAATTATTAAACATATTACACTAAATCTCCCCAAGTTGGGCTTCAATTTTCCAGCCAGCACTTTGAGAGCAGTTGACTTCCCAATGCCATTTGTTCCCACTAAACCAAGGACCTGTCCTGGTCTTGGAACAGGTAACCTGAAATTGTATATGTATACGTCACTATTCAACTGGAAAAACTGAAAAATCAACAGAAAATGCAAATCAACTAACCTGTGTAATTTGAATGTATTAGGGCCATAACGATGTGTTGTATCCTTGTTCAGATCTTTTGGAAGATTAATAATCTGAATCGCCTCAAAAGGACATTTCTGTATACACAACCCGAAAAAAATAAAAATCGTGTGCGCTGAGCATTAACCATGACTTATTTTTAGGAACAAGTGCAAGGTTTTGGTGAGTAAGAACATGGGAATAAATAAAGAAAAAGCATGGTTTAAAGTGTTGACCTTGACACATATACCACATCCAATGCACAGTTCCTCCGAGATGAAAGCAAGCTTTGATGCTGCTGTAACCTCAATACATAGCTTTCCTGAGATAGAAACATAAATGATAAATCCTATCAGGATGGTAACAAGTCATTTGGTTTCCTTGCAATCATAATACAATACAGTCATAGTTCATAAGAGGATCATAAAGTGAGCAGTGATACATATCCCTGAATACATGTTTCCTCCATTTCATTTTAGTTCAAAATTTGCCTTTTGAGGTTAAAATCTTCTAAATTTGACCATAAAATGCTCACTCACATACATTTTAAAAAAGTCATGTGGAGTCTTATTAGATTCACGCACGCACGCACACACACACACACAAACACTCCACAATGAACTTAACCTCCTCACACCCCTATTGAGCCAGGCCACAAAACTGTGTATACACAATTGGATGCATAGCAAAAGCAACCCCCTTCCCCATATCCCCATAAAGATGGACAAATTAAAAAAAATAAAATAAAAGAGGAAGAGGAAAAGCAGAAAAGGCACTCCCTGATTGCCCTGCTGACAAGAAAACTTAAATCGAAATGAACTGTGAACATTATTAACCTAATCCGGCTTGTACTAGCCATCATGTTTAAATTGCAATATATTCCTCCAAAAGTTTATATGCGACTAAAAATGTGGATTCCACACAATTACAGAGAAACCAATATTATATTATTAAAAACTTAATTTCACATTCTTCAAGCTAGTCAGCAAATGAAGAAGCTAAAATATAAGCCTACTCCATCATTATAAGAAATCAATTTACAAAGAAACAGTTACAAACCTGTCTTAACTACAGGGCAGCTCTTTTTGCACTCTTGACGGCATTTTTTTGGCTTGCACCGATCCGAGCTCAATATTGCAATACGTGTCAGACGGTCAGTCATCCTGCTTGTACTTTAGGAGGAGAATAATCACCAATAAACCTAAAGCAACGAGAGTAACATTAGCCATTTGAACTTAGAAAAAAGAGATAACTATCTCGGCCAACTAGAAAGAACAAACATTGATAGAAACAGATTGCAATTTACCACCAAAATAAACCCAGTTCTTGAACAAGGCTTGCTAGGTCAACCAAATTGGCTTTTCATCACTATATAGATCTTTAGTACTTGCTACATTCGAGTTAGGTCATTTGAACTAAAGTCTTCAACCAAAAAAATTGTTTATGTTTTGCTATATGATGTAAGAGTTATTAAATTGAGGAAATACTAGTTTGTCGAATAACATTGAAAAGAAAAGCTATTTCTATTAGTTGCATAAAACTATCACCCAACTGTCAAATCAAAAAACTAATAAAGCCATCAACAACTAAAGTGACAATGAGCTTTCAGTTACATAGCATTAGTTCCAAGCAGCAGTGACTGAAACATGCACCAGCTGTAAGTAAAACCAACTTCTGCAGCCATATAACTTGTTACAGTCAGTTATTAGACAGACACCGCTTTATGTAGATGCTAAAGTTCCTAAAAAAATTATATACATATACTACATAAACAATCTAGACAGAAGATGCTAGTCCTTTTTTAGTTCCAGCCAGGCCTGTACCTGAACCCCCCCCCCCACCCTGCGGCAAGAGGGGCAACCGCCCTGTACCCAGGAAGAAAACATCCATTTTCGTAGTCTAATACTACCCATAAGAGTTCTTATAACCAAAAGTATACATCACATTAGCAGCAAAATTCGACTGAAATTCCCCTTCGCTTAAAACTATAGCAACAAATACAAAATCTCCACCACAAAGCTTTTAGCTCAAAATTAGCAACTTTTTAGTATAAATCTATAAATTTTTGCATAAATTGTTAAGCTCAGGCCCGTCCCTGACCCAGGGCAAGAGGGGCGGCCGCCCTGGGCCCAGGAATAAATCCTCCATTTTCGTAGAGTCTAATATAACCTTACTAGTTATTATAACCAAAACACTACAGCAAATTATCAACAAAAGTCGATTGGAAATTCTCCTTTCGCTTGAAACTCTGGCAATAAATTACCCAGTATAATTGATATATTCAATAACCCACACTAGAAGAACCTAACCCCATTGTATAATTGATTTTCCATGATTCAAAGGAAAAAGAAAAAGAATCTTACCTATCAAAGCTTGGCTTTGATGGAGGAAATACACCACAACCACGCCCAACTCAGTCACAGACTTCTCCAACGATAGGAGACCGGCGAAAGAAACACAGATTTTAGAGAGATGAATCAATTGCTTAGGGTTGAAGTTAAAAGAGAAAATTTGGGCAAAAGCAAAACATCTTTGAATATTTTTTTTACAAAAAATTAAAAGAGAAATATCTTTTTTTACCGCAAATTACTAAAAAAATATTATTTTTTCCCTCAAAAAAAATAAATAAAATTATTGTGGTGTTTCGATTTACTTGTTATATTTCTTTTTTATATGTGGACTTACATAATTTTTAATTTTCTAATTTATCTTTTGTATTCAACTTATTTTACCTTTTTTTGTCATATTTTTTCTAAATATTTCTACTTTTTAATTGTTCATACCACTTCACATTAAGGGAGTTCAGAAAACGATTAACTAAATCGTTAAGACTTAACAGTTCGGTTACAACGATTACTAGGGTTTTATAACCGTAACCGAACAATGAAAAAACGGTTAACCGCGAAACAGTGTGAGGAATGATGAATCAAATGATGGAAGATAAAAATATGATATGATGAAGGAATGAATCATACTTACACATATGGGGTAATAAGACTAGTAACTGTTAAAAATAACGGTTAATCGTCGGGTAACCGTTTATGAAAACGCCAACCGTAACTATAACCATTTATCATTAATATTAACAGTTTGGTAACCATAACCGTTAGAAATTAACATTTCGGTAAATTAACTGTTAAAAAGTATTGGTTACACAATTAACGGTTATAGGTTTTTTGGGATACCTCTACGGCTCTACATCACATGTTTCTCCTAAAAATTGTGCTGCAAGGAATGTTGCAAGTAATTAAGAACGGATGGAGTAAATCAATATTTATCCGATCTTATTAAATTAAGTTAACCTTTTGATTAACTCAAAATAAGTTTACCTAATACTTATACAAAATAAGTCGACTATAAACACATGAGTTAAGTCTTCAAAATCAACGAACTAGAAAAAGGCCCATCCAGCCTCGACCCGGAGATAGGGCCCCCCACACCGGGTCGAGGGATGACCAGTAAATCAAAGTTTGTATCTCAAATGGCATTTTAAGGTAATTTTGACAAACTTTAGGGGCAGAGATCCGAACACCAACTCTATAGGGAGTGTTTTGGTAATTTATTTTCAACAAAATTATAAAAATCTCATTTGATATGTTTGCTAAAAAAATCAATTTGATTTACTAGCCATTTTCCACCCCGGGTCTGGGGTGTGGTTTGCAAATGAGTTGTGAACTTCACAAAATTACGAAGTTAAATATGATCTTCCAGACCTTACAAAGGTGGGACTGGGGCCTCCACCCCATGATCGGGTATGACTTATGAGCAAGGCTGTCAAATGCTGACACAACCTGATAACCTGATCCGAACCTAACATAAAAAAAAAAAATCAGATTAGGGTTGAAGTTTTTGACCTGAAAATTTAAATGGATCAACGCGAACCCGATCTGACATTAAATGGGTTAGGTTCAA
Organism: Salicornia ramosissima; assembly: GCA_951394345.1. Taxonomy (NCBI): domain Eukaryota; kingdom Viridiplantae; phylum Streptophyta; class Magnoliopsida; order Caryophyllales; family Amaranthaceae; genus Salicornia; species Salicornia ramosissima. The sequence goes on along the minus strand of OX596234.1, from coordinate 47,568,302 downwards.
GTCAAAATTTTCAACCTAAAAATAACCCGAAATATAAATGAGTCAAAATGAGATTAGGTCAACCTAATTTATTTAACTCAAACTGACTTGTCTCTTGATGTATTTTAGAATTATTGATTGGGTTTTACATATTTTCAGCCCGAATGCTAACTCTAAAAAAAAGGCCCCCACCCTCCCTCCTCACTAAATCAAAATATACTCCATCCGTAACGCAAAAAAATCACCATTTGCCATTTTTGGGTGTAAAAAAAAAAAATCACCATTTCACAAAATTTCCATTTTTGGCAAAAAAGAGCTCATTTATTTACACTTTTGCCATTACTTATCAACTATAATTTATTATTAAACATTAACACTACATTATTAACCTAACTTAATCACCACCACCCACCACCTTCCATCACCCACTTTTCATCATCACCCACAAACAACCACCACCAACAACTTATCCAAAGTCACTGGAACCACCACCCGAACCCCACCGCACCGACAACAAACACCACCCGAACTCCACCCCACCACCCACGAACCTCACCCACCCACACTCCAGCAACACGAACATCACCCCACCAGCCACGAACCCTAGCCGACGAACCCTAACCAACAATTTGATTTCGAACCCTAGTCGGCTAGTTCGATTTGATTTCGAACCTTAGTTTGATTTCGTCGGTTGATTCTGATGGAGGCGATGGTGTATTGTGAGTTCGTGGGTTGATTTCGGTGGTGGGCATGGTGGGTTCGTGGGTTGATTTTGGTGGAGGCGATGGTGGGGGTTTGTGGGGCTTCGTGTTTGCGATGGTGGCGTCGTGGGTTCAGTTCAGTTTGATGGTGGCTGGGTGCATGAATGGGTGAGTGGTGGTGGTGGTGTTTGGGGCTGGGTAGTGGTGGTGTTTATTTTATTTTAAAATATATATTAGTGTAGTGGTGTTTGATTAGGGTGTCTTAGGTCTTGTTTACTTCATATTATATTCAGTTCAGTTCAGTTCAGTTCAATTCAGTTCAGTTCAGTTCAGCTTTTGCGTTACGGATGGAGTACTAAAAATATGTATGGGTTTTTCTGTTTTCTAACTTTTTCTTAAGAAAAAAAATCAATTTGGTCAAAATGTTTCAGGTTAGATTAGGTTTCAAACTTTGACCTGAAATATAAAACAGGTCAGGTTGAAGTTGAAAATTGTTAACGAACTCAAAATGACCCGAACTGATCTGTTTGCGAGCTCTATTGAAGCGCTAGGTAGACAAGACCCTAGTTCAACTTGGCTCGAACCGAGGTAACTTTTGATCGGCTAGTCTGTCGTGACTTCCCAAAACTGCTCCCATTCTCCATTTTAGCTCCTCTTTGCTCTTCTCTCTCTTTTCTTGTTCACTTTCCTCTGTCTAAAACTTCTGAACTCCACAAGATGGTATTCAATTTTACTTAAACTTGTCTCAAAATCAAATCATCAATTTTGGCACTTTGATTTGCCAAAAGTCGAGCTTTAGATTATTCCGCGTGAAAACCAGGTGCATTATATGATCCATTCGTTCTTTAAGCTTCAATTTTGCGTCTAATTTTACTGTTAATACAACTTTAAAATTGCAATTACAGTATTCCAATTCTACATTTATTAGAAATTTACATGTTATATCGTATTTTCCTTGGAGATGGTTCATGAACTTTTGCGGATTCCAGTAAATTTGAATGCCCTAGCTTTACTCTATCTTTTTTCTGCATTAATTGGGTGTTTTTTGCGTAGTTCGTTGATTAATTGGAATGTGTAAACTGATTCTAATGAAAGGAGAAAAATGTACTTTGGGAAACTGGTGGAGTTTGTGAGAGCACTACAAATTTGGATTTGGCATTCTTGTTGTGAGAGCACAATTTTCTATTCTCTACTCACAATGAGAAGTTGCCAAAATCAACATTATGGAATTACGGAGTGCCGAAATCAGTTTTCACAAGTTTGGTTGTCTGACTAGTTAGAGGGTTTAGGGTCCGTTTACTTGAGTGTAAAACGTTTTTGATGTAAAATGTTTTTATACAAATTTTCCAATGTTTACTTGAACGGAAAATACGTTTCACTCCCAAATTTGGTGGAAAATGTTTTCAATAGGGTGTAAAATGAGTTTTCAGCCTAAGTTTTACATTTTATTTTTTCAACCAAAGTAAACGATGTAAAATGGAGAAAAGTATTTTCAGGAAAAACATTTTTCGCTCTAGTAAACGGAGCCTTAATGGTGTGCACTGTGCAATAGTATAATAGTGTTCAGCCTCGGTTGCAAGTACTGTCTCAGAATCACTGTCTTAACTGCCAAAATAATAGCTTACCAGAACCTTGAAGCACATTAGAGTTCAAAATTTTGCTTCATTTATCTCATGTTAACTAATTTCTGTCAATATGTTACTTCTAACACAGTATTGTTGGTCAAGCCTATGTAGGGAGATTATCTTTTGTAACATATTTTATTTTATTTTACCATTTGCTTATAACATTCATCTCTTTACCCAAGCCTTATCTAGAAGTGTCAAATGTGAGTTTGTTGATTGTGTCTAGTGATGATGTATTATATATTTTAGATTAAATCAATAAATAAAGCCAATGCGATTTGTTATGACTTATGAAATAGAGAAGAATGGGTATTGCATTTACTGTTGTAAAAGTATTGTTAAGACAAACTAAAGTTCTTACTTCTTCATGCATTCTGGAGTGCTGTTTGAATTTTTTTGCTAGTTGCTGAATCAATACGTATAACATTGCAGCCTTTAGGTTCTAGGTTTATAATATTTTGAGGAGTTAGCTGGATACTCATTGGCGAGTGGTGAGGGGTGGACATGGATAAAGTACAACAGGATTGCCCTTACCCTGGATGCTTTTTTTGTGTAATGAAGGAGGGAAACCCAAGCAAGCGTCGAGCTAGCATCCATAAATTTTTCAGAGAACTTCCTTCACAGGATGACGATGGTCAGGTTCTTCCTATCAGTGGCCTTTGGAACACTGCTATGGCACATCCCAATGACCCTGAGTTTATTGAATTGGGAATTTTTGAATGCATGGCAGCTCTTATATGGAAAGGCTTAAAAAACCGACGGTGGCTTTCTCATGACCAGAATATATATATTCCTTACTATGCTGCCCATATAATTGGTTCATACACTATGAACATGGAGGAATTTGCTGAAACTGCTGTTCATGCTGGAGTTATCCCTCCTTTAGTTGAACTTTTGAGAGGGAGGTTGACTTGGGTTGAACAGAGGGTAGCAGTTCGGGCTCTTGGGCATCTGGCTACTTATGCTAGTACTTTTTCTGCCGTAGCAAATCATGGTGAAATTCTTGAGCTATCCATTCAATTGGCAATGAGCTGCTTAGAAATTGTTTACACACATTTTTATCAATATGTTGACAGAAGACTTAGTTACCATTGTGATCTGCTCACTCGTGGAATGGGAGGTGTTGAGATGGAGTCCAGGAAAGCGGAAGAGTGGGCAAGCCAATTGCAATGCTGGTCGCTTCAGCTGATAAATTGTTTTGCTTTCAAACCTGAATTCCTTCCTACAATATGCAAGCCTGAGTTCCTCTCTAAACTTCCAGGCATGTGGGGTGGACTTGTTAATGAAAATTCACCAGCTGGGATTGGTTTATTGCGGACCATCTGTCACCAAAAAGTTGGACGGGGACCTGTTGCTAACTGTCCTGGAGTTATTGAAGCACTGTGCAATATTGCACGTTCCTCAGATGATTGGCAGTATATGGCTGTCGATTGTCTTCTTTGGTTGCTCCAGGATACAAGCACTTGTCATAAGGTAATGCTCTCTGCTGTTCATAAAATTTGGATTATGATAAGTGTATACTTGTGTGAAACTTGGTGGATGGTAACTACTAGAGTACTAGCGATTTTTTATTTTTATTTTTTTTTTGAATTCAAATATATAGTCTTCTAAATTAGATTTATAAGTAAACTTGAATACGTGAATGGATTTGCCCCTTTGTTTTTTTGTTTTTTTTAAAGTATGAAAACACGTTATAGAGGAGTGTACATAATAATCATGGGCACAACCTGACCTTGTTGAGTTTGATATTTTGAGTTTGAAAGACATTTTATGTTCCACTTGGATTTTGGAAAATAGTAATGAGAAAGGTGGGAGGGAAGAAGAAAACTAAGAATTTCAAGATCTAGCATTACATTAACAAAACATCAATGTTTCATGTTCAGCCTATGAGGTCGTGAGAAGTATATTGCCTCTCCAACACTTTGATGTTAAATTATAAATCTATTTTAGAATTTTTTTTCTTCTTGTTCCATCTTCCTTCTTCTAATTAGGTACCATTCCAAATGCCTGACCCGTATTGTTTTTCAATTTGGTGGACCAATATTTCCACAGTAGTAATGATATGTTCATATGTTGTGGACTTGTGATTCGGCTACTATGGCCATTACAAAGTAAATATGGCTAATACAAGGTTGTCTGGTTGGTACTGGCCAATTACAGGCTGATAGAACTTTGCCATCTTTGCCACAATCTTGATCATTTCTGTAATTCAAATCCTAGGTCGGTAACTCTGTTGACAGTGATATGAGTTTCCAACAGCCAATCTTGTTTGTAGCTATATATTCCATCTTATGGTTGCTGTTCCATCAGGCTTATGGTGGGCAATTCTAGCAATTAGTATAGGCGGGGCTTTACCAGAATTTTTTAAAGACTACTTTTCAAAGTAGGCTGATAAATACACCATTTTATTATCATTTATGCATATGGCACACTCTTTTTCTCTCTTTTTTTTAAAACTTTTGCAAGTTTTGATCCTATTCTAATGTGCATATGTCTGATCCTCTCAAAAAAATGTACATGTCTGATTATCTGCAGGTTTTTGAGAAAGCAGTGCCTGTTCTATTGGATCTCTCAGAGATCTCAACGCTTGGGGATCACAAAAAACTGGGAGATTCCATTGTTAATGCTCTTCCTGAATGTGTTGTTCATTTTACGTCAGCAGCTGGTCGCAACTCTGTAAGTGATCACTTAAAGGAACAAATTGAGGAGGTCTTGAACGCCAAGCAGAGATTGAAGTCAGAGAAAAGCATGCCCAAAGAAGACTTGCATATTAAACAGGCAGCTGCATTGGTGGTCAAGCTTGAGGGGAATTCACAATTTTCGGCCGGAAATATAGCCGGTGCTGCCGCTAAGTATTCAGAAGCATTGTCATTATGTCCAATGAGATCGAAGAAAGAGAGAGTTGTCTTATATAGTAATAGAGCTCAATGCCACCTGCTCTTGCAGCAACCTGTTGCTGCTATAAATGATGCTACACGTGCTCTTTGTCTACATAATCCTGTCAATCGTCATGCGAAAAGTCTTTGGAGAAGAGCCCAAGCTTACGACATGCTAGGGTTCGCTAAAGAGAGCTTATTGGATGCTATTCTATTTATTAATGAGTGCTGTCAATCAAATGATCCTGACCTATCATTACGGCAAAATAAAGTTCCTGACTATGCTGAGCGCCTAGTTAAAAAGCAGATGCGTGCAGCTTGGTTATTTAGAGAAGCGGCTGTAAAGCATGGAGGCGTTCATGGGGAGGCTGGTGCTGGTGACATTTCTGGTCACGAGACTGACGATTCTGAATGGGAAACAGCTAGTGAAAGCGATGCTGAAGATTATGACAAGCATGAAATGGGAAGAGATGATTGTGACTGGAAGAATGATGTTCAAAGGAAAAGCAAATATAATAAACCTTCTATAAAAGGTAATCTATATTCTTTTTTGCTTCACTACTGAGTGCTATGTTGATTGATTGGACATAATTATAGAAAATGGTGCTTGTGCAGAGATAAGCTGACTAGTGCAAGCACTACAATGCTGGACACTCTCTGCAGTTTCTTTGTGCTTGGGGCTCAGGTAGGATCGATGTTGATCTTAAGCAATAGACATAGTGTCATACAGAGGGTTGCTGATAGTAGTACTCAACCCGAGTTTCTTTTCTTTCCTTATTAAAAAGTATTTCATTGCACTGACTTGAGAGAGGAGTGGGGTATGGATCAATGGCTTCACCTCCACTTCTACTCTCAAAGGCCAGAGGTTCGAATCTTCACACTAGCAGAGATGGTGGCATGCTTGCCAAATAACAACAAATACAATAATATCAAAGCCTTATTCTAAAAAAAATTTGGGGTCAGCTAGACCTAAATCAAATATATGTATCATGAAAATCATCCACATAGATCTCCCTACTCCAATCTTCCCTATCTACCGCTGAACTTTAATGAGTTTAATCAATTCCCAAGACTCCGAACAACCTCATGTCATTCTCAACCACCTTTCTCCATGTTTGCTTTGATCTTCCTCTACCCCTTGCCTTGTCTCCTCTTTGTTACTCTTCAAGCCTCCTTACTAGTGCATTATAGTATTATGCTCTCTTCGTTTTACATGAACAAACCATCTTCTTTGATTCTCCTCTCCCTCATTTTGTCCTCCATAGAAATAACCCCTAACTTTTTCCTAATAGCTTCATTCCTTATTCTATAATTTCTTGTATGCCCACATATCCATCTTTGCACATGCATGCCTGCCAAATTCATCTTATGAACATGAATATGGCACGCAAATTCTTGGTTCGATTAGCACTAAAATCTCCATGCACACTTTCAAAGCCATTCCTCTTAGAGCCGACATGTCCATTTAAATCGCCACCAATTATCAACTTCTTCCCTCCAGGTGATGCTGCACCACTTCCTCTAAATCCTCCCAAAGCTCTTCCTTAATGGATTCACTCAATGCAGCTTGTGATGCATAAGTGCTTATGCTAGTTAATGCCTCATCCCCTATAATAAGCTTTATGCTCAAAGTCCGATCACTCTTTCTACACACGTCCACTACATCTTTGCTAAATTCGCAAACCATGAAAATAGTCAAAATACCCATACCATTTTTCTGGCAATCATTTCTAGAGTACCAAAACTTTAAGCCATATCCATCTATTTCCCTTGCCTTTTGCCCAACCCATTTGGTGTCTTGAAGACACATTATGTTGATTTTTCTCTTTTTCATAACCTTTACTAAATTTGTTTTCCTTCCATATAAAGAGCCGATGTTCCATGCCCCAAAACATACGCTCCTACCCTTACTATTACCACAGGCTAGTATATTTTTTAGCCGCATCCATCCTTGATGTGAAAACCCTTGTATATTTGACACCATCCCTGAGCGCAGGTATAGCGCGTCGCTTCGGGGGCGACGACCTAACAACCCTTGAATACTTTTCGCTACATGAGGGTCTATGAAGTGCAACACGTCTCTAAGTAGGGGACGCCCCTGCAATATTCATATTTTGTTTCATGTCCATGATATGTGGCCAAGTTTTAGAGCTGACTGCCACAAGCCTACCGCCCACATTCCTCCTTTATCCGAGCTTGCGACTGGCTATGAGTGCCACACAAGTGACCCTCACAGGCGGAGTTCATGTTTACCAAATAAAAAAAAATGAAATAAAAATTGCACTGAATTGAGAATAAAACAACTAATTAGGTTTAATATGGTGGGTTACACGACTTATCTACTGATAATATCTGGGTGGAGAATGGAGATGCACTTACAGTTAAGATATTCGTTAAATGAGAAGGATGGTGGTATACTGGTATGTAGCAAATAATAGGTAGATAAATGTGCATTGGTTTAGATACTTTAGAATTGTTTTGAGGACTCATGCAATTAAGCTAGAAAGGAGCTTTGAAGTTTTAGGGTGTGTCATTTTCATCTTAAAAAAATAAGGTTTGAGCCGGTCCAATTAGGTAGGATAAGGTCTAATTGTTTCCATAGTCAGGGCAATTAGGTCCAATATTCAATAAATTTCAATCAGGTTTAATAAGTTCAGATAATCTCACATAAGTCTAATTTAGATAAGTTCATGTCTAATAAGTTGAAGAGAACGCACCCTTAGTTTGAGCAACTTTATAATTATGAATATTCCATGTTAAAGTAATCCATTGGCTTATAAATTTCACATTTTCAATGTTCTCTTCATATAAGTATTTAACGGGAAAAATTGGCCTCAACAACACCAACTTTGTCTTGGGTGCACCAAATAGCACGAATTACAATAGGTGCACCTAGCAGTGTGAACTTTGAGGCTGGATGCGGAGATTGACATAAATATGTGATTTTGAAATTCTTTTATGCTTCATAAATTTATTATAAATTTCATGGAAAATCTCAACCTTAAACTTCATTTATGTCACTCATAGAGTTGTAGCATCCAACGTCAAAGTTAATGATGTTGGGTGCACTGAGAAATGCTGATCTTGCTCGGTGCACCTTAGCTAAAGTTTGTGGTGTTAAGATCAATTTCCCCTTTAGTTTATGTTTATTGCGAGTCTACATTATTGCCCTCTTTAATTTTATTTTATTGGGTCAATATACAGGCAATAACCATCAATTAACAAGCCTGCTTGAAGATCATGGTGATGTATCAGATTATTGAATCTGTTTCCAGCTATTGTAAATGGGTGCAAGCATCATCATGAAAGAAATTTGATTCTTCATCTTGTCCAATTACAAACATCAACAGCCCTTTTACTGCAGCCTGCAGGCTATCATCTGTTTCCTGAAGTTGAAGGTGCAAGAGAGGGCCTACTCAAATCACTGTATTTAGCTGTAAAACTTGTCTTATTATACCCCTTCCTCTTTCTTTCTTTCTTTTTTTTTTTCGAAATTTTTAGACAGCTTTGCTCATTTTTACTGGCAAGACCAAGTTTGGAGCATCTTGTGTAAAGGATACATAGGTCCAAAGCGATCTCATTACACAAAATGAGCTCCCTTTCATCTGTTTTCACCATAATTTGGTTTACTGTTTTATGTAATTTGGAGTAAGTGAATATTGTATATAGAGTTGTAGACTCTTCACTCTTGGAAGGGTGTGTTTGCCTGAGAATGTTGTAGTTGTTTTTGTTTTGATTTGTTCCCATTTACACAATCTCTACTAGCATTGAGCATTCTGGATTTGTTACGAGTAATTTTCTTGACGATGTGGATGTGGCTCGAAAGTAGAATATATCGACTCTGATTCGAAGATTCAATAACGGAGATTTTGTCTTAGTAGTAAGGATTAATATGCCTTTGCCTGCCCCTTTTTTTTTTGGTGTACCGACCCGATTTACCCTTTTGGGCTAATTCGGATTCGGAGTGCGTCCCGGTTAAAGTTTTAACTCCTCCCAACGTGCTTGCGGGGGACCGAATCGTTGTTCTCCCTACTAAGTCTAGCCCTTGGCACCACTAGACCAAGACAACGTTGGTTGCCTTTGTCTGCCTCTTATGGGGATAAAAACTTGAAATAGTAATAATTGTTTTGACTATTTGTCTGTTGTTGTTGTTGGTTTTTTTTTTTTTTTTTTTTTTGGCAAAGTGACTATTTGTCTTATGTATCATGCATAAAGTGTTTGTTTGTAATGAGAATTAATTTTCCATGATACTCCGTAGTTTATATTTAATGGAAATTAATTTCTCTTACCCATTTCCTAGGAATTTTCAAAATGTATTTGGTTAGCATTAAGGAAATCAAATTTCGAATTTCCTAGAAATTTTGAATGACCTAAGATGGACAGGTGATTCATTTCTACATTATGTGGAAATTAAAAAATCGAGGGAATTTTAACTTCTTTCATTTTAACCTTTTTTTTGTCAACCAAACAACATTACATTTGTGTTAAAATTTCAATTACCCATGAAAAGTTTGTCTCTTGATTGAGACAAGTTAGTTTAAATACCATTTCCTTTCAACTAAATTATTTATAAGTACTATGTAATCACGTATATCCAATATACAAATGTATGTATACCAAAAGTTTTGCGTTGATTTCATGGTGTCCATTAGATAAATACCAAAAGGTTAATAAAGTAACAATATTACAATACTTAACAAATATATTCAAACGAGTTGAATTCATATTCTTCTGTGGTGTGTCAAGTCAAGTTTAGATTCCTACCAGTTGCTTCTAATAAAACTTTTGTTGTGTTGTCATGTCATTTTAGAGGTTTTCAACACTAGATTTATTAATTTAGTAAAGAAAAATGATCTTTTAAAAAATATATAATATCTTTGTTTCTTTTTAATTATTCTACAACATTTACTAAAAAGGAAAACTTCAAATAAGATGCAACAAGTGGTTTTTAAGATGTCATGTTTTCTCTCTCTTTCATTCAATACTCACATAGAAATGCAGCATGGGAGAGTATACAAGCTTATTTCATGGTTAAACCATAATTGTATACAAGGGAAAAGAGTAGTATTCTTCTGTCCCAATATAAGTGCTACATTTTTTTTGTCTCTCAATTTATGTGTTCCATTATTAATTTAAGTAAATGATACTAAAAGATAAAAAAAACCTTATAGTACATCAAATATCAAATAAAATTTGAAAAGAAATCTTAAAATATTATTATAAGACAAAATAAAGTAGACTATTTAAAATTTGAGGCTTTGAGCCAAAAATCAAGTGAATCATTTCTCTTGAAACAAATAGAGTAAATAATACTATTAATGAAAGACCACTAGTAAACTATTTGTAAAACAAATTTTTTGTAGGAAATCTTAAATTGAACATGACAATACCTAAGAATAGTTGTAAAGTCTATGTAAGCTCTTATAGGCCACTTCTTAGTATGATGCAATCTCTAAACAAATATTGATCCAAAATGATGAGAAATTGAGACTTTTTTAGTCAATTTCTTAATGCATTCATGGTTTTTTTAAAATGAAGAGTCAAATCTTTGCTAACTTCTCCAAATCTAGCAAAAAAAATAGCACCCATTATTTGAAAGAACATTCTGCTAGCACATACATTTACTGTTCTACCCCTTGAAGATTCAGTCCTTTAGACAAGATACACTCACATTTTAATGTTTTTATGTTGAAAATCACAAGGGTAATTAAGTCATAAAACAATAATTTCGTTAAAGTTTTTCCAAAAACCTAAAAAGAAGCTCCTTCCCACAAAGGCGAATGTGACAGGAGAGACCGAAATAAAATACACACAATAAAAATAAAAATAAAAACCCTCCATAGAGAAAACAAAACAAAATTTAAAAATCACAGGCTTTTATTTTGATCATAGTACTCCTCCGAATGTGATCTCTTTCATTTCAATTTTCTCTTAAGATTTCGGTTTTTGGGTATTTTAATCTTTTCCCGAAAAAAAAAACAGGGATAATTGAAAATTTGGAGAAATGAGTACTGGGGATCTTCTTCATATCGAACCCACGGAGCTCAAATTTCCTTGTAAGTCAATTTTTTAATCCCATTTCTGGTTTCCCTTTTTTTCATAACCCTATTTTGTCACATTTCACGGTGATTTAGGGTCGTTTATATCATTTTGATTGTTAATTGCGTATATAATGAAGTTTTCCTTAGTGGGGGTTGATCAATTTTTGTTGGTTTTTTTTTTTTTTTTTTGGTTTTATGAAGTTGAATTGAGGAGGCAAAGCTCGTGTTCTATGAATTTGACGAACAAGACAGAACAGTATGTCGCTTTTAAGGTAGATTTGGTTTGAGGTGTAATGGTAGTTGTTCTTTGTGATTGTTAATTGATCTTGTAATTTAAAGCTTTCTTATGATTTGATTCATTTGTTTGTGTTCCAAAAAGGTTAAAACAACCAATCCTAAGAAGTATTGCGTGCGTCCCAACACTGGGGTTGTGTTGCCTGGTGCAACCTGTGATGTTACAGGTAATTTTGTATTGTATGTTTGTCATTATCTCCTTGTTTGTTATGGCATAAATCTGGAATTATTTTGCCATAAGTGAGTGATATTGCTGATTATCACCGTTTATGGTGCTGTGATCCGTGGGTTATAACTGGGCTGATTCATTTTGTTGGTTCAAAACTTCAAATTGTATTGAAGTTTCCGTTTCTGTAGATTTGGTCATTGCTGTAGGATTAAATGGGTTTTTCTTCATTTGTCTATAAATGCTGTCTCATTTGGCAAACTATGTCTTAGGTGTATGGGATTTTGAAGTGAGCTATGGCTGCTTTCATATTTTTGATTGTTAATTTTTTTGCGTGTTCTAGTCACGATGCAAGCCCAGAAGGAAGCGCCACCTGATATGCAGTGCAAGGACAAATTCTTAGTTCAGAGTGCTCTGGCACCTGATGGCTGTACAACAAAAGATATAACTTTTGATTTGGTATGGCTGCTCTGCAATGGTCTCTTTGGTCTTTTGTGTATTAGATGAATTTTAGTCTTTAGATCCTACTTTGTTCATATAGTTGTTGACCTCTTATTTTGTAACTGTAGTTTAACAAGGATGAGGGGAAAGTTGTTGAGGAATTTAAGTTGAAGGTTATTTACATTCCTGCTAATCCTCCCTCACCAGTCCCAGAGGAGTCAGAGGAAGGATCTCCATCCCGTGAAGATGTAAATGAACAGTCTTCATTAGCATCAGCTGTAAGTGGGTTGTTGCCAAAATTTATAATTTTTTCGGTGTCTTTTCCAAATAGATTAAATGTTTTTGCTGAAAATTACAGGTAACAAAGTCTCTTGGAGGGTCTAAGGAGAAAGATTCTGAGGTGATTCCTTCTGTTTATGTGATTTCTTTTGTCTATTGTGCTGAACTGTATGTTTGTTCGCTTGCTTAGAGTTAAGAAGAAACCTCTTTTCCCCCGCAAATACTTTAGTTGAAATTTTCTTTATAGGCGAGAGCTTAAATTAACAGAAATTAAATTGCTTGGGTTGTTATGGTGTCACATCTAAAGGAGGAATGGAGCAGACATATAATAAAATCAAATCCCTCTTTTCAGTATGATTATTTTATGCTCTGTCACAAGATGCACAATTTTTTTTTCTTGGTGCTCATAATGTGGTGAAAAGGGGTCTATTGTGATGGATTGAGTCAACTTATTGTGGTAATGGGTTTTATGTTGTTGCTTCATGAATTTGAATGTGTCCTAGAACGGTAGAACTGTGGTTTTGTTAGGCATGATTGGTTCCTTATCTTTGTTCCATTAGGTCCATCACACTCGTTGATCCACTTATTCATCTTTCTTCTTATGGTGGATTTAGACCTCTACCACATGTTAAAATTATCATACATACATGGGGCTTTTTTTTCCCAATATCAAAGTTATACTAAATGCCACCCAAAACATTCATAGCCTTTGTTTCTATAGCATTAATGAAGGGAAAAGGATGGAGAAGAAGAAGACACGTGTAGGAAAGGAGGAAAGGAAGGAGAGGAAAAAAGTGAGCTTGCCTTTTCGTTCCAAGTCTTTCCAAAATTGAAAGGTTTTGGTTTATTAGAGAGGCAGGGAAAATGAATCCTTCCAATATCCTTTCCCCCCCTCCAATATCATGTTCAAACAAGGGAGGATGAATCTCTCTCTATTCCTCAATTTCTCCCTAGCTAAACACACTTGTAGTATAACTTCTTCCATCATTTGTTTCTCTGCATCCAGATAAATTAGAAATCTGGAGCTGTTTTATGTACTTCAGAATTACAAGACCTGTAAGGCAAAGAGTTGAGGATTGGTTGGCATAGTCACATTTCAGCTTCTTGTGGCCAGTTTAATTTGCTTGTGAGGTCAACGTCATCTTTAAATTTGGGGTTTCATGTATTGACTTCTCGAAATTATTTCTTGATATAATTAATTGGCTGGTACAGCCAGTTCTGTTCTGTGTTCAACGTACTTGACAATTATTCAAAAAGGAGGAAGTCATTTCCCTGTCATTGTCTAAGCAGGATATACAGACGTATGAAATCATGGGTGTTCCAATGACTTGTGTTTCATGCATAAAGTCCCCCATTAGGGGTGCCAAATGCTTATTTTGCATGGCTGTCCATAATTTTCAACTGTTCTTATTTAAGGGCATAATATGTGATGTAAGGTTTGTATCATACTATATTTTACACTCACTTTTCGTGATTAATTGGAAATGATGCTGTTTTAGAAAGTATCTAGTTTTAGCTGTTATCTTATTTGTAATTGCTGCATTTCCTCTTATTTTTGGGTTCTGATTTATAAGTATTATTATCTACAAAATTTTGATAATGGAGATTGGAGATAAAGTTGCATCAGCACTACTATGGGTGTATGATTTTCTGCTATGAAAGACTTCTCTAGTTATCCCCCCCTTCCCCTCTTTCTGTAGGAATTTCGATTTTCGTACCATTTCGTATGTGGTCTGTGCTGACGGTTGAAGGAGTAAATTTGATGTTTTTTTTCTTTCCAAAAACAATATCTTGTGACCTTTCTGGTATACTGTTGAATGATCTTTCCCAATAATGGGTTATACAATTACTGTTGTATACGGTATACCTTTCCACAATAATTGATATATTCTGAATTAGGATGCAAATTGATTTGTCTGTTTCAGACGCGGTCTTTGATATCAAAGTTGACTAATGAGAAAGCTTCTGCCATTCAACAAAATCAAAAGCTTCGTCAAGAATTGGTATGTTACCTCACTTTTGCTCAGTTGCTTGTATTTGATGCTTAGTCTAGCTTTCCTATTCCGTCATTCGTAAATGATCTTTTCCTTTTGCAACATATACATTGTCAACAGTTATCAATATACATCTGGTGGCATGTTCTTTGTTTAGCATATTCCACTATTTTCCTTGATTGGGCTGAATAATTCAACAGGAACATGCAACTAGTCGACAATTAACAGTGTGGCTTTTAGTACCCCCTTTTTTGTGACGTTTTGTTTTCATGCTTGTCGAAACAGAATTCAAACATAATTATTTTTAGGTATTTATACACATTGAGACAAATTAAATAATATCTCACCCACTATATGTTTTCTTACTTGTAAATCAACAAAATTTGTTAAATCAAAATGGTTTACTTAAAAAGAACGAAGCAAGTATGTTGTATTTGATATATTTTTTTTCTTTGATAAGGTAAGATAACTGCGCACAACTTTGTAACCTAAAATCCATCCAGATGTAATACAGGCTTGGGAAACAATAGGAAAAAAAAAAGATACAAGAGCGCAATCATTATTGGTGTTTCATGCATCTGAATGAGATTCTTTTTTTAAACCAAATAATAATAATAATTAAAAAAAATCTGACTTCATGTAATGATTATCTCGAGACTTTGAATAGAGAGATGGAAAAAGTGACCTAAACTTGATTACCCAATCCGAATTACCCGACCTGAAAGATACATGAGGTCACTTGATAATGATATTTTGAATCGAATCCGACCCAAAATACCCGACTTTTAATGTTGTTATATTGATTAGTATGTGCTATGCCTTGCAAATCTATTTGACACAAACCTGAATTCAACCCAACCCGAACCCAACACGACATCGGAAGGCTCTTACCCCAAAATGACCCAATTGCCACAGCCCCCATTGTTCCTGCCTTTCTGTATATGGTGTTTTTTTTTCAATGAGATTAGATTTGTTCCACTTCAAGTGAACACTATTGTTTGGACTTTGGAGCCATACGGCTTTCTGTTCTGAGATCATATTGACAATTGCGTTGCACTGATCTTAGCTGTTTTTTTTTTTTTTTTTTTGTGTAATTCCAAATTTCCACGTTCGTTTTAAGTGATGATTTTTTTTTTCTGACATATTGGTCATACTAAACAGGACATGATGAAAAGTGAAATGAGCAGAAGGAGCTCTGGTGGTGTGTCGATATACATTGTGGTGCTGATCGGAATTATCAGCGTACTCATTGGCTACTGGATGAAGAGAACATAGGACCTCAATATCTATCTATATATCTATATATATATTGGATTCCATTTCCTGGAGGCCGACCTGAATGTGCAGATAATATATTTATCTACTTAGATGCGCCTTTTAAAGGTTTTTACAACCGTCAGAAGTGTAAAAAAAGTTTTAGTGTCTTGGATACGGTTTTCTTCTAGTTGCGCTGCCTTTTACCATCATAACTACTGGTGTTTCGAGGGTGGGGATTGAATCTTAGGTCTTTTTTTTTGTCATAACACTGTTTTGCTGAAGTTAGTCTAGTCCCATCTTTTTTCTCTCTTTTGGTAGATCATGCTTTACTTCTTTCTTGTTTTTTCTATTCATATATTTCTCAAGTTAGTATTCCCAACCCCCTCCTACTCACACCACCCTTGTTGAAACAGAGTGAAAATTTGACCTAATTCTGCATATGAAATTTTGTAGTTTTTGTTTTGATTTGTTCTAATGAATGACTTGGATTTGCGATATGAATTATGATCAAGCACTTTTAGGGTGTCATTTGTTCCAGAAATGCTCTTTGCCATTACATTGTTCTAAACTTGCACTAGTTTATACTCATCCCATAAAAACTACTTCATTTTTCTTTGCCCTCATTTTTTTAGGCATCTCGAATTTGTCTTGTAGTGAGTTAATGGGCATGATTTTTAGTGGTTTAGGATAAAATTAGTGATTTAGTATTTTGAAAAAGAAGAAAAAAAAAGTGAAATTGTTTTTTGGGTACGGAGGGAGTCTTATTTTGTCTTTTAAAAGAAATTAGCTTTGCATATACTTTTACTTTATTGTCATGACTTGGGAAACAAGTGACCTAAGAAATAAAATTGTTGGCATGCTTTGAGAATTGTAAAACAAAAATTGGTTTTGTTTCCGAGATTGGAAATTTCTGAATCAACCAAATATCTTGTTCATCATATTAGCTTAATATCGATAATTACATTTTCATTTAATGATAAGAATAGGATTTTATAGCCAAGGCACCTCACCTCAATCAATGCCAAAACTGGAAGGCGGGAATTGCAAATCAAATCTATGAACTCAGTGTGTGGCCTTGTATTTTTTTTTTTGGGTGTGTGAGAGAGAGAGAGAGGGAAAATCAGG
This sequence comes from Salicornia ramosissima, assembly GCA_951394345.1. Taxonomy (NCBI): domain Eukaryota; kingdom Viridiplantae; phylum Streptophyta; class Magnoliopsida; order Caryophyllales; family Amaranthaceae; genus Salicornia; species Salicornia ramosissima. Next base: position 47,551,524 of record OX596234.1, on the reverse strand, counting down.
GTCTCCATCGCCCCGGGCGCTCCACTTAAGGATAAGGGGCTGGCCAAGGATTACTTTTCATTCCCGAGGGTTAGGATTCCAACTCCTAACCTCTTGATTAAGAGACAAAGTGAGTGACCACCATGCCAAGACCACTTGGTTTTTGGAGAGAGTTTAGAGGTTTAAAGTCATTTTTAGAGGTTTGATCGGTCCAACCTCTTTTGTTGCTATTTGGTGGAGAGAGGTTTGAGTTAGAATTTTTAATCCAAAACTCTCGTTAAAAAAAAAAAATAAAAATTTCTTAATGGCAAAAAGTAATTGACAAATTACCCAACATTTTCATTTTCTCACCCAAAAATAAATTTACACTTACTTGATCATATGCATCATAACACTTGCAGAGTAGAAGCATTTGATAATATATTGGGTTTGGGTCTACAATTCAGAAAAGGCAAAAGCCTGTGCATTGCCACTAATCTACTCTAGAAAGTTGAAAAAATTATACACTGTATTTAAATAAGTGTTTTTATGTCTTTTGTACTTACCAGCTTTTATCAAACGGTTAATTGTTACTAAACACATTTATATAAATTCTAACAAGGCATGTGAGTAGCTAACTAAAGGTGGTAGAAACAGGATGTTCTTGGATCAAAGTTGCATTTGGTTATTCTAGTCATTTCATTCATTCATTGAGACTTGGGAGACAGTTTTATTAAACGAGGTGCCAGAAATGATAACGCTTATTCTAAATACATACACATTACAATGAATGTATAAAATTTATATAAAGCATACAACTAGAAAAAATTTGAAATAATTACTATACATATGCTTTTAAAATAGAACATTTATGTCATACATTTAGAACACTTGTGTATTAAAAACATTCATGTTTTACACTTATTTTATAAAATTAAATGGTCTAATTCACAAATTACACAAGCACAACTTTAATTTAAAACCATGCGATTAACTAGAAGATCAACAAAACCAAATATTAATTGGATTTTAAGTGAATCGATTAAAATATTAAGATGTGTCATTCTCTGAAGAATTGGTAGGTTTGCGGTGCGTTTCTTCTATGCGTTTAGCCTTGTGAATGTATTGATTTTGCACATTTTCTGATATGAGGAACATTGTAGCTCTGAGCCAAGTAAATTCCCCAAACAACCCCCATTGAGAATACAAACCCTTTGCTTATTAGACCCATTTTCTTATACCTAAAAATCAAATATACACAACCAAGAAAATATTGAGAATATTCTTGATGTTTCAAGTAATTGTATTAGTATATGACGAATGGTGAGTAAGTTACCGTTAGTGGGATATTTATACATGCATTCAAGTTTGATAAATTAATTAGTTACCGTAATGCTCAAGTTACATTTGAATAGTGTTAGAAAAAGAAAGAAACTTTTCCCCCAAGATGTGTTTCTTTTTCCCCAAGACTTCCATGCCAGGTCAATTTGTTTATTTTGCACCAGATTAGAATGGATTGAGATGATTAGAAACGGAAAAAAAACTTGCCTTAACCACCGGATAAACTAACCACCATTAATTATGTATTGTGGTTAATGTTGAGAGTAGAATCCAAATCATATAATTAATAATATTTTAATATCTTTATTAGTAGTGGGTAGTTTACCCACCAAGTAGATATAACAATGTCCATGTCGATTGCATTCCAGCACTCCTAATATTTTAGCAATTCATCTTATAATATTTGTTTTAAGAAATTGTACAACTTATCCTTTAATAACAAGTCGACATTTTGATGTTTCCTCAATATGATTTATAATCAAATCGTATATCTATTATACATTTATACCCTCACCTCAACGCCTAAACATTAAAATAACATCCAAAACTAATACAAAGTATTTGTTAGTCATAAAAGAGAATTTAATACAATTGCTTAAAACATTAGGGGCATTTAGTACATTTTTGAAACAGTAGAGCCGCAGGCCCGCAGGGGTGCCTTACCTCATAAATATGCTGAAACTTTGTGAAAATACTAGTAATTTTTTTAAGGAGTTGTTAAATGTCACCCACAAATTACTTACTATCGTCCGCTTACTATCACCGAAGATGTAAGTACCAGTTTATAATAGTTTGATAAAGCAACTGTAAGTCTGTAACAACCCTTTTCACTTTCTAGACCTCACAAGCAAAGAACAGAAGCAGGCAAGTTGTAGAGGCAAACAAAGCTCATAATATCTGGGGCCATTAAATTCCCTGACTTTTAGCAAAACTGCCAATAATCAACAACGATGAGAAGTAGAACAAATTTGTTGCACAAGATCAGTAAATAACATAGCACATGCATTAGTAGCCACTAGTTTTGTCTTAGATGGTCCTCAAACAAATAATTTACCACATTAAGACAACATGTAGCTCTTTCCGAGATGATTCTTTGCCACCTTTCACCCAAAAAAAAATATATAAAGTATATAATTATAGACAGTGTTTATCATCCATACCCAAACACTGACCACAAAACACTAAGCACATCAAAAATCCCATAAGCCACCCTACCCAGAACTCCAAAAACAAAAGGAGAAAAGAGCTGAAAAAAACATTTCATACTAAAGAAATTTCACCCTATACAAAACTTGATTCCAAGCTGTAGCAATTACTTTTGCATTGTTTGTATGAAGGACATGGGTTTTCAGAGCTCAAAGGTGGTTGCTCTGCTTGTAGTTTTCAACATCCTGTTCGTTACTATTAATGCTTCGCCTCACAGCATACCTGTATTCCCACACTCTCCACCTTCGAGCCTAGAACCAAAACCTAAGTGTCCTAAAGATACCCTTAAGTTTGGGGTATGTGGTAGCTGGCTTGGTTTGGTTACTGAAGAAATTGGGACTAAGCCTAGTCCAGAATGCTGTACCCTAGTAAAGGGCATTGCAGATCTTGAGGCTGCACTATGCCTCTGCACTGCGCTTAAGGCCAATGTGCTAGGTGTCATCAAGCTTGAAGCACCTGTTGCTCTTAGTCTACTTCTTAATGGCTGCGGAAAGAAGTTTCCGGATGGCTTTAAATGTTAACATTTAGGACATCAAGAACTATCTTGTTTGTTTAATTGCTTTGTGTATTTTTCTGATTTTAGGTTTCCAGTTTCAGTTTGGAATGGCAACTTACTTCTTAATGTTAGCTCTATGATGATTGATTAATAACATTAGTTTGTCACTTTGATTATTTCCTTAAAAGAATTTTTTTTTTTTTTTTTGATGGAATTCTTTAAGGAAGTTGATCAATATTTCTTAGTTATTCTGTTATGAATAATGCACTTGTCCCAAAAATGCACAATATTTAAGTCTAAACTTGAACTGCTGATCAATAAAGAAATACAAGCATGATATTCATCATCAACTTCATTTTTTTCCCCTTACCAAATATACAGCAGCGAAATTTTCAACAACTCTTTTTGAGTAACAGGTTGAAGCCTGACATAATTCAGTTTACTAACAAATACACATATCAAACAAGTAATTGTACATGAACTTACTCCTGGTTCTGATGATGGGAATCTGCTATTCTAGCAATTCTACCAAAACAATTTGAACAACTAATTCTTTTGACATCATTGGAACTGCGGATAAGAAGAATTGTAGTGCCTGAAATAGTAGACCACAGTCGGCATCATACTGTCATCGTATTACAGTCTATCAAATGACAGGCCAATAAAAGCAGACAGGATGAAAAGTACCTGTTATATCATCTAATGAGGTTTTGAGAGAATAATCACTCGGTTGTGTCCTATCCTAGTCTCAGTGATACGACCTAGGTGACGAAGAACCTGCATTGGATCACAAACCGAATATTATAGCTCAGCATTAGTTTTTCACTACTAGCCACCAACTTTGAATATAAACATGTTCAGGAATCTAAACACTTTAATACAGCTCACCCAAGGTTAACATAATTGAGAACTACTTCTTGCTATTCCAAGAAAGATATGCCAGTTAACTAGAATCTTAGAGAGAAAAATTAGGCAGCTAATGTTCCCTATGTGAATAATTGAAGTAGCGTCTACTTCAGTCAGATTCAACTTCCTTTTGAAAGAAACCCTAAATTCCTAACTATAACATTGGTGAAGGCAAAAGGTGAAAGAGAACTGTACAATATGTTTTTTTATCCTCATTTTATCACTGCTCTAAGGACTCAAAACAAATGGATTTTGTGCAGGACTTGAAACTTCTCAGGTGCAATAACTGCACAACCCTAAGTCTTACATGCACTTAACATCAGATTATAGCATAAAGGATAAAGAAACAAGACGAAACAGTTCAAGCTTCAGGGTCAATATCTATCAGAGGTTCATATCAATACAATTCTTATAAGCATGATTTTTAAAGTAATAGGTAAGCTTGTAGGATCTTCAAAACATGATAAAACCAGTAATCACTTTCAGCAAGATGCAACCTAATGTTTAAAACACTACGAACCTTGCAATCTCCCAACATCTAAACCCATTTGTGTTTTGTAGGCCACGTAGCCAACTAGAAAATGCTAACATAAAAACAAAGAGCATGAGCAAGCACAAAAGAAGAAAGTAAAGCATGATAAATCCACTTGTTTACTGTGAAATTTCACGAAATGGTTGTGTCCCTGTGTGGAATTAGTCAAGCAGTTTAGGACTTGAGGTTCAGTGACACGTTACACAGATTATAGCATGACAAGCATGGCAAATTAGTTAATTTAAAGCACTGATGTTTGATCTAATTTTTTATAGGAACTTATTAAGTGTAGTTAAACAAGAGAAAGTAGTAAGTACCATCTTTATTACTTTGCATATGTCTCAGACTCTCATCAGGAGACGCTCTTGTTTCTTAGAAAGATTATAATTTATAGAGATAAAAACAAAGTTGATTCCTTGACTGATCATTTATGCATATAACTCAGTTTGCAGTATAATTAAACGAAGCCCCGTGTGACTCACCGTTAAAATTGCTTTTCCAGTGTTGTCAAGCTTCAATGAAGGCCCCTTTATGTCACTCTCAAGAAAAAAATGTTTTCCTTTAACTCCTTCGGTCATTGCAATATCTCGCAACTCCTGCATAAAAAGATAGAACCTTGAAGCAAAAACATCCATTCAAATGCAACATAAAATCTAGCTTTTAGAGAAGTGAAATAAGAAGGAAAAGCTGCAAAAAAAAAAAAAAGTACAGTTGCAACTGCACTTCTTTCCCAGGAAAAGTGAGACTAATTCATAGTGTTCTGAATTTTATAAAGTTCACTCACCAGGGCTCTATTCCACATGCTTTCTGGCAACTTGAAAAAGTTAAAAAAAAAACACTAATGAGTAAAAATCAAAGCTTAATCACATAAAGAGAATACCTTCTTTTGCTTGCTATATAAAAAAATAAGTATACCTTCTTTTTAGAACCTGAGATAAGTTGAGCGGTTGTTTCAGCATAAGCTGTTATATCATTAATGGCAGCATTGACTTTCTCAAGAGTCAATCTTCCTCTCATGTAACTATTAATCACGACGAACTAGAGTTAGTAGTTATAAGGATACAATGATAAAAAAAAACAGCCAGGCAACAAGAATGTAAAAAAAAAAACTTGATCTAAAGTCCAAAGACCAAAGGTGTAGGGAACTTAACGATGAGAGCGATTCTAGCTCATCTCCGGAAATGTACCACAAAGGTGGAGGTCCACGACCCTTTTTCTCCTGTGAAAATAAAATCATCAATAATACAAATAAGGGAAACATCAAACATGAATCATATAGTCCCTTTGCCAAAAACATAAATAAAAATGAATCGCATAGTAAAAAATAAATCATTCAAGCTTGCCTTGTGCGGTCCAACAGGCTCCTGTTCAGTCTTCGATGAATCAAATGATAATTGGTCACTATAGGAAGGATTTGACTGCAAACTTAACCCCAAAAAAAAAAAAAAAAACACATTGAGAATCCTTTAATTACCCCCCAAACTGGTATTGCTTTGTGAATTTCAAAATTAAGGAATCATTAAAACATCAGGGTAGTATTGACTCACTGGCCATAGGAGTCAGGTATTGAAGAAACCGTTTTAGCCGTTGTGTGAGAAGGAACATGAATTGCCATCTCTTGCAGCTTTTTCTGCTGCTTAAGGGATGCTTCAATCAATTTCTGCACATTTCAAATCAAAATCCTTCAATTTTGTGGAAAACAACATCAACAAAATTTTAATCTAGAATTTCATTCTTCGGCTAAATGAATCATCACATTAACAAACATCTTCATGACACATATCAGAAAACTTCAGTTATAGCAAATTAGCAACTCAACATTGCAATTCAACACAACCCTATCATTAAAAAAAAAAAAGTTAACAAAACCCTAACACTAAAGCACTGAAATTTTTGAAGTAAAAACATAAAGACACCTTGGCTTTTGGAATAGCGAGGGTTTCTTCGCGTAATCTATCTTTAATAGATTGAACTTGAAGCTCCATGGCTTTCACTGAAGTGTCAATTGCGGAGAGATCAACGACACTACTAGCTGGATACACTGCAATATGGATTATAAATCAATGAAACAAAGAATGATAATCGAAATCAATGGAATTGAGTGAGAATAAAATCGTGCGAAAAAAAGTAAAGAAGGTTAATAAAAAGAGTTACTATTTCGAGCAATGATGAGTTCTTGTAACTCAGAAATTCGAGTGTTGAAAGACAACATTATAGATTCTAAGGATGATCCTGCTTCTTTAGCTTCCATTTTTAGGGGTTGCTGCTGCCTGCTTGTGTGAGGATCTGGATGTTGGTGATGGTGGTGACCGGTGACAGGTGAAACAAACAGTTTCGAAATTGGAATTTTGAAGTAACAGTTCACAAAGAAGAGATATACTCTTTGGCGGGAGTTGTTTTTTTGGCTTTTGTTCCAAACGATGAGTTCCTCGTTATAGGGTCCGCCGGTCCGGAGTCCGGACACGTCGAGATATCAGATATGTACATCAAATTTGTTTTACTACGAGTAATAATTTTGCTTATTTAAAACAAGTAAAAGAGTTTTTTTTGTCCAAAATTACCTTATTAATACCACTTTTTGCAAAAAAATTATCTTACTTACAAAAGTTTGTCCCAAACTACCTTTATTAGCCAATTTCTTGTTAACCATTACCTTGTTCGTTGTTCCGGCGTTGACTTTGCTTTATTCTCGAAAATAATTAGCTCAATCAATGTTTTGGGGTCATTTTTTCCCTAAAAGAATTAAATATGAGGTTGGAATCTACAAAAAATGGTCGCATAAGCTTCTATTTTCATTTCAAAATTTGTCTCGATATGCGTTCATTGGTTTGCGTTCCAAAAAAATTATCTCTATCAAGGTTTTGGTGGGTCATTTTTGTCCTAAAGGGTCAAATTTGAGGTCGGAAATTGTAAAAAACGACCAGATTTGCTAGCAAAGGCAAAGTCAACGTCGAAATAGTGAATAAGGTAATGATCAACCAGAAATTTGCTAAGTAATGTAGTTTTGGACAAACTTTTGTAAGTAAGGTAGTTTTTTACAAAACGTGGTGTAACTAAGGTAGTTTTGGACAAAAAAACCCTAAGTAGAATTATCATTAAATGTACCATATACACGGGTGTTAGGGGTGTATATAGGAACTTGTAAGTCTGGATGCAGTTTTAACAAAATACTCCATAATAATTATTGCCAAAAAGAATAGTACTCCTTCCGTTCTCATTTTTTTGCTGTTTTGACTTTGCACATTAATGTATTTGTTGAGGATGACGTCTTAGGGCTCGTTTACATTAGCTGAATAGTTGGTTAAGGCTTCAGAATTCCAGACACGAGATCCTGAGTTCGATTCTCACCGCACGCATTGCAGATGTGTGTATCCCTTCTCACGAATAATGTCAAATTTTCAAATAGGAAGAACACATGGGAACGGAGGGAGTAATTGATAAATTTTATTTATCTTATAATAATATATGCAGTGTAAGCAAAAAAATGATATTAAGAAAAAGAAAAAATACTTCACATTTTTATTACTTTAAAATATAGATTTATGAACAGATTTGACTATTCGAGGTTGTCTTCATAAATTCTACGAGTAATATTTAGCCCTCGTTTGGTTGACATAGGTAATAAGTTCCTGTGATAATTTTCATTGCATGGGAAATTTTTCCCTTTGTCAAATCCCTTGGAATTGGGGTAAAATTGTTTGTTTAACATCATAGGAAATTGAACTTTCTAGGAAATTACTTCCCTTGTTTTGTTTGGTGTACACCTTTATTTCCCATGACATTTTAACTACTTTAACTACTTTTTTCTCAAACTTTTGTTTTACAATTTCTATGCTAGCATATATAGTCAATAGAAGAACCTGATATAACATTAATGCTTGCAAGTTGTAAAAGACTTACATGAAGCTTTACTATTGTCCAAAATATACACCAGCATATAGCCATTCAAGCACAACAAAAAATTACAAGCTCGTATCATTAGCCATACATTACAATACATTAAAAGGGGGGGGGGGGGGGAGGGCTGGTCAGTAAGTAGAAGTCCAAAAAACTGCTAATTAATACAACTTGTTCTCATATCCATACATCACTCATCAGGGAGAAGAAGACCTTGGACATAAGCATATTTAAAGTTCTCTGGTAGGCTAAAGAAGAAGTCAACCTTAAGAGGATTAAGAGCAATTTTTTTTTATGCCAAAAGTACCTGAGTAGGAGATAGCCCTTCTATTTTCATAATTTCTGAAGTTATCTTCATCCTTCTATCAGCTGAATCCGATTCATGTTGAAAACAATTTGCTAGTCTTCCAATGTGTTCAGTAGCCACTTCCATCACATCACTAATTTTTCCAATCTTGGTAGAGAAATCTTTTAAAGCTTCAGTAGTTTCGGTCCTTGCTCTCTTTGTTCGGGTACTTGAATTGAAGGAGTTGTTGATTGTGGTGTTGAGGATGGAGGTCCTATTAGGTCACTTTGAGTAGTTGAATTAGTCTCCTCCACATTTATTTCAGGAACTTGATGCTCTTCTCCACCTCTTGCTTCAGTATCGATTTCCTCTAAAATATCATAAGCAGTCCCAGATTCGTTACCAACAGCTCTATCTTTGCCCCAAATCTTTGACAACTCTTCATAAAATGGAAAAGGCTTGTTCCTTAACCCAGCTGTATTTTTATGGCTCTAACACAAAAGAAAATTGACAACTAATATGAATCATGGTTATGCAAAAGTTGTCCACTGTCAAAATTTAATCAGTAAAATCACAAAGTTGTGCACAAAGGTTGTCAAACATAATTACAGTAGTAGGCTTACAAGGTAAAATGAATATCAAAAGAAATATATATACAACAAATGGAAAACTATAAGAGCTATATAGGAAGGGAGGTTCAACATATTTAAACATAGGAATACATTACCTTGATCCATTCATCCCATACTTCTTGTGGACATGTAACAAACTTCTCTTCATCATTCCACCCAAAACCACTAGCACTTGGGCTGAGCATCTCTATTATAGCATCAAATTGTTTTCTGAGATGCTTTACTCTTGATTCAATATGAGGCTTAGCTTTTTTCTCACATCCAGGCAATTTTTGTAACAGTATAGTTTCTAACTTAGCATAAGCACCACTCTTAAATTGCCCGTTATTAGCTTTCCAACCACCAATATCCAAAAGCTCATTCATGGCAGTAATGAGTGCACGCTCCTCGGTAATCGACCATCTTGACAAGTTTCTAGTAATATTGTTACTACTAGCACCATGTGTAGAATTTCCTATGCGAGTAAGAGGTTGACTCGTCTGTAACATGCAATAAAAATAGTATAGACCATGCACTAATGTCCGTGAAAATGTTGGACACAATACTTTATATATAATTATCAATAACAACAAAAGTGTACAAAACAACATTCACTACGACATATGCTAACAATATTCCTACATTATAAGTAGTACAACAAAGCAAAATATGATTTGGAAGCAAAATTACTTTAATTAGTACGATTTTGAATCCATGCATTATACATCTCATTCGCTAGCTCTTGTCTAAAAGCATTCCATGTTCCACTTGTTTCCATGACTTCAATATTATCACCATCATCTTCCATGTTATCTTCAAGTACAGACTCCATAGGATCAACTGACATATAAGTTCGAATGAAGTTATGCACAAGAGCACAAGCTAAGATAATTCGACTAACGGACTTTCGAGAATACCAAGTTGTGTGTCTTAGTATACCCTATCTCATTTTTAGTAACCCAAAACATCTCTCTATCACATTCCTTGCTTGTGAATGCTTCATATTATAATATTCTTTTGGTGATACAGGTTGAGAACCACGTTTCCAAATACTCAAATGATATCTTTGGCCTCTAAATGGCGTCAAAAAACCCTCACAATTCATGTATCCAGCATCACATAAATAATAATTACCTAATATCACAAGATAATTGATTATAATTTTTATATTTATTAAATTATTAGTTGACATTAAAAAGAAATGCAACTCTTTATTTTACCTCGAGGAACTTTTAATGGACTTTGTCTAGATAAGGCATTACGAAGTACTCTATTATCATGTGCCGAACCCTCCCAACCAAGTAACAAATATATAAATTGCATATCCCGAGTACAAGCAGCTAAAACGTTGGTGGTAAGATCTCCTTTTCTGTTTCTGAACCTAACTTTATCCTTTTCCCCTACTCGGACCTTAAAGTGTGTTCCATCCAAAGCACCTAGGCAATTCTATAAAAGAAAAATAAAAGGAGAAGAACCATCCCATATATTAATGATCCATATTTTCAGGCACTTATAAAAATAACTAACTTTCATGGTAAAGTAAACTTACTTTAAACCACTTCCACCTATCATCTTGACAATTTTCTGGCACTGTTGTAGGTTTTTTCAGCAAGATATGATGACATCTAAGAAGAGCTTGTAAAACTTTGAAATGCCTTGAAATTGTCTCGCCACTTCTTCTAAAGTGTAATTGAGTTCTTCGATTTTTTGTATCATGAGATAATGTGAAAAGAAATAAAGCTACCTTTTCTTCCAAACTTGTATTCCTATTTCCTTCCAACTTACCAACATCCCTAAGCATCTCACACAACTTATAAAAACAAGCTCTATCCATTCTAAGGTTATCCAGACATGCTATGTCACTCCCTTCGATCATAGGCCTAATGTTTAAAGCTCTGGCAGTCAACCGCTCTTCAAGTGTATCATCAAATACAAACGTTATAGGCTTAGGAATTCTAATGTTTGTAATGGAAAAAAGATACATAAAATCAAGTATTATCTCCATAATCATTACCAGAATCTGCCTATATATCACAACACAAGTGGTTGCAATCTTCTTTTGTTTACTTAAAGGGATACGAGCCATTATTGTTGTTGAACAAGTTAAAAAAAAAATAGAAATTAAAGTAAGGGCTATGATCAATATACAACTCAAATGAAATTAAAGTAAGGTCTTTGTGAAATATACAAACATACATATTGACAAAAAGTTTTCCCACATAGAATGACGTAATATACAAACTACCCACACACATAAATACCCAAGAAATGAAGAAATGCTTATTATGTGGGTATTTGGCATACCGATACTAAACATACCCAAATGCCCACATACACATACTCTAATAAAGCATAAGAATCAAATACCCAACAAATTAAAACATATCCCAAAGAAATCTAATGTATCACTTTTATTTTTTAAAATACCTACGCCAAAACTAAGAAAGTGAACAATGTGAAGAATAAATGAATCATCATCACCCAAAATTTTGTAACTTTCTACTTCATAGTATAGTCATAAAAAGTAGATGTTTTTAATCTGTCATTTGAATATGGAGTTTATTTAGCTCATAAATATATTCAGTTTGAGAGTCTTCTAATATTTTTCCAAAAACCTAGTTTTTTAAATTGAAAAGCAAAAATTCAGATCTACAATTTCAAATGGGGTATTTAATTCAGTTCTCACATTCTTTAACTAAATTTTAGAATTATTCATAGGTTTTGTTGAACTAATTTGTTTTTTACATGAAATGAAATGCCAAAAAAAACTCAAAAAAAAAAAAAAACAGATCAACATAAAAAGAAGAGGAAAGAGAAAATCAAACCTTGCTTAATTGATGGAGGAGATCTAAAAAAGATGAAGACTTAGATATCAGAGATAAGGAGATTGCATGTATGGAGGTAAGGATTGAGGCCCTTCAAAAGAGTGAAGAGAAACGTGAAGTGAAAAATGGAAAATAAAGTGAGGGAGAGGAGGAAAATAGCGCGCCTTTACCAAAATTTTAAGGGTACAATTGTAATTTCTTAACAAATTGTACACTGGAAATTACACTCACCATATGGGGGGAGTGAGTCACTTATTTCCTGTACTTTGGGGAAAATGCATTTCCCAGCTTGGACATGTGAGTTCCAATGCTATTCTTTTTTATGTTAACCAAACACAAGTCTATTTACCCAATTCCTAGGAAATTGCATTTCCAAGGGTAAACTAGTGCAACCAAACAAGGGCTTAATACTTCCTCCGTTCCAAAAAAACGCAACAGTTTCCATTTTTGGATGTTTCAAAATAAATGCAACAAATTTTTTTTTCCTTATATAGTAAACTTTTGCTACTTAAAAGACATAAATACCCTGACTAGTTCTTTATTTGTCCCCACCTTTTCTCTCTCCAATTCTTTAATTGTCCCCATCCTCTCTCACAACTCCTTTAATTGTCCTCACTTTTCTCTCCGTTTATTTTAATCAACTACCCCTCACTTTTTCTAATTACCCACAACAAAAAAATGCCTAGGAGTCCGTGCCATGACAATTGTTGCGTTTTTTTTGGAACGGAGGTAGTATATTGATTTAATATTACTAGTAATAAATTCTACGAGTAATATTCTACATGTCCAAGTGATAATGTCAGCTACTTTTGTTTTAGTAATAATTCTAGATAGATGTTCGTTCTTAATTGTTTCTAAATGACAATTTGATATAATTTTGAGTAAAATTTGAGGTTTATATTTTGAACCACTTAAAAATAAAGGTATTTTGGTAATTAATTATAAGCAAAATTACAAAATTGTCATTGAATTTGTTTCTCAAATTGAGAAACCAGAATTTCCCTGTTCCAAATCCAAACGCCTGCGGCCTTTGCTCTAGACCTTTACGACACGTTTGGTTGTTTAAATTGTGGTAATAGTATTGAATTTAAAGTGTAATTTTGTTAAGGAAAAAACTTCTAATCCCCATGGAAAACATATTTTTGATTCACAAGCTTAATTTTCTTCTTATTTACTATTATCATTCATTACCATGAATAAATTTTGATTTTCCTTCAAAATTTAGTTATAAATTCATTTCCATTACACTATTTATGATCAGCTACCAAACGGACCGCTAATTGGTTTTCAACAAACTTTTTGCCGCAAATTGTATTACTTATGGGCCGATATTGTCTATCTTGCAGCATGTCCGATTTAGAGACGAAAACATGTAATCTAGAAAAATATTGTGTAGAACTCCAGTAATAGCCATAGAAAAGTATAGAAAAATCTAGATTTATGTATGTAACCATGATAATTAAATATATGTAATATGTGCATGAGTTGAAGAGAAAGAGCAAATAAAGAGAGTTCCCACAAAATAACAAGAAGGGTAGAAACAAAGGTTCCACCATGTTAGAGTGAAAATGAGAGACATAAGCTCTCAAGAAAAAAATGTTTTAATCAATGAAAATACAAGTCCATCATACAAAATTTGAGTCCATCAAACTTTCACGTGCGGCCCAAAATTTCTATCAATGATGGCATTGTGAATAGTGGCACGAGTATTAAGTAAAGTATCTTTTAGTTACGTAGATTATGAGAGTAGCATTAAAATTTTCATGGATGACTATAAGAATTAGATAATATTACTCAACTAGAGAGATTGATGTTTAAAACACCATAATAATGGGGCACCTAGATTTATTATTTTCAATTCCACGATAGATAGATAGATAGATATATATATATATATATATATATATATATATATATATATATATATATATATATATATACATACATACATATATATATATATACATATATATGTATATATATATGTATGTATGTATGTATGTATGTATATATTGTCTTTTAAAAGTTTAGATAAATTTGAATAAGTTAAAATTACGTCTTAAATAAACTATAATTAGGTCTAATAAGATCCTACCGTTTCTTAAAATCAAGAATAACTGTGTTTAAATATGTCCAATAAATTCAACAAGTTTCAATCAAATTTAATCAATTTAAATAAGCTGAAAGAGTGCATGTTGAGTAGAATTTAATTGATTCTCTTGAGCATATAGACCTGTCAAAAGAGAGATTCATTTTTGGTTAAGATTTTCTCCTGTTATCATAATTTTATCATTAATGTTATTAATCGATCACAAATTTAGTTAGCGCAATTGATTTTGGTTTGTAGAATGTTCCAAATCTCAAATAGTTGGGGTATGATTAAAAGTGGTGTTACTAGGAAACACGTACACACATACCTCGTGTCCAACACCGACACACATACCCAAATTGAAAGAAATGATTTGTCTTACTCAAGTACCCCGGTCATAACATTTAAGTTATTTATTTCACTTTAATTGTCGATATAGGTTTTAATTTGAATAATTTACTTGTATATATATAGTGAATAACAATATTAATTAGCATGAACTAAATTTGATATTTACCACAATATGTTGTTGAAACTAGCTATGTATAACTTTAATCATCTTATATATTGTTTTCGTTTTTGTATCCGTTATCCTCAAATTTTTCATTATCGTTTTTCCGCACCCGTTTTGTACCTGTACTCGTTTAGCATGTTTGAACAACAAAAGATTAATTGCTTGAACAAGTTTAGATGAAGATTCAAGGCTGATCACTTTATGACTGGTTTATTAAGCATATTATGTTTGAACAATTAAATATTAATTGCTTGGATTGGATATGAACAAATGGAGAGAACAACTATATATTTATTGATTTAAAATACTTGTAATAGAAATTGCGGATTACTACTTAAATTATATTAACAAAGTCAAGTTAATTATGTGAAGTTGACTTATTTCAGTTCTAGCTAACTTGAACAAGAGAACCAACATTCTCATTATTTCATATAAAGGAGGCAGTCAATCTTATTAATTCTTCCCTTTGGTATAATACTTTCAGTTTCAATCTGGTTTTTGAATGTAGGGAGTTGCTCCGTCAGAGACAGAGGCAGAGACATCAGATCAGGTTGGAGCACAGGCCTAGATTAACTAATGTGGTGGCTGACCGTTTAGCACAAGAGGGTAGACTAGGCTAACATGTATAATTATATATAATGACTATGTAACTCTATGTACTCTGCCTAACTATTGTAGGGAGCTCGTCCTCCAAAATTGTAGTAACTTAAACTTTTAATTTTGTTCCTCCTTAATAAAAAAAAAAAAAAAAGAGAACCAAATTATTTTATTTTATTTATTTTTATATGAAAAAAAGGTTGACTTATTTGATTATTTCATGAGTTTATATTACTTAATCCACAAGATACGGTACTTGTTGAGTTAATTGTGCAGTGCTCCATTCAATATAATTTGTGGGGGAATGGAAATGGATCGATAGTGTTTTACAAGACTAGATTCATCATCATGGTCAATTGGTCATCATCTCTATAATTTTGGTTCTTGGATTTGCGTGATAATTGCCTTAATTCCCCAAATTGCAGCGCATTTTCTCACCAAGTTTCATGCATGCCCTTTTTATTTTAATCCACCCTTCAAAAGGTCGATGTGCCAAATCTTGGGTCCAATGTCATTTCAATTAATCCACCCTTCAAAAGGTCGATGTGCCAAATTTTGGGTCAAATGTCATTTCTGATTGTACCATAGTCGTTGCAATTTTACTTTTAAAGCAGTGATTTTAATTTTTAACATATTATAAATTTATAATTTTATAGTTATGGTAAATTTTTGGCTCATATTTAAACATTCCATTCAAATTTTATAATGCTATTTATTTTTAGGTTAAAAAGTGTTAGGTATCCTCTCTACCTTTAATTCATAAAGTACATTGATCTCATAACCTATTGAGAACTGGTGTTAAATGCACAACATGCATGGTATTGTAATTTGTTATTACTCCGTCGTTCTTTATAGTTTTAGGGCAATAACAATAAGAGGTTATATATACAAAGGTTTGTTTCATGTTTAGAGGTTTATACCCAGACATCATCATTGTTGGAGAGGATTAATCATGAAAATGTTACAAATTAGTAACTTTGTTTGTACTTTGAAAGCATATATACATTTATTTTTAAAAATTGTCTTTTTTTACAACTCGATAAGGCCATGTTCCGCACTTAATTTCAGACAAATTCAATTTATAAAGAGTGTAAAAAAAATCATTAAATTCATCTATAACAAAGGCATAAAGACAAATTAAACCCCTTCAAAGGCGGCATAATTTTGTTTTTATAATTAATTAATTTGAATTTCTTTAGTGTCAGATAGATATTTGATTCTTGGGCTCTTATGCCACTTGTTGGGCCACAACATCACCTTAGCTCCGACATTATCATGATATTATTGACTATGAGTCTCACTTGAATAGATTTATTTTAGGCACCTTTCAAAAAGTCTTATACTAATGGAGTAGGTGACACTTTCTTAGTTTTTTCACGTGGACTTGGATTGCAAGCTCTATCAATTATTCCCGGTTCTAATAAGAAACAATTGGATTTACTGCCCGTTTGGTAGCCGGTTATAAATGATGGTTATGAGAATGAATTTATAACTACATTTGAAAGGGAAATCAAAATCCATTCCCATGGTGGTGCTAGTTTAGCTCCAATTTATCTAATTTTCTTCACAAATATCCATTCCCATCAAATACCACCATCCCCAATGGTAATGGATGGGAATAAAAAGTGAAAAAAATTGAAGCTTGGGAATGAAAATTCGTTTTTCATGGGGATTATAAGGTTCCTCACTAACAAAATTACACTATAAATTTATTACCATTACCACAATTTATTACCAACAACCAAACAGACCGTTAGTAGATCTGATCAGGGTTGATTAAAACTTATTGACATTATAAAATGTTATTAGACACGATTCCAACTATCTAAACTGAAACTTGATAGAGAGAATGAACCCTAAACTGAACTAAGAAACAAGATTAAATCAAAGTAAAGCTTATGGTTGTTGCTTTTCCAACTTAATCCTAAATTTAACTTATATTGTCATATGATTTTAAGGTAAAACTTCTAAGACTTTACAAAATGAATTGTTGCTTTTTTATGATGGACATGGTCCTGATCCGTTTATCAAGTAGAGACTAGAGTGCGGAGAGTAGAGACAACATTATATTACATTACATTACGAGGGGAGATCAATGGAAACCCTTAGATGTATGTGATAAAAAGGTAAACCCAAAATTGACGAAGTTGTCCCATGTAATACGGATCTAATATCCCTATTTATTCTATTCTATTCTATTACAGGCCATGAATGGATGTTTGTGTGTTCAATTAATACTATAGCAACATACGATATTTAGTTAATTTGGTGGCTTTATTTTATTTAATCAAAATTCATTCTGTACCATTACTAGTAGTCTAGTAGTGTACATACTACTACTCCCTTTACTGGGATTTACAAATTTTTATTTATTTATAGAACACTGTGTACACTAAGGGGGGTTAACTTTTGGGGACATTCTTGGAAATGTCATATTACCCTGTCTCATCTCCATCATCTGTTCTTTTTTTCTTCTTCTTTGATTCAGCTGCTTTTTTCTTTTTTTTTTTTTTTTTGGGGCAAGGGATTCAGCTGCTTTGTTATTGTGCTTTGTTTTGTTGCCACTTTTTAACACAATTTGTAATTTAACAAACATATCTACATCATACATGTACTCGGATAACTAGTGTATGTAGTGAGCTCTTCTAATTTAAATTAGTTTGCGCTTTGAATCTGTTGCATCACGAGCTCGATCTTCTATGCATGCATGCAATCAAACTTTGGATTTGTTATTCATCCCTTTGACTTTTGACTATACTCCTATGCCTTTTGGTTTGGTGAAGACACAAGGTGTTTGAATTGGAAATTCTTCGCGCTAGGAAAAAAAATTAGCCTAAAATTTTGGACTGAGGGCGCGTTCTCTTCGACTTATGAAACCTGATTTTATAAGTCATGGTCTGTCTTGACCTGTTCAAAATTGCTCACACTAATAAATCGTAATCACAATACGTTAAAATATGAACTTAATGAAACTTGTATCATTTTGTTTTCTTGTATTTTGATAGTATACACCTCTTGTATTACAACAATAAGAAACCCTCCTAGATGTGTGCAGTATAGTTTCAACTCATGATCTCATCAATGTTGCTTGAAATATTTATGCCGTTACGTCATAAGTCTCAATCTAGCTGTTATAGTATACACCTACCTCTTGTATTACAAGAATAAGGAACTCTCCTAGCTAGAAGTGTGTTGTATAGTTTGAACTCACAATCTCATCAATGCAATTTGAAATATTTAAGCCGCTATGTCACAAGTCTCAATCTAGTTATTAAGCACGCATGTTGCATGATAGAAAGAATAAAAAAATAAATTGTACTCCGTATGTACAACTTATATAACTGAACAACTGAAAGTTTGACGGATTCACTCCAATTGACTACTGCAATATACATATCCACGACCACATCAACTCTTATCTATCACAATATTTAATTTAATCCGTAAATGATCAGATCAATGATAGACTTGTTTCCTATAAAATCAATGATCGATGGACTGAAGCTATTACAACTACGAGGTGTTTGGAATAAATTTCAGAATGGAAACAATTAACAAAGGGATTATGTAATATTAAATGATATCATATCTTGTTTGGTGTGATTAAGGAAATGAATTGGAAATAAATTACAGATCGAGGAAATGATTTTGTTTTCACAAAATGATGCTAATAATTACCTTTTAAAAAGTGAATATTTTACCAACATCTCTCATCATATTAAACAATTGATGATGAAAATTAGTATTTGTTTCCATTTCTAATACTCAAAAATAACATTTACCAAAGATGCGCTAAGATCCAGTGATTCAGTGTGTCATTCACTCATAGACTCACTCCACAGCTAACTGATGAGTGATGACATATTCAAGGGTGCTCTAATTTGTTTTTTTCTCAATAAATTCGACCATTCAAGTGCATAGAACTGCCTAATCAAGTACTCCATAAACAACAACTAGAACTATAGTGCTAGAATAATTCCTAACTATAATGCATGATTGCCAATATGAAATATAATGAATAAAGTTGATGGGTCATCAATGCACACGTACCCTCTAATTATCTCAATGTAATGAACTAATGATCATTAGACCCTTAAATATAAACATACACAACTATTGGAGAAGTGATATCCGCACTTTGATTTCTCTCCTATTCAATCTTCACATTATGAGTGTGGATATTTATTTGGAGAGTGCAAAAATCATTGTATATCTTTCTTATAATGAAAGCGAAAAATATGGTAAAAATTAATAAGAATTAACACAGAATTTACGTAGTCCGCCGACAATATGTTTCGACTAAGCCCAAGACTACAGGTTGACGCAGAGGAGAAGTTTTATTGATCTTGAGAAATTTCTAAATACAATCGTGGTCGATAATGTTACATAATTAGGAGTTCGTCTCAATACATACTCCTAATAAGCCCAAAATAGAAAATCCTAACCCTACATAGCAAATATATATGTTATGAGATATACAAAGGGGACACAAAACAAATTCAATGCACAAAACTAAGCTAACACATCTAGTGATGATGCAAAGTATTCTCGCATGCATGCTTGAAATAGCACATTTAGGGTGTGTTCTCTTCAACTTATATCAAATCAGATCGGATCTCATCTCAAGAATTCTCATAACTTATCAGATCAGATTAGAAAATTTCAGACGAAAAGAACACAACCTTAATTGTCTTCATTTTGGTCCAAAATAAAAGATATTTAGCATGCATGCCAGAATATTTTGTTTCAATGAAAAATTAGAATTTAGCAACAGATAAATAATCATCAAGACACAATTTCAATAATAATAAGTTTTTTATTTTTTTTTTACTAATTGTTCATACACATTGTCCCTCTCTTAAGGGGGAAAAAAGTTATTATCATTTACAATAAACTTTGAACAATTAACAAGTTGTTATACATACTCATCATAATATTCCATATATTAGAAACCCATACATTAATTAATTAGCATATACTCCGTATAATTAAAATATTAATAATTCTAGGTCCCTGATTTTCTCAAACATACAAAACCAAAAAAAAAAAAAAAAAAGAGTTTACAAAATAATAATAATAATAATAATAATAATAATAATAATAATAATAATATATAATATTAGTTGTGGGTAGGAGGGTGTACTTTAGGAGGTGCATAATCCAAGTTGAAACCAGTTTGTGGCAATTCATTTTGAATCTTTGGGACACGCCATGATACAACTTTTATTGGATGTTTTTTTGCTGATTTTTTTGAATTTGATGATGACCGTTGTTTTCCTCCTCTATCATCTTTACTTTCTCTTCCATTATTTCTGTTAATTACTACTACTTTCTTTGATGATAATTTCTGATGACCTTCTTCTTCATCTTGTTTTTTTCTTTCCTTGTTCATATCATTATTCACTTGATTTGACTTCGTCATCTCTTCTTCTTTCACCTTCTCAATATTCTGCAAAAGTAATAATAGCTCAATATATGGTCAATTTCATTTAATTTTTTATGAAATAATAATACAATGAATAATGGATCGAAATTAATGGGAAATGATAAAGGCACAACTAAAATTGATATTGGCACAACCCATTGTGAGAGCACATCTTTCTATGCTCCTCTCACAAAAGTTGTGCCCATATTAATTTTAATTGTGTCAATATCAATTCCCGAAATTAAACCCTATGATCGATCAGAGTAAATCTCAATCAATGAATTAATGTTAATATTAACTTAACATTAATAATGTAAAATAAATCGATTGACACATAATTTTATCTTAAATATACACAATTCACCATAGATTTTTGTTTTTGACTAATGAGTTCATCAAGGGCCAATATATAGAAGAGATACAAGGTTTGAACCTTGCTATTACTTGCTACATCCCCTCCCCAATATGTATAGCTCAAAGAGAAAATTTTCTTTCCTAATAAAGAAAAAACAAAACATAAGGGTTTGTTTGATTGGGCGTAAAATATTTTCAAGTGAAAACCCATTTATATTTAGAAAACATGTTTACAAAATATATATATTATGATATTTTTCCATTGTTTGATTGTATGGAAAATGATTTTTTATTTTAAACATTTTTCATTGCCTGATTGAATTGAAAATTTTTCAGTTCAAGGAATGTTTCCTTCCAATTTTAGAAAAAAATGTTTCCAGTAAGGAGAAAAATCAATTTTAAATTTTTATATATATATCTAATCTTGTTTTTCAACCCAAACCAAACAATATAAAATTTGAAAAATAATTTTCTGAGAAATCATGTACACCCTTCCAAATAAACAAAGCCTAAAAAAGAAAAAAAGAAAAGAACATATAGGAAAGAGTGGATCAATATTAGTGTATATATGTATGTACAAACTAACCTTGATAGGAGGATTTAGAAAAGTAGCGTTTTGATGATGAGTAATAAGCTCGTGGTTGGCAATAAATTGGCTTGAGCTTGATGATGTACTCATGTGAATGAAGCATAGAAGAAGAAAGATTACAGCTAAAGAAGGAATGATTGATGATGACATGGTTTATATATATATATATATATATATATATATATATATATATATATATATGCTAATAATATATAATGATAATAATAATAATAATAATAATAATAATAATAATAATAATAATAATATCTAGCTAGGGTTTTTGAAGGAGCTACCGAGATTTATTTAAGTGTATTAGAAAGCAGTTGATTGCAAGCAAGCTAAGCTAATTAACCTAGATATATTTATATATAGAACTCACTAGAAGTACTATTATTGCATATTATACAGCATAATTACGCACATAATAGGAAGTTGAGTATTGAAATAAGCTAATTAAGTAATATAAATGAACAAAGGTCTCTAATTTTTAGATGGGAATAGTGAATTCAAATAGTATTATTCAAAGATGTTCTTTTGATTTGATTTGAACATGCTATTGAATTGGGTGGATGAAGATGAGCTTGATTTTTGTCTTCTTGTTTCTTTTACATCAACTACCAATGTAACGAACCCTAAGATTAATTGAAGACATCAAGAGAGAGAGAGAGAGAGAGAGAGAGAGAAGAGCATGCTTGAGGGTTTGAAGGTAGTTATAAAGGCCGAAGAAGAATAAAGCGAGATGAAATTTATATTATATACTAAAACAAAGTATTGCTTAAGTCATCATGTACATGTATGTGTTATTTTTTCATTAAAATTTTTTTCTCCAAAACTAATTGATGATTGTCATTTTCTTTTTGCTAATTTATATTCTTTCACAAGTTATGATGTTGACAAAATTTCTTCTTTTAAAATTGATAAGATCTTCATATTTTAGACGTACAAAATAATTACTACCCATTTAAAAAATTACCAAAAAATATTATCTAAATCGTGCAACGCACAGCACTAATTTAACCTAGTGTAAACAACAAAATAGGCCAAAAGAAATTTTTTTTCCGTTTCAGTAAAAAAAGGGATTAACAGAGAAGTAGGAAAAAAAAGTACATAATAGGTTAGTGGCAGTGCGGTAAACATTTTAAACATATTAATGTGTAAAATTTATTAATAATTACAATAAATTATCATGTTATTATATATAAATAAAAGCAATATAAAGATATACGCAGAAAACATTGAGAAAGTAGTATAAAAAAAGTTGATATGATAATATAAATTTGAGATTAGTCGCTTAAATAATAAGTAGAATATAATAATTATTATTTTTGTTTTTTTTAATGTTTTTTTCTTCATAATTTGTGGATTTTTTTTTATAAAGGAAATTTTGTGTATTGGGTGCTTTGGTTTAATTTCAACCTTGTTTTTATAACTAAAATCCCAATATTTTATATGTAGTACTTTAAGGGTACATTGTTCATCGATCAATTCATCATGCTTTTTTAAATAGTATTTGTATAAAATTGTCAGTACAAATAGAATGTTTTGAAAAATGGCAAAGACATATATAAGAAGGATTATATTGTGTGATGATGACATATTATAAAAAAAAAAAAAAGAAACAATATTATGATGAAAAAAATATTGTTTATGATTATCAAATAATGATACAAATAAATTTGAATGAACATACCGCATAGGTGATTATATAATTAAAGGTGTTAATTAATAATCAAGGTAATTTAATCTCAAATTCAAATCATTTAGGTCAAATTATCGATTTGCTCTCATTTTTTAATATTATATTAAAATACAAAGTAAATATGAAATTTTAGAAGTTGCTCTACTCAAATTTTATAGGAAAATTGTTGAACACGATCATGTTATTAGATTTTAAAAGAGTATTGGAAATATATATATTAGGTAATCTAAAATTTATATCCCCATGGTATTCATTTGCTAAATTAATTATGGTGTTTTTGATTGAATTGATACATACATATATATATATATCATACTTTAATTTATGAACATATTACATATATCATCAATTTTTTTATCAATTATACGATGAATGTTTTCTATCTCCATATTAAAATATAGTGAAAGTATTGTGTCGGACGGTCCGACCGTCGGACCGTCCAACACTTGTATTTTTTTAACAACTGATGAGGGGATCCAGGTTTAGTAATATGTGTCCAGGTCAAAGAAATAGTGTCCATGTCCAACAACATTTGTCCAGGTTTAACAATATTTTTCCAGGCTAAACAAGTTTCACCAGATTTACAAATGTCATCAGGTTTATGAATAGATTTCCAGGTTTAACAATAATGTCCAAGTTAGACAGATATGTGTCCAGTTTAACAATATGTGTCCAGGGGTAACACAATGTGTCCAATATTAATAATATGTGTCCAGGTTAAACAAATTTTCATCAGGTTTACAAATTTTTGTCCAGGCTCAACAATTTGTATCCAGGTTCAACCATATATGTCCAGATTTAACAATATGTGTTCAGGTCGTCCAACAATATGCATGTGTCCAGGTTTACAAATATGTTTCCAGGGTTACAAATTTGTGTCCAAGTTTATAGATATGGGTCCAGGTCTACCAATACATGTCCAGGTTTAACAATATGTGTCCAGATTCAACAATATGTGTCCAGATTTAACAATATGTGTCCAGGTCCAACAATATGTGTACATGTTTAGAAAAATGTGTTTCTAGGGTTACAAATTTGTGTCCAGGTTTACAAATATGTGACCAGGTCTACCAATACATGTCCAGGTTTAACAACATGCGTCCAGGTTAAACACATATGAGTCCAGATTCAACCATATGTGTCCAGGTCTAGGGGACTAGTCTGACAGAAACGTTACCAGTCTGACACAATACCTTCTCTAAAATATAAATGTAGTAATGCACGCAAGGATGAACATAATTAAGGTTATTATTGCAATTTCTAATGCTTGCTTTCATATGTTATGGTTTATTTCTTTTTTTTTCCTTATTCTATTTTACATAACTTTTTTTGGTAGAATAATATAAGTAATTTATTATAAAGTGCAATATTTTTTTTTACGATATGCAATAATTGCGTTATTTTTTAAAATTTTAATTAGGCAAAATTGACACCACCGGTCCATACTATTTGCCATCCGCCCATATCAATCCCAACAATTCATTATCCCAGAGTAGATCCAACTATTACATAAACTTGCCATAAACAGTCCGGCTTACCTATTGACCTATTGTAAACGGTAATCCTCACTAAAAGACATACTAGTCATGTGTTGTGGATTAATTATTTTCTAGAAATGATTTTATTATCAATTAATTATTTTCTAAAAATAAATTGATTAGCAATTAACCCCCACTAAAAGTCATGTGCTAGTCACATGCTGTGGATTACCGGCTACAATAGGTCAACAGGTAAGCCGGACTTTTTTTTGACAAATTTGCATAATATTTGGGCCTACTATGGGATAATCAATTGTTCGGACTAATAAGGGAAGATGTCAAATAGTATGACCTGGTGGTGTCAATTTTGCCTTCTAATTATTGATTATTCCTTGGGTTCTTAATATATAGCTACAACCTTTTTCTTCAGATATGTAAAGGAGTACACATAGTTAGTTGGGAAAGGACGGATTGTAAAGCTGTAACAAGATGCTATTTCAATTGAATTAGGTTTTTATTATGTATTGAGATTATACTCGTGTGATGCATGATTTAGACAAAAAAATCACCTTTTGATATAATCATATATATATATATATATATATATTATATATATATATGTATACTTTCTGATTAATTAAATGTTATAATTAGATTGTGTGTAAAGAAATTAAATTGTGAAGAATTGATGTAAAAAAATTAATAAATTGATATAGTTGAACTTCAACTAATTTAAAAATAATACTAACTAAATACAATAAGCATCAAATTTCATTAATATAGAGATATAACATAGGGGAAAATGAAATTACATAAGAAACTAACAAATAAACAAATAAAGTTTAACTTATTCTTGTTGAGCTTATTTAACTGCCCTTCACTAATTATTATTAAAAAATATTAATAAAAACTAAGGAGAACAAGACTTTAATACTACCTCCGTTTCTTATTAATACATATATATTAATATAAACTATCTTAGGCTATGTTCTTTTCACAGATTTATAATCCAAATTCAATCCAATCTAATCTAGTCCAATCCATTCTCATCTCTTTAATCTGATCAATCCAATCCAATCCAATTTAATATAGTCTAATCCATTTCCATCTCTTTAATCAATTCAATCCAATCAAATCCAATCTGTTCCAATCTAATCCCGCCAGCCTAATTCCGCAAAGAGAACATAGCCTTTAGCTTTAGAAGTGCAT
Source organism: Salicornia ramosissima (assembly GCA_951394345.1). Classification (NCBI taxonomy): domain Eukaryota; kingdom Viridiplantae; phylum Streptophyta; class Magnoliopsida; order Caryophyllales; family Amaranthaceae; genus Salicornia; species Salicornia ramosissima. Next base: position 47,525,512 of record OX596234.1, on the reverse strand, counting down.
ATATATCATAGTTTAAATTAAACATTTAAAATATTATTAGGCCGCCGTGTGATCCTAATCTTTGTATTGATCGAGGATATATAATCCTACTAGTAATAGTATAGTAGTATGTAGTCCCTAGGTACTACATTTAATTTAACTCGATAATAAATTAAGGTTATGTCTTTGAATTACTCCACAGATCTGCAAAAATAATGCATGGGTTTGGTTTCCTTGTTTCTTGTTACTATCTTAACTTTTTGACCTCGAAGAGCTTAAATTTGGAGTAATAATATAGTAGTACCGTATGTACAAAAATAAAGGTGGAAGTCTTTTTGAGCTGGCACTTGTTGAAGATCGTAACATATTCCTGGGCCTTAACTATTAGCTTAAGCTTTTGGTTCAGATGGTCCTCTAACATGGTATCAAGAGCCAACGTGACACAAAGGTCACGGGTTCAAATCTCTCCTCCCTCTCCTTTTAATGTGGAATTAATTAATTCTCGCCAGGTATGGTGGGGCATGTGTTGCGTCCACATTTCAAGCTCAAAAAGCCTTTCATATGAGGGGGAGTGATAGAGTATATAACATATTCCGGGCCTAAAATTATTAATGAGATATAGAATTAGAATGTTAGGTTATTATGAACACTAATCTAAATGCTAATTAGTGATGGATACATGATTTCTTCAAAACCCTAAACTCTCATCAAACTCTCTCCAAAACTCTAAACTCTCATTAAAACCTTCTTAACCAAACAAGGCCAATATGTGGTTTGTGTGAAGCTTGTTGATAAAGTATTGTTTCTTGTTTGTAGAATTCGGGTTTGCGTTAAATAGATTTACAATGCATACTAATCAATATTATATGCACTAAAATGTCAAATAATACAAGTTGGATCAAATTTAGACTAAAATGTCAAGTGCGTTTGAGTAAGTTTTGGATTCCAAACACTATAGTTTTGACCTGATAATCAGGAATAAGTTGATTTTGTCACCTCTACTTACAAGTCTCAGCTAAAATCAAATAGTTTTATTAGTTTGGTTTAACTCTTCATTTAATTATGTACTCTCTTCTGTCACACATTAATAGTATAATATAAATTTATAAGATTCTGATTGTCTCATCTAGGAATCTAGAATAATAGAAACAAAAGGACCCACATGTCAAATGAATCTAGAAATGGGCTCCAAAGTTGTCCTTGGGATTTAAGCAAGTTAATAGCATGGTTTCATCTCAACTCCCAGGTCCCAACTACTGTATTATACTAGTGTTTAGTAGTGGATGGGACTTGGGAGTAGTAGTTTGCAACCCCATAGCGCAAAGGGTGGCCAACCACGCCACGTTTAAGGGGCCCATGTGAGGTAATCTATGTTGCCACGTGGAAAGGGCCCACATAGGCCGCCAAGTTCATGCTCGTTTGTCTCTTAATGTGGGCCCAATAGCAACCCCACGAAACCATACAAGGGAATTGTAGGTTGTGATTTTTGCAACTCAAAATTGATTTTGACACATTCTAAAATTGATTTTGTCACTCTTCCTCTTCTCACATGATCTCGTCACACTTGGGTTCACGATCTCGCTTTGGAAGTTTCAGTTTTTATACATTCGATTAGTAATAGAGATCAAATAGCTTCAATCGTCGCTCCTCTACTTAGTTTATAATCACGAATCGAAAATGCTGATGAGTTATGTGTTGGTTAGAGATGAGTTGCACATGACAATCAACGTCAAAAACTGGCAAAAGATCTAGAAGATATAATTTTAGGCAATTAACTCTAGAAAAAATGGTTTGTAACAAAACTTGGTTTAAAAAAATAGTTTGTGATAAAATTTCTTTCAAAATAATTCGAACCATATTTGACAACAACAATTGACTTGGGACATTGCTAGACCAAAAAACTGTGTGTCATATAAAGGAGGGTGTTAATTTTTTTTTCAAGGGATGCCTACAATGTTCACAAAATTCATAAGACATAATTTAACAAAATGCACAAAATAACATTAAAAAAATAGTGTTTTCTAGTTATAAAATGATATTTGGTTTATTTGCTTAAAAACCTTATGGTATTCCTGAAATAATAGAGGTAACTCGTGGATTTCGTAAAATCTCATGCATACCCCTTGAAAAACCCAAATAAATTACCTGCTCCCTCCGTCCTAATTACATAGCACAATATTCACTTTTTGAAGAATTCATTATTAAGTTATTTTTTTTTTTTTTTTTTTTTTTTTAAGTGTGGTAGATTGGTAGGATATATGAGTCAACGAGAAAAGGTAAAATAGAGTATATACCATCTCACTTTATAAAAAGAGGTATCAAAAGTGATATAATCGGAACCATACCTCTATTCACATGATATTATTGACTTGAATATGATTTGATCCAAACCCGACTATTAATGTGTGTAGTCTTGAATTCTTGTTAATATGCCCTTTAAATCTACTTTGCCATATCCCGAATCGAAATCAACGCAAAGCTAAAAGCACACAGACATGAATCAACCCGACTCGTACCAAATCCGATTCCCCCCTCTTTTATACTACTCCTATATCGCAATACTCACAACTTTTCTTGTAACACAATACTTGCAACAAATATTTTTTATAGTACTATATTTAGTGAAAAAATTACTCATGTGAAACTTTTTTTAAGTTTACTTTTGTTGTGGGCTCACTTAATTATTCATTTTTATTCTAGGAGTCCATATCACATACTTATGTAGCGAGTATTGCAATACTGAGGTAGTAGTAAACTTTTTGGACACCAAAGGAAAGATGTAACAAGGATAACCAATAAATATTTAGATCAGCTGGTGAGAAAATTGTTCTAGCTTAACCAACAGATTCAGGTTCGAGCCCTCAAAACGCAAACACAAATGCAACTGTGTATGTTGGAAGAGTTTTTTCCGTGACCTGCCTTGAATCCGAATTAGTGGGATTCAAAATGAATTTGAAAAATCATAGTGATTAAAAAAAAGATCTCTCATCTGGGAAGGAAAGAGGGAGGGATGGAGGGAAGAAAGGAGAGTGGATAATACTTCGTATACTTTAAGGAAGAGTGAAGTTGCTCGATGCGCACCAGCTCTGAACTCTGTTGAAACACCAAAAATTATGGGCAGAAACCCTAGAACAACTATATCCCAGAAAATGAAGGAGAAGGAATTGAGCAATGAGTCAGAAACAAGCGAAAATTCGAGTTCAGATGAGCCAAAATCCCCTCAAAACGAAGCAACAAATTATGAGAAACAGAGGCAATTGAGGATTGCTCAGAATAAGGCGAGGATGGAAGCTATGGGTTTGCGCAAAACTGCAGATTCGTTGATCAATTTAGTAGGAAAGAGAAAATCCAAAAAGGCGGTTAAAAATGGCAGAAAAGATGACGACTATGAGCCCAATAATGATGATGATGATTTAGAAGATGATAGTAGTGATAGTAAATGTTCCAGTGAAGAATTAGAGGAGAAGAAGAGGAAGAAGAAGAAGAAGAAGGAGAGAGCAAATGTCACAAGTTCTGGGTCGCAAAAGGTACTCTCTTTCTCTCTCTCTCTCAATTTAAGGCTACAATTTTCCTACATTTTGGCTGTAATTTATGGTATAATTAAGTTATCGAAAATGCTTAGTTTGAATAGTTCGTTTTGAATTGTCAATTGATATAGCTCATTCAACTCCAGTTGTATGATGCAATCTATTTGCCACATTGTTTGTGTATATAATGTCATCTGGTAAAATTCTGCAATACCAGTAAATTTTCGGCTAAGATGTTTTGACATGATTAAAACTTAAAAGTAGGTTTTTAGCTCCGCAGTGTGGTGAGTGAAGGGGGTCTTAATTCTTCCTGTAGCCTTAATAGAAATGACCATGTTATGTTCTTTGTTTGAGCTGTCTGTTATGCTCCTTGTGATGTCTATGTTGATTGATGCTTCATATTTTGTATAAGAATCTATAATGATATGTGCCACAGTGCCAGTTAATCAGAAATCAGGATTTTATCTTTTTATGTGCGGTGTTGTGATGGTTGAATATCTCTATTTGTTTGTTGTTATTTGTTAAAGTTAAGATGTTTTTAGCTTTTTTTTTAATTAAATAATAGTTCAGGCTCTACTGCAATAGGCAATGTGTGATTGTCCTGATTGAAAATCCTTGATTGTGGAAGAAAGGGTTAACCATATTCCTTAAAACCAAAAATAGTAGGTTGTGATTACTATCTTCCTTGGTCTGCAATGATGTGATCTATACTGTGACTTTTAAGACTTTTGCAATAGTTGTTTATGTAGTATGTATCCCAAATTGTTTGTTCAAATCAATATGTCTTGGACAATTAACTTGTTTAATGCTTCCAATTACCTCCCGAAATCGAGCTTTGCAAGTCCCTATGAGTGTTCCAACTTTCAAGAAAGGTTTGTTTGAATTTCCCATGCCTTGAGGCTCTGCTCCAAAAAATAAAATAAAATCAGTCATGGGGTACTATTTTATTCCCTAGGAAGGGTTAACCGAGAGAGCAATCAAGATTGAAAATAAGATCTGATCATTGAAAATATTTGATTGAGACAGCATTCCTTTTTCTATAGATTATGGGGTTTGGGGAGTGTGGATATGAATTTGCATGTGTAACACCCCCAATTTCTTACTATTTAAAACATATCTAGCGAAACCATAAATCGTGAAATTAGAGGTCTTACCTCCACATTTAAGGATCAGTTAGTATAAAAGTTTGAAGGTGGTTTAGAGGAAGTCTCTTTGTAAGCAATTGCAGCGCATAGGTTTTAAGTTTGTTTTTGACTGTTATTGCAAGGCTTTGTATGGGTGGCTGACACAAGAAGCAAGAATAGTGAATAGGCTGAATTGCATTGCAATGCAGCAAGGCTCTTGTCCTTCAGCACCACTCTTTGAAGCAAATGTTAAGCAGAAAACTAATGCAGCTAACTATTGTGGGCTACTGCTGTCAGTATGTCAAGCAGCAAATTAGTGCAACCTACCCTAATGGGCTTTGATTTTTGTGAAGTAAATTCTAACCTGACTTCCTCATGGTATTGGAATTACTTGGTTGTTTTCAGTTATTAGGGTGTGGCTTTTTAAGGTTTATAATTATTTTGTTATCATTTCTGCACTGGTTTTTAAAGTATTAGAAAGTTGGTTTTTGTGTAAAAGACAAAAAGCTAGGATTGAGTGTTTTGTTATTTGCTTATCTTATACTTCAGTTTAAACTAAAAAAAAAATTTACTTCTTAATCTTGTTATTATATTAGTTGAATAAAGGACCATCATATAGTTATGTGACTTACACGCAGTTTCCTCCATATTGGTGTTCTCCTGTGGTTCCATTTGGCATGTTCCCAAACCCATGGGATCCTTTTAATGCCAACTATCCTTGACCTTATGCGGGTATTTATCCTGGAATGCCTTAGTTTTGATCTGTCAATTCACGAGGATATCATGGGATTACAGGAATGCTTGATCATCCTCCACAGGTTGCAATCTCTTCAAGGATGGATTGCTTCCTTGACCCAAGAGGAGGATTGATGTAGTGGAATATTGGAACAATGTAGAAATATTTGAAAATTTAGAAATGTTGGAGCTCTGCATGTTATAATAATTGCTTTCTTCCACTATCGTTGTTGCCACAATTGTGTTTTTTCTTTTCCCAAAACGGTAAATGAGTACAATATAGGCATCTGCTCGACTGCTCAGCAATCAGGCCTCTGTTAAAGAGATAGTGAACTTGAGGTTAGCTTCTATGGCATGAATATTGTGTCGAAGAAACAAATTCTGATGAGTCTACATTCAATCAAAAGTATCAAGCATTCAATGAAAAGTTCCTGATCCTGATTAATCCTTTTCCTTACTTATGCCAGGTAAGGAGTAGACGATTGAGGTCTGACAAGCAAGCAACTTTGCAGAAACAACAGGACAATACAGAGCTTATGGATGAAGATGATGCTTTGAAGCAGGTAGCTTTCTCAAGTCTCAACACCCAAATCACCTATTAGGCTACAAAATGTGGACTGATTTATTAACGCCCTATATAGTATTATAGTTTAGGGTAAGATGGCATTATGTGAGATTAACTTGATCATATATAGAATGCTGGTTGCTTTTAGGATTAATGTGCTGAGTTAACTATGAAACAAAACATGGGCTGATTCAATGAAGAAAATTATGGTGTTATTCTAATGCGCGGTTTCATTACTAGTATCTGCTGGAACTTATTTGGTATCCCGTACTCTCAGGCTATAGATCTTTCTTTAAAAGATTCCGAGGAAACCTCAGACTTGCAGCATGCCAGGTTATCTGATCAAGCTGTTACCGCTAGCAGGAATGAAAAGAAGAAAAAAACTGTAAGCTTTTTTGTATCAGCCAACTAAATTTAAGTACACTGTATTAATCTTGTTTTACACTTACAGTGCAGTCTGTCTTTACTCTTCTGTTGGCACTTTGACAGTTCAATAGCCGTGTGCAAATGACCGAGGATGACCTGGTTATAAACTTCTGTCAATTAGATGGTAATACTTGATCATACATTTATTTTACGTTTCATACTTCCATGTTATAGTCGGATGGAACCCAGAAACCCTAGACCAGGTCTGCAATTTATCTACTGATAGTGATAGAGGTGTGATTGTTTAAGCATTGCAGAGGTGGGGAAGGGGAGCATATCTTTAAGAGACTTGCAACGGATGGCTGATGCTCATGATTTCATTTGGACAGACAAAGAGTTAGCTGCTATGATTAACTGTTTTGACAGCGATAAAGATGGAAAGGTCAGTTCTACTCTTGTTCTTACTACTTATATGTCTCTATTGTATTTTCTCATCTAACCATTTGTAGACTTATCATCTTTTAGTCTCTGTGTAAAAAAATTCAAATGAAGATAATTGTACATGGAAAACATTTTACAATGGAAAACTAATTTTCGTGGAATTTTTTTATTGTTTGGTTGTAAAAGAAAACGATGTTCCATTTAAAACATTTTACATTGGTTAAATTGAAAATCATTTGGTTCTATTAGCTAGGACAAATTTAATGCTTAAATATGCCCTTAAAGGCACGTCACGTGTGGAATGAAACCGTTCTAAAACAAATTTTCCATTTAAGACAATGGCGGATTTTGTAGGGGGGCCGGATGGGGTTCGGCCCCTGCTGGCATGACCCTCAAGTTTTTATCATAACTTTTTATTTTAAGTCAGAATTGGACATATGACCTAGCGTTGGAAAGTTCTTTGAATTTAATTTCCAATGTCATAGGAATTGCATCAATGCAATGTGTAACTCAATTTATACCCAAAATAGTGAGAGATGGTAAAAAAACTTTCGAACAATTTCGATTAATTTCAAGTCAATTCTTCACATTGTCATCACAACCACTCTAACCCCATCTTTAGGTGTTTTCCTCGATCTTTTATTAAGTTTGAATCATCTCATTTCTCCATTTGATTCCTTTTATATCCTTAAATCGTTGTTTCCTCTGACAACTTTTAATTCTGAACTATTATCATGCATAATTTTTTTATTATTAGTCTAGATGCACACTCATATGCCGTGTCCATTTAAATTAAAAGTATAATATGACTCGGCTCACATCTGCCACTGCAAACAGACCCTTAACAACATGTACATCAAGTCATCAATTGCATGGAGTGAATTTGTCCCCATGGTTGTCTTGCTTACTGCACCCTGTGACAATTGTGTCTTTGTTTCAGCTATCTCAAGATGACTTCTTGCTTACTTCACCCTGTGACAATTGTGTCTTTGTTTCAGCTATCTCAAGATGACTTTCGCAGCATCATTCTCCGGTGCAACATGTTACAAGTACCTGAAAATCCTTGATAGCTTTGAAGAAGGGTAACTGCTCAAATGAAGCTGCATTTGGCTGCTTTGATGCAGAGTGAGCATTGATAAACAAATATTGATGGAGCTTTTTGACCAAAAGATTGATAATTTTTGTAGCAAATCAATGTAGCAATTTCAAAGGAATGATCACACATCTCAATAGCAAAAGTAAATCGATCGTTGCTAAATTATTTGTTCTAATTGTACAACTTGATGTATTCTATGCAAAAGCCATCATCTAATACCAGTAGTCACTTGCAATTTCCAAACAACTTAAACAAATTACAGGTACAATTTTCAGGCCTTAATCTTCAAGCATCCAAAAACATCACGAGTTTGCTTTACTGTTCGCACTTGTCACGAGATATCCCACAAGAACTCCAATAAACCCAACTATGAAAACATATATGAATGGGATCGAAGTACGCTTTTTACTTATGTCCCTCCTCAAAAGTTCCTGCAACACCAAACTCTTTAGTTAGGGAGAAAACATTATCATGAATAACACATACCAAATTACCAATCACAAATATGCAATATGTCAATTTCTTTTTTTGTTATTGTAGCTTAGCATTTTTCTGTAATGTGTAAACAAAGTTATTTGTGTGATTATTTTAGGCTTGTCTAATTCAAAACTTTGTTATGCTCGAGTTTAGGGTTTTGTTCACCTTAGGGCTTGTTTAATTCAGCTTTAAGTTTAGCTCAGCTCTCAATTTCCTTCTCTTATAAAATATTACTTTTAATTGTATTCAGTTTAGTTCAGTTGTATTCAGCTAAAGTAAACAAGCCCTTAATTTTGTTTAAAATAAGTTCCATTAAGTAAAAACAAGGTTTGTCTCTCTCACAAATTAAGTTCAGATCAGTTCAGATAAAAACATGTAAAAAATAGACCCTAATAATAGAAAATATGTTGGTCGAGTGTCTTTCGAGGATGATGGAGATCAGTTAATGGGTATTTTACCCACTCCGAATCGTGTTTTAAGCATCTTTTTAAGTAGGCTGCCAATATTGATAATCTAAATACTTCATTGGCTAATCTAGTTGAAAATAGACATCCACAAGAGATGTTAGTAGAAACCAGAACCATACCATTTCCTGATGGAGCTTGCCACTTTGTTGAATAGCAGAATCTCGCTCTTCCTTCAGCTTAGAGACAATTGCTTTCATCTGAAATATGAAAATTATAAAATATAAATAGCTTATTTACAAAAATGAACACTAAAATTCACCATCACAATATCAAGAAATATTAAATTTTGCCAGAAGAACACAATAATCTATGAAATTGGTTGCTTTCACAGCCAGTATACCAGTGCATACCCGCATAAGGTCCTGTTCTTTTGGACTAAATTTTCGAATTTATTTCAGTCAAATTCGGTTCAGTTCAACTCTTGATGAGTCCAAGATTCAATTCTGTTCGGACAAGTTCGGTTCAGTCCAAAAGAACCGGCCTTAGACAAAGAAAAGAAATCCTGCAATAGAGGATAAATATCTTATATTTTGCTACATTCTTATATTCCTACTCAAACGAGAGCCCGAGATTTGCATAGATCATCAAGAAACACAAGAAAATAGTCCAACAAAATGAACATTTACAAATTACCTCACTTGAATCATCTTCTGGTTCAACATGGGATCTTGGAGCCTGTAAGTTTGCATGTCATAACTCGTTCTCAACTTCAAAAGGAGAATATTTTTGAAAAAGGTGTTCAAGAAAGCATAATGGAATAGTTGTATGGATAATACTCACAACGGAAAAACTATCTATGTTCCCATTGTTGGATACAGAACCTTCATCTGATTCTTCTTGTGCAGCTGCTGGCGGTTGTGGTGGTGAAACGTAAGAGACTTTCAATTTCCACTCGTCAACAACATTACCGGATTCCTTGTTAAACTGTCACAGGAACATGCTCAAACTTAAAATTCTACCTTTCATCAGCATCAAATATACTACTCTCTCTGTAACATAATAACGGCAACAATTGAATATTTTACGTCTCATAAGTATTATCAAATGTTGCCACTATTATGTTACGGAGGGAGTACAAGAATCGTGGAGTATAAGTTTATTTCTTCCATGTTACACTTTTTGATGAATGCTAAAGTTTCCATTAGAGAAAAAAAGTTAATTGACAAGAAATCTCTGGCAAACAAAAATGAAAGCCTGAAGCTAACAAGTAACTTGAATCAAATCTATCAAAAATTTGAGAAACAAAAACCCTGTTCTTTTGGACTGAATTAAACTAAACTAAAACCTAAACATAGCCAGACTAGAGCAGAGCATAACTGAAATTCTAGAAATTAAGCCCAAAAGAACATGACCAAAGAAATTCCTAGTTTCTAGTTTTTTTATTAAAAAAAATTGAAATTTCTAGATTCTAATCGTTCGACACATTTGTAGGCTTGTAACAATTTTTTGTTGCATATTCATCAATAGATGTTGTATGTTGAACCATGAATGTAGTATCACATGTTCTATCAAACTACGGAGTGAGGTATAGAGTAGTGGTTCCACCTTCAACTTTGATCCTAAAGGCAAACGGTTCAAATCCTTAACTACCCCTCTCAAACACCCCTAATTTCTTCTTTGTTCTCAAAATGTCCACATTAGCCAACAGATAGAAACTAAAAAGTGGAGGCAAATCCTCAATTTCACATAATGACAATGTAAACAAGCTTCAAATGTAATCACACACACACACACACACACTATTCTTCTTCAAATGAAGAATTTCTTGATTAGAGCACTAACTTTAAATTGGGCAAAAAAAGCTCTAAAAAAGTTTAAATTTAAATTGAAGGGGTTACCAATTTACCATATCAGAAGTAACATCTTTGATAGTAATTTCAGGACTGGTTATCACAGCTTGAAGCAGAAATTTGTCCTTGCATTGCATGTCTGCAGGTGCTTCCTTTTGTGCTTGCATTGTCACTACAATATAGATAAATGGGACAAAAAACAAAATTGAAGCAAAAATAAAAATTTAAAGACAAACATTATGCTTCAAAGAGAACCAAATTCCTGTGCTTCAACAAACTTCAACTAAAATTTACCAATACTTTGCTCTCTAACATATTTACTGTAACAATTTGACAAACCACTTGAAAAAAAAAATGTCAAATCGTTACAGTGAGGAATTGAAAACCAAGAAAGAGAGAATGTAAGAAAACCTAAGAGATCATGGGTAGAATGTGGCAAAACAATCCCAGTATTAGGCCTTACAGAATACTTCCTAGGATTTGTTGTTTTCACCTGTAATAATATATAAATACATAAATAAAAACAAAAAGAAAAGAAGAAAAAGATTGAATTTTGAAATATGGGGAGTAGAAATAAAAGATAAAGTACCTTAAAAGCAACATAGCTGTCAGTAGTATTGGTCAATTGCATGGTACAAGAGATCTGCTTGTTGAGTTCAACTGCATATTTAAAACCCATAAAACAAAAGGTAAATCAGAAAGAAAATCAAAGAAAAAAAAGGAAAAAAAAATAGAGATGAGAAATTTAAATTTACAGGGGAATTGAAGTTCTTGGGGATTAATAGTGAGCAAATCCCCTGAATTCATTTTTTTGGTTGCTCTAATTTAATTTAATCTAATGTTTGTGATCACCCAACAAAAGAAGTTGAAAAAAGTTACAAAAACAAAGATCTAAGCACTAAAGAGGGTGATTAAAATTGATGAATTTTCTGGGTTTTTTTTTTTTTTTTGATTGATGAATTGCAAGTGTATGGTTTTGTTGGAGAAACTGAGAAAGAGAACAGAGAAGATAGAAAGAATGAAAGAAAGAAAGAAAGACAAGGGAGACGTGGACGAGTGTAAAGAGTGTCGATTATGTGTATGCTGGGTCCCGCTTTTCACCATCATCATTTTTTTTTAAAAATCATTATTGCAATACGAAGTTATGTGTGAGTTACAGATTTGAGAAAAAAGAGAGGTTTGACTAATTTAAAAAATTACTTTAGGTGTTTGGTAATTTGAGGTTTTGAATTTTTTGTAACTTTTTGGTTTTTTTTACTTTAAAACCTCTTACAGCTGAACGCTATTTGCCAAATAGTTTTACAAAGATAGCTGATATAATCAGTTAGTCAAATCAGCTATGAAAATCAGCTAATATGTAAGAGTTAACTCACAAACATGCCTATGTACATCATATTGTTGTAAAATCCAGTAAAAATCGCACTAAAATGTTGCTCCTTGATTTTATTTTATTTTATTTTTTAAAAAAAAACACTTTTTTAAGAGGTATTACTAACTAGTGTTCCTTTTAGATTTTTGGTCTTTGTTATGTTTTAGAAATCGTCTTACCTCAAATCTGCTTGCAGACGTAGGCCCTGTTCTTTTGGACTTAAAAGTTATAATAATCAGATCAGTTCAGTTTTGTTTTAATTTTATACTCTCATAAAATAATACCCCCACCTAATCAGATCAGATCAGTCATAAATAACAGGGCCTTATTAGCTAAATAACAGAGTTACCAACCCACATAATGTATATCTTACTACCTCCAATAGATTTTGTACAACGATTTGACATTTTCCTATATACTTTATATCAAATAGTTACACATAATTAATTTGTTACGAAGGTAGTAGAATTTCATCACTATTCACTCATCAAGGAATTATGTTCGGTTTTTTTTTAATATTTGCTTTTCCCTTAAAAATTTCATACAATATTTTATTCACTATAGAGTGATGCGCAAAATGAGGTGATTTTCAAGAAGAAACCGAGGTGCTGTGAGGATATAGTAGGGTGGCGTTGTCCTTCTACTTGACCTTCTTGGATGTCCAGTGTTGTAGTTCGGGTGGGAGCAGTTCGATGGAAGTCTCGTGGCAGTTACCTCCAGCGGGAAAGGTGAAGATAAAATTGTGATGCGGACTTCGTAGGGGATGGTATTGTTGGGTTGGGTGTGGTTATTAGGGATGAGCATGGTGAGGTTGTGGGTGCGGCATTGCAACAGGTTAAGGCAACGTGGGAGCCCAAGGCGGCGAAAGCTAAGGCAGTGCTCTTTGCGGTTAGGGTGGCGCTACATTGTGGGTTTGAAGAAGCCATTTTTAAAAGTGATTGTTTGAATGTGGTCCAACAATTGCAAAATCTCAAAACTTCTATTAATGCTTATTCTTTAGTTATTGAGGATATTCTAGCTTATTGTAATTTTTTAAGCCTATTTCCTGGTGTCACATTAAGAGGATAGGCATTGTGGTTGCTTACCTTTTAGCAAAATTTAGTCCGATTGAGTTAGGGATCGAATTTGGATCAATAAGAATACTGATTGTATTGATGTTTGTGAAAACTTTATATTAATGAGATAAACCCCTTTTTCTTTAAAAAAATATAAATGAACTATTGATTTAGTAGTTGCATGTCTTGTTATGTTATTGTTATTATTATTATTATTATTATGATGATGATGAGATGATGTGGGGTTTTAGTAAAGGTAGTTGGTTCAACGTTAGATTTTAAGCCATTTAAAAAGGTTGCATGAGGTGAGGCAACACCCACCCGGCCACCCACCCACTCACGAATTGATGATTCCTCTATCTTTTTGATTGAGTTTAGTCAAACTGTCAAAACTTTAATTGGCGAAGAATTATTTGTTTAGTAAATAAATGCACAAACACAACTACGGAGTATAAATTTTCAAACCAAATATTCAAATAATCTACCTTGAACCTCACAAGAATCTTCACCTTATGACTAGTATTGACTAGAGGCTCTGTTCTTTAGAACTGATCTATTCTGATCTGATCTAATCTGATCTGATATGATCTAATTTATTTTGAATTTGTCTGATCTGATCTGATTTGAGTTTTTCTGATTTGATTTGATTTTTATTTTTATTTATTTTTATTTTTATTAGGGACAAAAATTTAATGAGCCCAAAGCCTCAAGCTCATTTCATTTCACCTCTTCAGTATTTTACTTTTCATTCTTTTCAAACCTTTCATTCAATCTGACTCCAAAACCGTCACCGAAAAAGTCGACCGAATAATCACCGCCGGAAAAGTCATTCCGAAAACCGTCGTCGGACAAGTCGTCCCGAAAACCGTCGCCGAAAAAAGGCGGCCTGAAAATCGTCGCCGGAAAAGTCGGCCAAATAATCACCGCCGGAAAAAGTCAGTCCGAAAACCGTCGTCCGAAAAGTCTTCCTAAAAATCGTCACCGAAAAACTCGGCTTGAAAATTGTCGCCGGAAAAGTTGGTCAAATATTCACCGCTGGAAAAGTCGACCGAATAATCATCGCCGGAAAAGTCATTCTGAAAACCGTCGTCGGAAAAGTCTTCCCGAAAATCATCGCCGGAAAAGTCGGCCGAATAATCAACGCTGAAAAAGTCAGTCCAAAAACCGTCGTCGGAAAATGTCGAGCGGAAAAACAATGCTCGAAATAATAATGATAATAATAATAATAATAATAATAATAATAATAATAATAATAATAATAAAGAGTAATAATGTCTGATCTGATCTGATTACTGTAGCTTTTAAGTCCAAAAGAACAGGGCCTAAGTGCAAGTTAGAACAAATTATTCATCTGTAATTTGCTTATTTGATCTGAACTTTTTTTTTATTTGATTTGATTTGAATTTATTATTTAATTTAACTAAACTTTAACAGTAAATATATGCTAATTTATAAGGGGAAAAATATATCAATTGAGATTTTATTTTATTTGTATTAATGAATACTCCCCCCGTCACCTTTTTTGCAACAATTTGACTTTTATCACTACTTTGACTCTCCCTAATTTTATACACATAAGAAACAAATGAAATCTTGTTTGATTCGGTTCGATGTGTATTTTTTTAATATATAATTTTTATTATATGTATTTAAAGATATTTTTATTTAACATATTGTGTTGGGAGATGTGAAAAGTAAATGTTGTAAAAAAGGGGAAATACGGTGTAGTTTTTTAATATGTAATTTCAATAATATTTTTTGTTACGGAATTAAAGATATTTAAATTTTAAAAACATCAAATTAAATTATTTGATATGATTTTTTTTCCTGATATGATCTAAAATAAATAAAAATAAGTCGAATCAAACAAGACTTTATATGAAGCACATAATTTTTTTTGCCAGTAAAACTTGTACGGAGTAATTTTAAAGGGTTTTTCAAATTAATATTTGTGCATTTTTCACTATTATTTTTATTTATCTGAACTTATCAAAATTTATTAGACTTTATTTTATGAAAGAGACAAATTTTATTTTATTTTTTACAAAGAGGCAAATTTTTTCCCATCTATTTTTTTGTTGCAGTGGCAGTTCTGTCCTGTGGGATGATATTAGAAGCTGGCTGGGGTTAGGGTGTAGTGAGGAAGGCTTGGAGCAGATTTTGCAGTGGTTGAAAGGCTCTTATAGAGGTTCGATATTTCAGAGGAGGGTGGCTTATGCTAGTGTCTCACTGTCTTGGCTGGTGTGTATCTGGTTTGGCAGCAGCGTAATGCAATCATTTGGGGTCAACAAGTGTATAGTTGGTCTATTGTTTGTAAAATTTTGCACTTTTATGTTAAGCATAGAATTGTAATGGTGATGCCAAAGAAGTTGTCTAATGATGATAGAAGTTGGTTTATGAGTTTGTAATTTAGTTTGGTTTTGGCATTAGTTGATAAGGCTTTAGGTTGTATGGTGTTGTTTATTTGAGCTTAATGGAATCTTTTACTTGCCTAGCAAAAAAAAAAAATACACAATTTTTATTACTATATTTTTTTATTAGAATTTTTCTTAACTTGTCTTCAGAAATATTGGGTGAACTTACAAAACAAAAAAATCAAACTTTTCGACCAACTTGATATGTCTATGATATATTGATACTGTAGATGTCAATTATTTTCATGAATGCATTACAAAAATTTGACGCATTTTAAATATTCCTACTGATAAGATGTAGGGTGTGTTAATTTTTCTTAAAGTTTTAGGTAAAGTAAATTCAAGTAAGTTCTAATTATGTCAAACACAACATTCCAACAAGTTTAAAAGTTTTCTAATCAAGAAAACCTACATTTTTTTTTTTGGCCAGGATACTAAATTCATAACTGAAATAAAATAAAATTTTAAGCTGAAATTGATAGTAATAAGGTATTGTTTTACTATCCCATAAATGTTCATTAACCAAGGGAAGACTTTGTAATATATTTTCTATGATTTGTGGAAAGTAAAATTCCCATAAATTTCCACTTTCTCTGGCCCATTTTTTTTTATATGTGTGTCAACCAAACAACATTCCTAAAATAAAATTTATGGAAATTTTTAACAACCAAAGTACCAAACAATACCTAATTCTCGGATTCTCGGAATTAGGACATGCATTAGAACTGAGCTAGAAATGACCAAATATTCATCCAACATATAAATCTCAATTTCTCCACACCCCACATATCCTGAATTTCTGATTCATCTGCACTACTATGAACAACATTTCATACATCAGATTTTAACTTTTCATTGCATTAGATATGTCCCTCACGAGGAAGGTCTCCTAATGTCCAAAGCAAGTACTTTTTATCCTCGACATTTAAAATAAATTAAATTTTAAAAAAAAACACCCCTACATGCTCAGTTGCTAACCAAGTCATCGCATAAGATTTCAATCTTGCTCAGTTAGCGATGGTGTTTTTCAGAGGTAAGACTTCTGCACTTGACGCTTTTTAGCAGAGAAGCCAGCAAACCAAGCAACCCGCATGAGCTGCAAACCAAGAATCAGTATCCACCAACATACTAACCCCCTTATTGTATGCATCATCCACGAAGGAGCACTTATCTCCGCGCTAAGCTTCAAACCCCTCATAAGCTGAAGCACTCGATAAGCCTCATAAATAACAGGAGTTACCAGCCATACCGGAGATTGCCAATGCCAGGTCAGCAATTCTGTAAGTATCTGCACTGATAGCAACAGGAGGTAGGGGCCCACCAGTACTAAGTACGAGATAGGTGCAAGTTGGGGTTGGAGGAAGCCCTTTTGTGAGCCAAAGAGCAATGCCAAGGGGACAGCATAGCCTACTAGGGAAGCAAACATGTTCCAAAACCGGTAACTGAAAGGAGCCCTGCTTTTGGGGGCTTCAGTAGGGTCTTTTGGTTGGGTAGTAGAATGGGCCATGAGAAGGAATAACGTTGCACCGAGATTAAAGATGCAATCCAGCCCAACAAGGGAAAGTAGGCTGGCAATGTTAGGCCCGAGAAATATGGAAGATATAGGTAGCCATAAAGTCGGGACCATGCCCGTTAAGAGAAGGAAAGCAGGACCCAGAATCCACAACGGCCATTTCAGAAAGCCTGAAACTGCTTTCGAAGGGTTGCTTGTCTTCTCGGCTAATTTTTCAGACTCAGCAGCTGGTGCTGCTGCAGTGTCTTCAAACTTTAGGGTGTCAAACAGGTTGGGAGTTTCTTCTAAAAGATCAGGTTCAGCCTCATCAGTGGGTGCATATACAACAGGTTTGGGTTCCCAAGGTGTCAACTTTGAGTAACAAACTGAAACGCGCTTTTTTTGGAATCTTGAATGGGTAAGTCCAACATGACAGTTTGTAAACCTTCTACATTTCTGGGTCTTGAAGTGGAGTGCAGCAGCAGTAATGCTGGGTATTGCAGTTCTAATCAGTGATGACATGATTGCTAAAAACAAGATTTGCAAAACATGCAAATTGCTGAGTATTACCTGCAATAGAATATTAGAAAAGATATCAACTTCAACCGCAGCATATAATTTACAGTAAATTTTGCTGAATAAGAAATAACAAAGAACATTTCGCCATACAGGCTCCGTTTGATTGGTTGTAAAACATTTTCACGGAAAACATAATTGCAAAATAAGTTTTCCATTGTCCGGTACCATGTAAAAATGATGGGAAACAAGGAAAATGAAGGGAAAGTAATGAGGTAGTGAGATGAGTGTACAAGGGAGGTAAGGAAAAGGAAGGAAAATCGTTCCCCTTTATTTTGAAGGAAAATGATTTTCCATCATTGTAAATTATATTTTACTCCCAATGGGAATGGTTTTACTACTTTTACACTACTTTGCAAACCAAACAATGTAAAATTATTGAAAATTGAGGTAAATAGTTTTCCAGAACAATATCAACGCACTACTAAATGGAGCCATAGAAGAATATTAGCCTATCACCTAATGCACCTTATTTCATATCTATGAACTTGTGTTTCAAATTTCAAAAACCCTCTAAAACAATACTGGATGATCCTAGCATTTTCACCAGAAATTATTGAAGGGATTTGTTTTGCATCGTCACATTACTGATCAAGTTGATGAAAAACACAAATTTTGAGTATACCCTAACGGCCCGTTTGGTAGCCGGTCATAAATGGAGGTAATGAGAATGAATTTATAACTAGATTTGAAAGGAAAATCAAAATTCATTCCATGGTGGTGCTACCTTAACTCCAATTTATCTATTTTTCTTCACAAATATTCATTCCTATCTAATAACACTCTTCCACATGGTAATAGATGATAATGGAAAACAAGAAGAAATTTCAAGTTTGGGAATGAAAAATATGTTTTTCATGGGAATTTTGAAGTTTTTCCATAACAAATTACACTTTAAATCCATTACCATTATCACATTTCATTACCAAAACCAAACAGGGAGTAAAGATATACACATTTTATAAACCTACAGATAACTTTAATTTGCAAAGAATGCTTAGGCAGTTAACTTCCTTAACCAAATTCCATAGCTGAAACCTCCAAAACAAGTGTAGCAGGAAAAGTATTGCACAATACTCAACCCAGTTCATCCATCAAGGATAATACCTAAAACGTTCTAAATTTGTAATGAAGCCACATATTACATACATCTGTCTCACATACAGGGCTGAATTTTGATATCTGATAAACATATAGGTATCAGAGTATCACAATTTTCAGCAACTTATCACTTTCGAATTTCAATAACTGAAGATATTCTTTTCAGTATCTTATTCCTAAGCTCTAATGTAAAACTTCTGCATTCAATTGGAACCAGTATAACAATTTGTTCCAGCAAAAGAAAAAAAATAAAACTATGTGGATTTCAACATTAATTAGTCCACAACCCATCATCAAACATAACCAAATTAACTTCTTTTATCCAAAAAGTTATCTTCCCAAACCAAACAAACATTCAAGCCCAGTGACTTAATTGAGTATATAAAAAGTGGGATATAATTCATTGATGAAAACTTTATTATACGCTTAATGGATTATGATCAAAGTCTCAAAGAAACCAACTGCTGAAATCAAGAATGGATTAACAACTCCCTTTGGCCATCATTAATTTTCATTTTTTTAAAATGAAACTTCAAAAGAAAATAGCCTACAAATGCCCAAAAATTGGAAGACTACAAGCTATTGAATTACGATATTTATAACAGAATTACAGTAGAAATAATAAGATCATGATGCCACAAAGGGGGGAAAGAGATAATTAACATAAAATTACTGAATTTTTCAGAGTAAAAGCAAGCGACTTACCAGCAGCTCATATCATTTGATGCATGCTGAAACTATTCATGCTTTGATTGCAAACCCCACGAAAATCCCGAGTCGCCTAATTGGATACCTGCAGAAATTAAGGGAGTATAAAATTACAGAAATTAAGGAGTATAAAAATTTAGAATTCAAAATTTGATTCAAGGTGAGTAATTATGGTGATGTAATTTTGATTCTTTTTCTTACTCTTTAGGAGGTGGTTTTTTGAGCGAAGCTGAAGCGAAAAATTGGAAGTATCAGCAATTTCCCTAGGTTGCACCGCTGGTGTATAGTCGTTTACTTTTGTTCTTTCTAGAGATTTTTATTTTTACATCATTTTTGGATGTATGTCAAATTTATGCGTCATCTCTTAATAATTAACTAGTATTTTGGCCTGGGTTTTGCCTCTTCTTTCTTTTTATTTTTTATTTTCCTTGTCATTGGATTTAATGCTAATTAAATTATTATCCGTAAAAGTTTTTATATAATTGGAATCATCTTATTAAATACAAAAAGAGAAGATATAGACTACTAGTAAAAAAACTGGCTACATAGAGCTAGGTTGTGGGTTCGATATTTGTGGAAGCCTTTTGTTTTCATACACTTATGCGCTTAATATTTCCACTTTTAGTTTTCTTATCTAACGCTCAAGCACTCGTTAGCCTTTTACCTTACAAGAATAGATTCCCGTTTTCAGTTCAGAGCATCCACAGTATCATCCTCAACTACATCCTATATTCCTCTTATTTATTACCCCGTACTAGTTTTTTTCCTCTCTCCTTTTCTCCTTTTGACACCTCATTTTTTTTTTATTTACCTTTTTTAGAGTATAGCAATATAGCACAAGGGTTAAGAGAAGAAATCTTCTATTCATAGAAAATTTCTTCCTCATCCACTTTGAATCCTCAAGGCAAAAATGCGAAAAGGATGAGAACCCCATTGCTCATGCTCTTAGGTGGCATAGGACTCCATAAAATAGTCATGCTCGTATTGAATACTGATAAAATATCAATATTTGTAGAATTACAATATCTCACTGTATTTTAACACTATTTTTAACATATATTACTAAAGATTTACCGATTTTTTTTCTTCATATTTTCTTATGCTTTTGAAAAGACTATTATTATTAATACTTCGTATTATTTATTATAATAATTGAACCGAAGTATTGCAAATGATATTGGAAAATTATTAAAAATTAGTAATTGTAAAAGTATTTAATAATCTATATTTCTCGTACTCTTATGCTATAGTTTTGAAACCATCATATTCCGTACTCATTTTCATTTCTATACCCGGCATGTATTCTGCGTTATGATTTTAGATAACTAAACATGCATGTAGTGGTTGTGCCAGCTTTGGAAGACCTGTTAAAATCAAGCTTAAGTGGCTATTCATATTCCTATGCATTTTAATTTTTCTATTTTTACTTTTTAAAACCCAACCAGCCAAACAGTACAACCATCTCATTAGCAAGTTCACATAAATTCTAATTTTCTCCATTTATTTTGAAGAATCAAACAATCCCTAAAGTATACTCCTTTCCCTTTTAATGATAAATTAAGCCTCATATTCAACATAAAAGTGTCAAATATATTGAAATAAATGGAAACAAATCAAGTTCAATCTCAACCTAGCTGGAATTCATAGTCTATGTAAATTGCTTAGAAGCTCATTTTTTTACATTTGTTGGGTACTTGGGTCCTGAATCAGTTGGTTAAAAAAATAGACACGTCTTTGACAAAAAAATAGTTTTGCCACTTCAATTTTTATGTTGACACGTCACTATATAAGTATAGTATAGAAATATGTGCTCTCAAAAAATTGAAGTGTTAAAATCAAAGTTGGAGTGCCAAAATTATTTGATACACGCCTTTGACATTTATTCCTTTTCTTCACCAAATTTCTCATATTCCGTTAATATAAGACAATATAGAGAGAACCAGCCGTTCTCAAAAGCTAGCCTATAGGAAAGCCCATATCATATTTTTATATCCACTGTCCATATCACCCCATATAAAATCAACGTACGACTCACAACTCATACCTTGCAATGGACCCTACTAAGGTAACACTTGAAATACATCTTTGATAAAAATAAAAAAATACGTATAAACAAATAAATCAAGATATCTATTCCAGAGGAAGCGATCTTGATTTTTTCAATTGTTTACCTTTTCTCCATAAAAAAAACAAAAAAAAAAAATACATATAACATTATACCAAACTAATATTATTTTTTTTTTTAAATGAAGCCGATTACATGAATATTCCTAAACATAGTGGCTGGCCCTGTTTGGAAACTGGATTTTTAGCTGATTTTTGGCTTTTTACTTTCCAATATGGTCAAACAACCAAAAAATATGTTTGATTATTGGCTTTTTGGTTGGCTAAAAAGCTGACTTTTAAGTCAAAATGGGCAGCTTTTTTTGTTGACTTTTGGCTTGTTGGCCCACAAACCCTCTAATAAACATCCAACAACCACAATTAATTTTACCAAACATTATTCCAAACAGCTGGCTCAAACAGCCAACTTAAAAGGCCAATACATACATCCAATGTTTCCAGCCATTCAAACAAACCAATTAAACTAGCCAAAAATCAACAGCCAACAACCGATTGCCAAACAGGGCCGCTATCTGGATGAAGCCAATTAAACTACGTACCAGGCCATTAATTGTATTTCTTGATCATCAACATGTAATACATCCACTAATTAATTAATTAGATATCTAAATAATTATGACTAAAAGTAGCAGAGCTTCCACTTCCAGTTGTGATCTGCTCCACAGTTAACAGAGCTGCAACTGTATTTCTGAAAATGCCATCACCCATAAAAACTATTTCATAATTATTACTTTCTTTATTAATTCTTTTCCTACTACTCCTCTCTTCTACTTGTTGATTTTCATGATCATTTGCAACCCCTCTAGGAAACATTATTGCATCAATTGTAGCCTCCAATTCCTTGATTAGTTTCGATATCAGATCCGTCGTAAAGAATGGCTGTTCAAGCACCTTCTCTATGAATGGCAATCTCAGTAAACTTCCTGTTCTTTTGTCATACTTCTTTAGGATCTTTGCCAACCCTACATTATTATTATAACCCCAAATCAAATCAAAAAAAAAAAAAAAGATTAAGGCTTCTTTTGTGTGCGTTATTTGAACTTATTAGAACTTAAATTTTCTGAAATTAGTAGAAAGTAATAAGGTTAACATATTCAAGGAAAAAAATTACGTCGTTGTAACAGATACACATTAAGGTGTGTTCTCTTCGTCTTATTTTTTCTGATCTAATCTGATAAGATAAGATCTGAAAATGTAGAAGAATTTAAACCTATATTATGAGATCTGATATGATATGATCCGATATAAGATGAAAAAAACACACCCTAAGACTATGTTTGGTTAGTTCAATGAATTCTTGTTGATCTCAAACTTTTATTTCACTCATCCTAGACAGCTAATTAAACATGGAGTATCACGTTTCAGTTCTAGATAACTACGTAAATAAATTGAGGAAATATTTTTGGCCAATTTTAATATTTTCTCGCTCTGTCTTTTTTAATTGTACAATTTTCTTATGTAAATGTCTCAATTTACTTGCTAAATTCTTTTTTTAGTACATGGATCTCACATAAATTCTATAATTTTTACGTAACGTCACTTTTTATTTTCTACGTAACAAGATCTCTCAAAACAGTAAATCCAAAATCCGTTACAAAAAAGGCGTTTCGCAATGAAATATGACTATATGTCTCCAGTTTTTTGTTTTCCATAGAGCAAAACAAAGCCTTAGAATGAATCTGATACTCCATTAATAACATAAGGAGTACAAATTATGTTAAATTAGTATAGGGGATTAGTGAAGATCAGATGCTTAAGTAAGAAAAGGAATATAAATATAAGTGGCAAAGAATATATATATAAAGAGGAAAGTGATGATGTAGTGGGAAAAAAAGAAGTGAAAGAGAGA
This sequence comes from Salicornia ramosissima, assembly GCA_951394345.1. Lineage (NCBI taxonomy): Eukaryota > Viridiplantae > Streptophyta > Magnoliopsida > Caryophyllales > Amaranthaceae > Salicornia > Salicornia ramosissima. Next base: position 47,502,257 of record OX596234.1, on the reverse strand, counting down.
GAGAGAGAATATACCAGTGTAGTTGATGTTGCTGTAGTTGATGAGAAGCACCATTTCACCATGAAAATTGACAATGTCTTTTCTGATCTTTACAATTTCTGCTTTGTAATTAATTTCTGAAGGATGACTTCCTTGTGGTCCCCATACTTTCTCAACTCTTTGGATCCTCTGCTGTAACTCCTACCAACAATTATTATTATATATATTGAAAATGTACGCATTGAGCTTAATTTAATGAGATGTTTCGTATTATTAGACTAGATTTTTTCTTTTATATATATATATAAAATTAAAGAAGGTTAAAATTATCAATTGAATAGTAGTAAAAGTCAATATGGGGCAGAAAAAAATAAGGGGATATCATAGAGTACTAAAATGGTCATTTAACATGGTATCAGAGCTAATGTGACGCAGAGGTCACGGGTTCAAATCTCCCATCTCTCTCTGCAGTAGCAATTATTTTCATCCTATAAGATAATACTATGTATCTAGGTTGCATAGATACGGATACGGGTTCAAGAACGGGTACGCAATACGTCACTTTTAAAATTAAGGATACAGGTACGAATAGAAAAATAATATATAAAAATATGAAATTTTATGAAAATCTTCAATGTAACTTGGAAATTATGTTTGTAAAAACATAATTAATTAAGTAAAATGGTAAAGTCATTTCAAAAGAATAATAGAAAGACATAAATAATGTCCAAAATAAGGTAAAATATTTAAAAAAAATAGGAATAATGGAATCTAATAATCCCACCTTTAGTCGGCCTGAAAGTAACAAACCTACTTTTTGATTAAAAAATAACAAACTCACCTTTAAGGTTTATTTGTTTTCGGTGCACCCTACCGGTTTGTGACTTGATGTAAGAGGTTGAATTGCGACGTGATAATCCCTCATTGGTTGATTTTTTTTTTGGTTTAATTAACCTATTAATTTTTTAAAACCAATGAGGGATTGTCACATTGCAATTCAACCTCTTACATCAAGTCACAAACCGATAGGGTGCATCGAAAACAAATAAACCTTAAAGGTAGGTTTGTTATTTTTTAATCAAAAAATAGGTTTGTTACTTTCAGGCCAACTAAAGGTGGGATTATTAGATTCCATTATTCCTAAAAAATATAATAAAAATGGAGTGAAGTATCGGGTATCCGTGAAGTATTGGTATCGTATTGGTATCCAACACGGGCACGGCTACCTAATGAAGTATAGAGTAAGCTCTTGTTCGTTTGAACTTAAATTACTTTAGTTAAATTTCAAGTGCAGTGAATTCATATCGAGTGTATGATTCAATTTCATTATCTTAATAAAGCTTGAATTTATTCAGTCCAAACGAATATGACCTAATATTTTCCGTAAATTGTACAAAAATAATAGTATTTAACTTAAATAATATTCGTTGAGATTTGAGAATTAAGATGACAATGACGGGAGTTGGGACATGCATGCTGAGATCAGTAAACCATGAAGAAACCTTCAGGTCTTCACGAAAAGTCATATTATTGTCTCTTAGGGTTTAGGAATAAATGTCTAATTAACAAGTTCCAACTTCCAAGAGCCCCCCTTAAGCTGTTTTAAAGGAACTTGTAGAATAATGTACCCAAGTACTACAAATTAAAATAAACTACTCACTCAAGAATCAAGATATACACATATAGGAGTAAGAATAATAATAAGATCCTTAGAATTACGAAATTAGGGCAATATGTTATATATTATATCACCTTCTTGCATGCAGGGTCCTTTTGGCATGAAAGGTTCTTTAGGTTTAAAATGTGAACGGATCGGAGCATAAGCCCTATCATATATAGGGGCACGAATTGATTCCACTCTAGCAAGAGTGAGGAGAGATTCGAACCCGTAACCTCTGCGTTACGTTGGCTCTGATACCATGTTAAATTACCATCTCAACCAAAAGATTAAGCTAATAGTTGAGGCCTAGAAATATGTTATACACTCTATCATTTATAATTATATTTACAGTTTTGTATATTACAAACATTTTTGTAGGCTGAGATGTCAGTCAATTAACCAATTAAGTACTTCATACGCATTGTATTGGTTGCATCATATAGGTAATACGAGTAATAGGTTGATCACTTGGGCATATCTATACTTCTATACTATATACTAAAACAGAATGCTATTGACATCATTATAATCTAAAAATATACACGTGTCAATTTGTCAATCAAAATTTCCCTCCAAAAGTGTTTATGACACCATCTTCTCTCTCTCTTTCTTATTTTCTTTTCCTCAGTATTTAAAATATGAATATTATTAATGCCCAATATAATTTTTTTAATATCATAATGTTTTCTTTCTTTTGTCAATTTTCAAATCATTAAGAAATTTATACTAAAATCTTTTTATATTGATGTAATGATTTTATAATACATACTCCTTGTTTATTTTCAATTTACTTATTGTCTAACAAAATTTCAAAATTTATCAAATTTTATTAAAAGGTTGTGTATAAATATATTTTTTTTCAATTTGTAATAATTTAAGAAAAATGTCAATGTGCTTATAAAAATAGTACGTATTTGGTCACATTGTAAAGAGGGGATGGTTGAAATGTGCATGTTTTAATTACGTAGACATGTACGGTAATGCGCAGAGACTACCGGCATATTCGCTTGGCAAATTCGATCTTCACTCGAAGAACGAATAGTGCACAATTAAGGGACAACACAAGGCATATCCTGTTTTTGGAGTATTGAGTATTTACTATTTTCTCACCTTTTCATAACCATCAATTTAATTATTATTTGACCCCTCAAGAGCAATTGCTAAAAGTTTTTTTTTTTTTTTGTGTTATTTGTTTAAATGTATTTATCAAGTGCATAAAACTTACTGTATCAAATAAGCTCAATTCAATATTGTATTTAGTGATTTGTTAGTGATTCATACTGGTTATCGTGTTTTCATCTTTACTTATACTAAATTAGATGCATAGTGATAATAATTTTGAAATGCATGTCAAAATCAGGTGTCAATTGTTGTAATTAATATTTATAAAACTTAAAGGTAATTTTAAGGATGCGTTTAATTCAACTTAAATAAGCACTTCTGTGTTTTTTTTTCCAGAAAATTCAGATTAGAAAAGTTCATATCATATCAGAAAAATTATAACTATAATAATAACTACAATCAGAAAAATTCATATTATACCAGATCATATCAAAAAATTTCAGATGAATCAAACGCACCCTAAGTCATAATGTAGATATTATGGTAACATTAAATGCAACTAAAGCATAAATATTCTAATGACATCATCAACCTTTTGAAACATAAAAAAATAATAAATACGGTAACAAAATTAAAAAATTAAGGGTTTATCTGGTATCCACTAAATTAATGTGTACCCACTATATACAAGTACGTAGATCAAATAATCATATGAGAACTTATTAGGTGAGAACCATAATCAAAATTGTATAAATTTAACATTAGATTAATCCAATTTTAAAAATAATAAAAAAAAAAAAACATTATAGATGTGTTTGTATTGTCGGATACATTACCTACTTAATCTTATTGCTGTCTTTTTTCTCATACAAATGAAAACTTTGACGAGTTTACTATTATATTACTAGCTCTGAAACAGGTTCGATAATTAGATACAACAAATAATACCTCTTCGTTACATCTAATCTGTTACATACCCCTTGATTGTATCAATTAGAAAAACCATTCTTTTTCTTTTATTAGCAAGCGCTTCAAATTAAAATTAATTACTAAATCAGTTCCTAAAAATATAAATTATAGTGATATACAGAAAAGAAAAGTACACACATACATATAGGACTAAGAGGTCATCATTGTATTCGCATTTCAAAACTGATACTGACACTCGTCATCCATTGTGAGATTACAAGAGCTAATATTTAATGGTATATTCACAATTAAAAAGTGTCGATATTAATTTAAAGAGTGTCAATATCATTTTTCAAGACTGAGTGATAAAATAACAATAATAAAGTATGTACATACCTTATGCCTAATAATAAAATCTTCTTCTTTCTCCATGAAAAAAGAGTTGAACTTATCAATTTGAGTGTTCAAAAGGAAAACAAATTCAGTCTCAGGGTTGCCATAATTCATTGATCCAACGTTTAACAACTTTTTTGACGATGAAATCAGACGGACAAGCTTCTTCAATTCTTTGTAACACAAGAAATTGTCCTTCCATTCTGGCAATGTCTCTTCAATTTGTTGCTTCAAACGCTTTCCAAATTTCATTTTATATATTTTTTTTTTTTACACTTATGTTAAATTCAATTAATTCATGTATAATTTTATATATTTATGTAAGTGGGAAATAAAAGGGGAAAAATGTAATGGGAGAGAGAGCAAAATGATGTGAAGATTTATAAAGAAGAAGAAGAGGGGTCCGGGGTACAATGTGGGGTATTAATAATCAAGAAGAATATTAAGGAGCATATGCTTTGAGACTTTGAGTAATTATGTGTGACAATGAGGTCAAGTATCTTGGGTAAGATCTAGTGACTAGTGACTAGTGACTATTGTAACATAAATTAAATAAAAACTAAAAACACTACTCTTTAAAAATATATAGTACTCCCTTCGTAATATAAAACTTGTAACAATTGGTTTTGCACGCATTTTGAAGAAGCGATTTAAGGGTGTAAACGAATGAATTAGTCAAAATGGTTTTAATACAAGCAAGAATGTGATTATAAGTTCCTAATATTAAAATTATATTGACTAATTTTTTCGTTTACACCCATAAATCACTTCCTCAAAATGCGTGCAAAACCAATTGTTGAAAGTTTTATGTTACTGGAGGAGGAGTACTTCGTTACCCCCTCTGTTTCTTTATGTTGTTCTCGGTTTGGATAATTCGCGTGAATCAATCAGAAAATCCAATCTCATGATAGAGATTAAGCTCGTTATACCATGGAGAAATGTAAGAGAAAAGTAAATAATGTATTCATTAATCGCTATATGCATGTAAAAGATATTCTGAGATATTGTCTTGTTAATAAGTTTATTATTATACTCTGATCTGGTCAAGTTTGTAAACCTCGATTAGTTGATTAACCCTCACTAACCAATTAACTAACTGTGGTTTACAAACTTGACCAGAGTATAATAATAAGCCTATTAACCACTAACTAACCAATTCGATAGTACTAATGTAGTAATGCACATATTTAATTTGACCAATAATATTTTTTGTTATATAATTGTAAAAATTATAAAAAATTAATAAAGTACTTATTGGAACGAATCAAACAAAACCTCCCAAATAATTTATTCCTTCCCATAATTTTAGAAGAATTTAAAAAATTCTTTCTTTTTGTAAAGAAGGATAAGATTCCAAATGGAAACAATAAATAGAAAGTGGGCAATTTTTTTTTTTTTTTTGGCAAAAAATCAAGAAAGAATACAGTAAAAATTACAAATGAAGAAATTTTTTATATTTAGATAAGATATAAGAAAGTGTGTTCTGAGTGGGTGTTGAGAGCATTAAAATAATGGGGAAAAAATGCTCCATATAAAGTAAAAAATGATAAACATAACCATAAAGAAAAAAGGATAGATAATGTAAGAATGTACTCCGTAAGATAATTGAGAAACAAATACTCCCTCCGTAACGTAGCAACTGTAATAATTTGATTTTTTTTTCTATTTTATGTCAAATCGTTGCAGTTATTTTGTTACGAATGAAGCATATGAGAAGGACCAAGGAAGATAAAAAACACGCCATTTGTCCCAATTTACTTGCCCTAAGTTGACTTTGGGCACTGTTCAAATGTGAACTTTGACTTTATTTAATTTAATATACGAACGTAAGAAAAAATATAGTCATGATGTATCTAGTTTAATTCGTCCCAAGTTCCCAACATGTACTTTCTAAATATATAACTTTTATAGTTTTTTATTATATATAGTTAAAGATAATTTATTTAAAGTTGTATCAGGAGATGTGAAAAAGAGAATGTAGCAAGTAAATTGGGACGGAGAGAGTAAATAAATAACTACTCCGTAAATAAAACAATGCAAGGTTAATTCTTTAATTTAGAGTTCAAAGTAAATAGTTAGCTAGGGGATAGAAAAAAGAACAAAAGTGGAAATTCGAAGCATATTCTGTTATATTACTAGAATTAATAAGACATATAATGAATGACATTTCATATAAAAGTAGGTCAACATTCAACAATAAGGCATGGAAGTGACTTTTTTTGGTCAATTGACAAGCCATGTGAGTATGTGATGATGATAAGAGGCCGGATTTTTAGTCATTTTTGGTAATTTACGAATGTGCCGTATCTTATTGGGATATATTATTGTTTGTAAATAGTTATGTAAATAAAAGTTTGTTAATGATGCTACAACATGATTTCATCTTTAATTTGAGACCACTTACATGGGTATAGTATAGCATTAGCATGTACCACTTTTGGAGTAAATAAACACGTTCATTCATACATTTATTTAAACTTTTAGAGCAATGCAAAAAGTTTCAAGTTGTTGATGTGAATGTTATATGCAAATCTTTATTAATGATCTATGCTTTTGCAAGTGTTTATACTTACTAGTATTTTAAAAAATGTAATCAATATTACATGCATTTTCTATATGTAACAATAGTTGTGTATGTTGGGACCTAGCTTTTAGACCCGAATCAGTCAATCATATGAGATGTCATTAGCCTCGTTACTTTTTCTAGTGATATGGCAATATATTGATGCTCATTGATTGGTCCATTTTTGGACCTATTTCCCAGCTTCTTTTCACTTATTTTAGGCCTTATTTTTATTGCCTTTTGGTATTTTAGCATAGAATTATCTTATTTTATGTTCTCTTTCAATAATGTTTTGTTCTAGGTGTTTTCTTGAATAATTGGGGTAGAATTGAATGTTTTACAAGAGTTTTGGCATAATGGTCTGATTCAAACACTTATAACTTTTTACATATAACTCCTTTTTCAGATGATTCAAATTGGAAAAGATTTCTTGTTCCAAGATCTTCAATTTGATATATTATACGTCCAATTTCGCTAAGAAACGAAGGAGATATGAACATTTTAAGATCAAGTACGCTGTCAGGGACGTTAGCTCGACCGAGCCAACACTCAGCTTGACCGAGTCATGGATGGATCAGTCGATCCAACTAATAAGCCTCTTTCTTGATTTTGCTTCTGTCTGAGCCCTTGCACACAGCTCGGTCCAGCAAGTCCTTAGCTCGGTCGAGCTGATGGTCATATTTTTGCTCGACTTAAGATATAACTTCTTCTCGGTCGAGCCAGAGTCCGCTCGGTCGATCCAGACCCTTGTGACGTGTACGGAGCACGAATTTTTACCCCATTTTTCCTTATTTCCTTTTTGTTTTCATTTTAATCTAGGCCATTTATTTTGAATGAGAAGCCTTTTTAGAGGTTTTATGTAAACATCAAGCATACTATAACTTAGAATAAAATAGTTTTAGGGTTTACTTTCTGTTGGTGATGTATGGTGTTGATGTAAAGCCTCCAAGGCGTGGAAATTGCACTTTCCTTCTAATCGAATTCGCCCCTTAGATCACCGGGTTACCACGAACGATTAGTGAGATACAATGGAGAAAAGAACCCTACACTCTATGTGATCTCAAGAGTATAGAAACAAAAGGACTTGTGTTTATTTGTGTTTAAACGCACTTAGTAAAATTAGCTAGACATTACTAAGTGCTAACAAGTTGTAGTGAGTATAAGAATTTCATAATTTCTTGTGTTATTCTCATCCTTGCAATGAACAAATACATGCCTATTTATAGGCACATAAGTAGGTGAAAGAACTCAGAAAATTCTGAGTTTATTCCACACTTTAAACCTCATGAATTCAGAAATTAAGAATAGCTTGGTTTATGGGATGAAATAATGATGATTCCATCAACTAAGCTCACTCTTAATCTTCTCATTCAATCTGATTTAATCCCCTTTACATCAGCATAGAAGCTCAAAGGACAAGCTTAAACACGTAAAGGAATCTTAGGAAAAGAATCCAAGAATTCGAACAACCATTCGAATTTTCCTGAGACACTGTCGCGGGGTGCGACGACTCCGTTGCGGGGTGCGAAGACCCAGTCGCAGGGTGCGACCACTGAACAAAATTTGTCCAAATTTTTCCAGTAGGTTTTTCGCGGGGTGCGACATGCTCTCTGCCTCTTGGTTCTTTTACCTAGCCTACTTAACTATTGTCCAATGCCTTAGCCCATTTATTTATAAATGTTCCAACACTTTCTCTCTCCAAGCTTTTTCTCTCATTTTCTACATTGTTATGGTGGTTTCCTCCATTAATGAAGCTAATGTTCTTTTTTTGGGTAATCTCTTTCTTTACTTGTTTTCTTTTATGATTTCTTTGTTTAATCTCCAATCTATGTTTGTATTTACCTTCAATCTCCTTTTGAATTTATTTTTGGATTTTGTTGATTTTCTTTATTTTCTCCTTCAATCTAGTATTTTTAGTGTTGCATTGATTATTGCTTGATCTTTCTTTTGATCATGTTTTTACTTAGTGAGTAGTTCTTTCTCACCAACATTGGGTGAAACCCAATCATTTATGCTTATGCATATGAATTTTATTGCTAGTGTTAATGGTCTTGAGGATTGATGTTGGTTGTTAGATCAAAACTTTAATTTATTTAAACAACTTGAAAAATAGGTTTTTACATGAATTATTGGGGCTCCATGACCTTCTAACCAAAGCTCATGGAGTATTGATTAGATTTCCTCCATCAAACCTCTTAATTTTCTTAGGTGATTGGTATTTTAGTTTGATCAATTCTTGAATCTATATAAACACCTTGAGATATAGGTTTTTATATAAATTTGAGGCTTCACAACCTTCTAACCAAAGTTTGTGAAGTTATGATAGGATTAATTTCATCAATCGCTTAAGTTTTCAATATTAGTCTATAAAGTTCATGTTCATAAGTATAGTTTGGTTGCGGAGGATCCTAACCTTGGTGATTTTTCCCTTTTATTTTTCTCATTTTTTATCTACTTTCTCCATTATTTTCTCCTTCGAACTAGCTTAATTATATTGTGTCATCTCGGTGATTACCACTGATCCCTGAGGATTCGACTCTTGCTTACCTTATACTTGTGTAAGAATTTAGCTAGGTTTTTTTTCTTGATTTTTGGGATTTTTTATCTAACGACGTAAAATTCCCACTATCACTCATCGTGTGTATTGAGGATAAAACTTTGTTCCCTTAGTTAGAATTGATTAGATTGTCATGGATTAGATTAGATTATATTAGAATGAATGGGTGGGATAATTGGAATGGATAGAAGGAATGAGATTGGATTGAAGGGATTAGAATGGATTGGATGACGATAGACTAGATTGAATTGTAATTGTAATCCCTCGAAAAGAATAAAGCCTAATTAACTTTTGGTGCCAATGAGCTTTGAAAACTTTTTTTAGCAATATATTTATTTATATATGTATGCAAACAAACAAAACAGTTTTTAGGTGCAAAATTTAAATATGAAGATATTTGAAATGCAATAGCCAATAGGTGGACTTTAAGGGGTTGGTGTTTAGTACATAAATTTTGAGAGTTGGAAACATATATTCAACCAAAGTGTTTGCATTTGCGAATATCATAATAAGTAACACTCGTCGTTTACAAGAGGTAAAATAAGTGTATTTTCTTGTGAAATTTGTAGAAATAAATCATCTTTTCTTTCCTTTAATTGTTTTAATTTCATTACACCTTTAAACTATTAGATATTAATCTAGAAAGTTCTTGAGTTTGATAGATAAAATATGTATCTAGAATAATCTAGTATTATTAGGCCTAATATATGTCTAGAAAGATCTAGTAGATAAATATCCTAAAAAAGTCTAACCTAAGTAATTATGCATCACTAGATAATTCTAGAGAATTAATCCTAAGTCGGTGTATCATGTACAAACAGACATACTACATCTATATATACAAGTTGATGTAAGCCTAATGATTATGTAACAAATCGCTAACATCAAATACAAGCCTCATTATTCATATATATATTCAAATCTACTCTCCTACTACATTATAATATCATAAGTTAATTCAATCAAACCCAATACACTTCCGCAAAATATAATTCCAACATTTGGTATCAGAGCCAATTAATTCAAAGCCTCCAATTTTTTCATCCATCATACCAACACCAACTCCACAAAAAATTTAAATCTTCTCCCCTACACTAAACTCAAACATGAGTACAAACACAAACACATTCAATCCACAAGTTAATTGGGTACCTACATTCAAGGGGGAGAAATATGAACAATGGAGCATGCAAATGAAATCCATTTTCATCACCCAAGATATATGGGATATAATTCAAAAAGAATACGAAAAACCCAAAGATGTCAATGAAGAAGCATCTTGGGATGAGACCAAAAAAGGTCTTTACAAACAAAATTTGAGAAGGGATAATTTTGCCCTCTCAATAATTTATCGAGGAGTTGATGAGACAATTCTTCCAACAATCATGGCCGCTACAACGGTAAAGGAGGCTTGGAGCATCTTGGAGACAAAATACAGAGGCTTCGAAAAGGTAATTCTCTTTAAGCTCCAATCTTTATGGAGAGATTTTGACAATTTAATAATGGTAGAAGGAGAATCAATTCAAAGTTATTTCAACCGTGTTTCTAACATTGTTAATCAAATTCGAACAAACGGTGATAAAATTGAAGATGTTTATGTTGTTCGGAAAATATTAAGAAGCCTTCTGCCAAAATATGATCATGTTGTGGCTGCTATTGAAGAGTCTAACAAAGACCTATCACAAGTCACAATAACTGAATTAATGGGTTCCCTTTTAGCCCATGAAGAAAGAATGAGTAGATTTACTCAACAACCACTTGAACAAGCTTTTCAAGCTAAAATTAATTTTGAAAATAAAAATAAATTTGGCTACGGTAAAAATAATCAACAAAAAGGTTCTTCATCTAACCGTAGCCGAGGGAGAGGAAATTACAAAGGGAGCCGAAATAAATCTCAATCAAAATCATATTGTGATTTGTGCAAGAAAAATGGCCACAACACTAATGATTGTCGATACAAATGTAAAAAGTGTAAAAGACACACTCATTTTGAAAAAGATTGTTGGTACCGAAAAAAAAGTGAGGCTAATTTCACCGAAAAAACAGAAAATGATGAATCAGTATTTTATACATGTTTTGATGCCCACCAAGAGACAATTGATACATGGTATGTCGAAGTGGTTGTTCAAACCACATGACCGGCAATAAAAATTCTTTTGTCAATCTTGACGAAAAAATACATTCTCAAATTACTCTTGGTGATGGCACAAACCAAAATGTTGCTAGTAAGGGGACAATATGTGTAAAAACAAAAAAATGATTCTTGCAAATACATTCACGATGTATACTATGTCCCCGGGCTAACACAAAATTTACTTAGTGTGGGCCAACTAATTCAAAGAGGCTACATGGTGAAATTTGATAATCATAAATGCCTCATATTTGATAAGAAAAAGAGCCAACTAATCACAACAATTCAAATGGCCTCTAATAAAAATTTTCCACTAAAGTTACAAATGGGGCATAATATGGCTCTTAGTTCTACAATTGATGAAACCACTCTGTGGCATTTAAGATTCGGGCATCTAAACTTTAACAGTTAAAACAAAAAGATATGGTGATTGGTCTTCCTTCAATTAAAAATGAAAGAAAAATTTGTGAGGGCTGCATATATGAAAAAATGCACAGATTTCCTTTTGTCAAATCATCTTGGAGGGCCAAAACTCCTCTGCAACTTGTTCATGCCGATATATGGGGCCCTACCAAAAATTTGTCTCTTGGCGGAAAAAGATATTTTCTTCTATTTGTGGATGATTACTCACGCATGATGTGGGTATATTTCTTGGAAAACAAATCAGAAGCTCTTTCCCATTTCATGCAATTCAAGGCCCTCACAGAAAATCAAAGTGGGCATTCAATAAAAATTCTCAGAACAGATCGTGGGGGAGAATTCACAAGCAACGAATTCAACAACTTCTGCAAAGAGCACGGAATCAAAAGAGAATTAACAGTCAGACGCAAACCTCAACAAAATGGTGTTGCAGAAAGGAAAAATCGGACCATTGCTGAAATGGCCCGAAGCATGATGCGAAGCAAAAACTTGCCCAAATCATTTTGGGCCGAAGCTATGCATACATCAATCTATATTCTCAACAGATCCCCCACAAAAGTTGTTATGGGTATGACACCCTATGAAGCTTGGCACAAGAGAAAACCAAGCGTTGAGCACCTAAAAGTTTTCGGGTGCATTGCGTATGCCCACATCCCGAAAGAAAATCGGGACAAGTTGGATGAAAAAGGAGAAAAATGTATCTTTATTGGATACAGTGACCAATCCAAAGGCTACAGACTCTACAATCCCGAATGCAAGAAGTTAACTGTCTCAAGAGATGTCATATTTGATGAGGTTGCTCAATGGCAATGGATTGAGAGTGATCCACCAGTTCAAGAAGGAGACATCCTTCCATCAGGCCCAAGTCAAGATGAAGGCCCAAACCAGCCAGCAACACAATCAACACCATCAAGAAGCCCAACATCACAATCAAGCTCAAGTACCACACAAGAATCAAGTCCAACACAACCAGAAGTTCGACGATCACAAAGAGATCGGCGTCGTCCGGGCTACTTAGAAGACTATCAATGCAATCATGCAATCATGGCACTCTTCGCAGGCGAACCTCAAACTTTTCAAGAAGCCGCTCAAGAAGAAAAATGGATCAACGCCATGAACGAGGAGATCAAGATGATAGAAAAGAACAACACATGGGAGCTCGTGGAAAAGCCACAAGATAAGGAAGTCATAGGCCTCAAATGGGTCTACAAGACTAAGTTCAATGGGGATGGCTCCATCCAAAAGCACAAGGCATGTCTCGTGGTAAAAGGTTACTCACAACAACCAGGCATCGACTTCAACGAGACATATGCACCAGTTGGCCGCATGGAGACAATAAGGTCAGTTCTCGCTCTTGCTGCACAATTCAAGTTATCAGTTTATCAATTAGATGTCAAGTCAGCATTTCTTAACGGGGAGCTAGAAGAAGAATTTTATGTTGAACAACCTCAAGGGTACATTATCGAAGGCAAAGAAGATAAAGTTTATCGCCTTCGGAAAGCCCTATACGGGCTGAAACAGGCTCCTCGAGCATGGAACGACAAAATTGATGGCTATCTTCTCCAAAACGGGTTTACAAAAAGCCCAAGTGAGCCATCACTCTATATCAAGACCCAAGGACCACAGTTTCTCATCTTATGCCTATATGTAGATGATCTAATCTACATAGGCACTGATCTGAGGATGATTGAAGAATTCAAGAAGGCAATGATGTCAGAATATGAAATGACAGACCTCGGAGCCATGAAATATTTCCTTGGCATGCAAGTTAAGCAAAGTCCAGGCAAAATATTTCTCTCACAAGAAAAATATGCCGAGGATATGCTAAAAAAATTCAACATGAGCGATTGCAAGCCGATGGCTACACCAATGGCGACAAATGAGAAACTCTCAAAGTATGATAGAAAAGAAAAGGTGGATGCATCACTCTACCGAAGCCTAGTTGGATCACTCATTTATCTTACAAATACAAGACCCGACATTGTTCATGCAGTCAGCATCATTTCAAGATTCATGAGTGAGCCAAGCAAAGCTCACCTAGCAGCAGTAAAGAGAATTCGTCGGTATATCAAGGGAACAATGAATTATGGAATAATGTACGAGTCCGAGAACGATGATAGGCTTACAGGATACACAGACAGCGATTGGGCTGGAAGCATAGATGATAGAAGAAGTACAAGTGGATACATATTCCAGTTGGGATCCAAGTATATCTCATGGTCATCAAAGAAACAATCTACGGTGGCACTATCATCATCAGAAGAAGAATACGTATCGGCTACAAGCGCGGCATGTGAAGCAGTATGGCTAAGAAGAATCTTAAAAGATCTACAACAAGACACAGAAGATCCAACTATCCTTTATTGTGATAACATGTCAGCCATAGCAATGACGAAGAATCATCATAGTCGCTTAATGCATATCGAAATCCGACACCACTTCATCCGAGAATTGGTCGAGAAACAAGAGATCGAGCTACAATTCTGCAAGACAGGTGAACAACTCGCAGACATATTCACCAAGACACTTCCAATAGAAAAGTTTATCCAATTCAGAAGACAACTCGGAGTCCAAGAACTTTCAGATTAAGGGGGAGTATTAGATATTAATCTAGAAAGTTCTTGAGTTTGATAGATAAAATATGTATCTAGAATAATCTAGTATTATTAGGCCTAATATATGTCTAGAAAGATCTAGTAGATAAATATCCTAGAAAAGTCTAACCTAAGTAATTATGCATCACTAGATAATTCTAGAGAATTAATCCTAAGTCGGTGTATCATGTACAAACCGACATACTACATCTATATATACAAGTTGATGTAAGCCTAATGATTATGTAACAAATCACTAACATCAAATACAAGCCTCATTATTCATATATATATTCACATCTACTCTCCTACTACATTCTAATATCATAAGTTAATTCAATCAAGCCCAATACACTTTCGCAAAATATAATTCCAACATAAACCACATAATTAATAAAGGTAATTAATATTTATTGTGACATTTTCCCATTTTAACAAAATTCTTTTGATTTTTCTTTAAATTAAAATATTTCTATTTCATTTATGATTATCATACCAAACACCTTCTAAAAGAATACAAGCGAATAAAGAGGCATTTTACAATTGATTATTGTTTAACTTGTTTGATCAGTTAAAAGTTTTGTCAATTTTTATTGATTGTTTAAAAAAAAAAAAACAGGTGTTTATATATATACAAGAGATTTTGTAAATTGTAACACATTTTCTTTCCATTATTATTTATAAATATAAATTTTTGATATATAAACAATAAAATCTCAAAACTTAAAAAAAAATGAAATGAAGCCACATTTCTATTTGATACTCTAGAATAAATTTGGAGACACATTTAAAAAAAAAAAAATTATGCATATATTTAGTTTATTGTAGCCTTGTAGGTGTAACACTATAGAGGCATGGTTCATGCAACTGATGCAAGCATTGGTTGAGACGTATATGATTGCAACTATGAAGTATGAACAGTGAAGTAGTAGTTAAATAAAACACTCCATGAAGATGAGCTATTAGCGCGCCTAATGGTTAAGATTTTAGAATTTCAGGCATGAGACCCATTATTAATTCGATTCTCACCGCAAGTATTTGCAATGATTCCTATCATGCATATATGGTATGGGCTAACAACCCCTTTACTTTGAGCTCTAAACTTATGTACCAAGCAATTGTACCAAGTTCATTTCAAATTGATGAATTCAAAATTTGAAATTGAAATGTTACAATTCAAATGACAATTATTTGTTTGGGTTGATTTTAGAATTTGAAATGACATGGTTTTGTTAAGTATTTGAAATACACAACATTTGCTTGTTAAGCATTTGGGTTGAAAATTGGATCAAATCCAATTCCAAATTTTTTTACTTGCCAAACATGTAATTTGGCTCAAATCCATAATTTCAAATGAAATGCTTGTATCCAAACATAACAATATAGATAATGCTTGGATAATTTATTTCAAATTGTTGAATTCAATTTCTTAAATTGAAATGTTACAATTCAAATGACAATTATTTGTTTGAGTTGTTTTTAGAATTTAAAATGACATGGTTTTGTTAAGTATTTGAAAGACACAACATTTGTTTGTTAAGCATTTGAGTTGAGGATTGGGCCAAAACAAATTCCAAAATTTTTAACTTGTCAAACATGTAATTTGGCCCAAATCCATCATTCCAAATTCTTGTATCCAAACATAGCATTACAGAATTTAAATTTTTTGTTATATAAAAAAAAGTGAAAAATTAAACTAATTTTGAGGATTTATAGATACCAATAGTGGAAACTAAGGGTCCGTTTACTAGAGTGAAAAATGTTTTTCATGAAAACAATATTCCTATTTTACATCGTTTACTTTGGATGAAAAAATAAAATGTAAAACTTTGGGTGAAAAACTAACTTTACACCATATTGAAAACATTTTCCTCTAAATTTGAGAGTAAAACTTATTTTCCGTGCAGATAAACATTGGAAATCTTATATGAAAATGAGTTTTCCAACGTAAAATGTTTTTCATGAAAAATCATTTTATATCAAAAACGTTTTACATCAAAGTAAACGGACCCTAATTCAAAATGTTTATTATTAGTACAATATTTTAATATGATTACTACTAACGAGGTAGATGAAGCAATATCCCGTATATGCTATTCAAGGAGATAAGATTGCCCACTGACATCATGACGTTATTAGTACTCCGTACTAGAAAGATGGGTATTATTTAAGATTTGGAGCCTGATCATATATTTGTTTAAAGGAATCTGCTACGGATCTCCCAAGTTGGAAATCAAATAAATGGCATTTTTTTGCATTTTTAGAACTTGGTCAAGGTGGTGGTTTGGAAAAAGTTGATTTTATAATCCTTGTTATAGTGATATATGGACAATATTGTTTTTGATTTTGAATTTTTTTTTTTTTAAAAAAATTTCTACGTATGCCTAGTTTTTTTCGCATTTCATGGGGCCCCTAATGGCCTAATTAACCCACCCTAAAATCATTTCTAAAATCTGATTTTGACTTAGGCCCTATTATTTAGGACTGATCTGAACTGATCTGATTAGGTGGGGTATTATTTTGTGAGTGTATAAAATTAAAACAAAGCTGAACTAATCTGATCTGATCTGATCTGATTACTGTAGCTTTTAATCCAAAAGAACAAGGTCTCACAATAGAAAAATAGGATATAAATGATGGACAATTCAAAAATAATAATAAAAAAATGTATTATTGCTTGTGAATGGCCAAAAGTTTAGATTATTTTGAGCAATTATATTAGTCGTTATTTATCCATAGTAAAGTTCACTGAGCATCTGCCCAAGATAGGCTCCTATCTCAAAAAAAGATGAGGTTGAAATTGACACCAATTAATGCACAATTCATATCATCGATGATCTTCTTTAAACAGACCTAACCATTGATTTCTTTTCTAATAATCTGAACTATATATTGCAGGAATAATCAAGAATCAACATTCAACAATCAGATCAAATTAAGGCACACTAGGACTTGTTCTTTTGGACTTAATTTCTAAAATTTTAATTGAGTTCTTACAAATCAAATTCAATTTTGCTTCTACTGACTAAATGATTTTGTTTTATTCCATTCATTTCAATTCAGTTTAAATTAACTCATTCCAAAAGAACGGAGGGGGGGTTCTCTCGAATCCCAGACTCCCTTTGATGAACTTAAAACATTTGCAGGAAAAGTTGGTCGGAAAACCCTAAACAGAAAAACATCGGCGGAAAAGCTGGTCGGAAACGGTCGCCAGGAATCTCGATCGAATAACAATAGGCATAAAATGATGTTGGGAAACAACAACACAACAACAACAACTACTACTACTACTACTACTACTACTACTACAATAATAATAATAATAATAATAATAATAATAATAATAATTAAGTTGAACTGAACTTAAGAGAACTGAAGAGAACAAAAGAGAAATGAAGAGAACTTATAACCTCGTCAACTGGGGTCGGATTTGGTCTTATCCTACACACTACGACCTTCCCATCAAAAACAAAACATCATCAGCTTGTACCCCCAGTTGATTGGGGTAAGGGCCCTGGTGGACTAGGGTGAGGGTTAGCTCTTCATTCTTTGCTTGCCATAGGCTTTGTAACCTTCTTTTTTTAGTCTACTTGGCACGCTAAATCGCCAAAACCTGTTCAAAATATATAAAAGACAAAAATAATATAAGTAGGTAGTTATTATAAAAGATCATTTCTATCAAGTAAACTTACATAATAAAATTAAGTGTTCTAAATGTAAAACATGGATGTTTTAAATGCATAAAATATTTGTTCAACATTACATGCATGCAAATAGTTAGCATTCATTGTGTATCGGCACTATAACTCACATATTTGAAATTATTTGAAGCAACAAGGGAGTGTGGAAGTTCTTTTTAACTGGTAAGATGTAAAGGGTATCCCATATAAAACTTCTATCTAAGGTTTTTACCTTGGTGGGAGGAAGAAGGGGGCGATGAGGTTTATCCCCTGACCTTTTAGATGCAAGATGGAAAGTGCATATGCAATCATCACTTCCACAACCTCAATAGGAAACTGACTGCATAGGAATTTGGACTCGATCCACCTGGCCCAATTTGGTCCAAAACGGAGAACTTCGATTGGGTTCTTGTTCCATAAAAAAGGAGACTTTAGTCCATCGATACGGTTTCATCCGAATACAAAAATTCTAGACCGTAATATATATTTTTTTTTTTTAATTTTATAAAATATAAATTTTGAATAAAAATTCCAGTTCTATTGTGTCCGCACTAGTCCAATTTCAGACAGGGTTGGAAACTTTATTTAAAAAAAAAAATAATTAAAAACCAATCCAAACCGGTTTAAACTTGGACCATGCCCAAAACTCCGGCCCGACCTCCAATCCGTAAAATCGAGTGATTTCGATCCGTCGATCCAACAACTGGTTCTAATTCGGTTTTGGACAACACTTGGGCATTCTTGTAGACTTTAATTTATGAAATTTAAATTTAATTTAGCTCCTTTTGAATTTATAATTTAGTTCAATTCAGACAAATTTAGTTCAATTCAACTCCTGCTGACTCTATAATTTAGAAACGGTGAATTATTTATACTAGAGCTGATCAAAAGTAGCTTGGCCTGCGGCCCAAACTCGATTTTTTGCGGGCTTTTGAACATACATATTAGGCTTGGATTTTGGCCCAACCCAATTTTTTCAAAAATTTGTTTGTACGGGTTTTGGAAACTCAAAATTAGTCTTTTTTATTAGATCTGACCTAAAAAAGCCCAACAACCCCGCACTAAATTTTAAATTTTTGGCAAAAAATTTCAGCCAAAACTAAACCTGGCCCAACTAAAGAGCTTTATTTTGTGCATTGGACTGAACTCGGCTCGGCCCGGCCCGGCCCGGCCCATGATCACCTCTAATTTATACCGGAAGTTGTTGTATGTTATAGTGGAAAACGGGTGATAGTTCACCAACCGAACTAAAGTCTAAAGTCGCTCGAAAATGGATTGTCCAAGTTATAACAGAGATTCAGAGAATGAGAATAGCTGAATAGATGAAATGAATAGATAGATGATTAGAGGCAGCAACCAACAGAAGCGAATAGAATTTAGAAATCAAAATAAAAATAAAAATAAATTTAAACAGGAGTCTAGTACTGAAGTCAAGTAAGTAATTTTCCTTCATTAACATTATTTTTAACAACAGAGAAACTCTTCCTCCAATCCTTCCTCCTGTAAGCTGTGAATTGCAAAAACCAAAGTATGGAGAAGAAATCAACTCACAAACACAATCAACGATCTTCTTCTTTCTCATCAAAACCCTCTACATCAACTGACGCCAAGCAAATCATCGACGTTCTTCCTTCTTACATCTCTCTCTACAAAACCTCTTCTTCCTTCAACCCATGCCCGAATCCTATTCCTAACCCGAACCCGGAAAGGTCTGCCATCCTTAAATGGTTCGCCACCCTCTCTCCTCCCCAGAGACTGGCCCACCTCACCATTGTTGACCCCACCTTCACCCAACTCCTCCTTCGCATGCTCTCTTCTCTTAATCTCTCTCCTCACGTGACCTTCTTCCTTCTTCCCGACGTCCCCTCACGTGACTCTCTCCCCACCCTCCTCACGCGCCGATCACGCGGCCTCCTCGCCCGTATCGCCGATCACAACCACGCAGCTCACCTCCTTCGGTCCTCGATTCTGATGTTCTCCTCCTCCGACTGGTCCCTCGATACGACGACGTTTCGTGAGAGTTTTGTCGCGGATTTTGCCCGTTTCGTGGAGACGATGGACCGGGTTTCCGACTCTGGGTTCCTGAACGGGTCGAATCGGGATTGGGCCGAGTTGAGTAACGAGTGGCCCGAAATGGAGTGGTTGAAAGGCAAAGGGTATTATAGTCTAGAGGCATTCGTGGCAAATCGAGCAGAGATCGCATTGCGGTTGGCGTGGGTGAATGGTAGTAATAGTGGGAAGAAGAGAGGTGTGAAGTTGAAGGAGAAAGCAAAGAATGCAGTTGGGTTAGGTGCAAATGTATATTGGAGGAACAAAGGGTGTGTTGATTGGTGGGAGAAATTGGATCATGGGTTGAAAACTAAGGTTTTTCAGATGGTTTTGGGCAAAGCTGCTAAATCTTTGGTACTTTCTTTCTTCCTATTTTGATTATTAACCTTTGTTTATTAGTTTCCATCAATTATGATATTGAATTTCTGTTTAATCTAGTTTAAGAATAGCTTTACCTGGTAGAGTGGCAATGTATATACTGAATTTTTTTAGTTGTACTTATAACGACATTGTAAAGTTATTAGATGGAAATGATCAGAAGTGATGTTAGGGTTATTTGCTGCATTGCTCCTCCCATTAGATAGTGATGTGACTGGAATTTTGAATGCTGGGAAGTTGCTCTTTTGGGGCATAACTGAAAAAACTATGGCTTTCTTCCTCTTACTACCATTTATATCTGATTTTTAGTCAAAGTGATGGTCTTTGTGCTTTATGAATTATGATCCAGGGTAGCTCAATCTTTTTTCGGATTCACAGTTAATTAGCCATCTTATTTTGAAATGGTAGAGGCTTCATGGTTTATATGAAATTATATTTTTAGTGTTCTGTATGTTCGAAGTACTCTGAGTATTGGTTAATTTTCCTTGTATAATGTGTTATATGTAGGTAATTAGGTCTAATATAGTTAGAACTTAGAAGAAGGAAAAAAGATTATGATCTTGTTCTTTTGGACTTAATTTCTAAATTTTCAGTTACAAATTCAGTTCAACATTTGTTGAGTCTAGGATTTAAATTAAATCAATTTAGTTTAGCTAAGACAAACTCATAATAGGGCCTGTGGCCTTGTTTTTTGGACTTATTTTCAGTCCTGTTTAGTATAGTCCTAGTCCAATTTAGTTTTTCAATTGAATTCAATTTAATTTACTCCGGTTAGTTGGAGTATAGATTAGTCTAGTCTAAAAGATGAGAAGTAAACTAGGGAAGGTTAAGTGATTTTTTTTAGTGATTTAGGTTTTGTTGATAAAAGCGAACGCATATACAAACGTGTTTTTCAATATTTGAAATATGTTTGGAGTTGATTTGTTTAAGTTGAGAGAGAGAGAACCAAAGAAAGATGATGGAGTGTAACTTAAGTTGCTATCTATACACAATAACACAACATATTAATAGAGATCATGAAAAATGGGATGACGTAATACTTTAAGGGGTTGTTTAGTTGGGTGGAATGAGAAAACGGAAAGGGAATTTTGGCCTTGGACTCCCTTGGTAATGTTTGTTTTAAATTTTTTCTCATTCCTTTTCGGCCTTTTAATTATTGGAGTTCCCCAAATTTTATTTTCCCCATTCCCACCCTTTACCATGGGACTTGAATTCCCCACCTTCCTTCTTCACTCACCTTACACTATGACCATCACTAACCACCGTCCTAATAATTTCTGGCCACTACAAGACCCACCACAAAACCCTCGTCACTAACCACCATACTAATGCCAGCCATTGTAAAGTCCACCACAAAACCCCCAATTAATCGATCACCGCCTCCATGTAAAATTTAAACCACCAACTCCATAATCCCTGAATAAAGTATAAAAAAAACCCATAAGAAAATGCATGAAAGCGGTTGAAAAAACCTCCATTAAAGGATGATATCAAGTTTTGCCAGGTCAGATTCGACCATCAAAACTTTAGATCTAGAGCTTCAATAATTGAATTTGGTCAATTGAAGCTGAAAAACCTGAGTTGCAGGAGAGAGGTCAAGCTGTTGCTTGAGAGATCGCGACATCAGTTGGTAGCATGGTGGGGATGAAGGTGTTGTGTGATGAATTTTGTTGAAAGCTGAACAAAAATGGCCACGACTCACTAATGTAAAGCGAGATATAGTGGAAGAATTAGACTCTAGATCCTTCTTTATTTTTATTAAAATCAAAGGGGTTTTAGAACCCTTTCTTTTCCTAAACCAAACAAGTGGGATAATAAGGGGTTTTTTCTTTTCTTTCCTCTCCCTTTGTTGATTCCAATCCTTTCTTTAGCACTGAACTAAACAGGCCCTAAGTACCTTAGTTCAAGGAGATGGAATGAGTAATTATGCTTTGTATTATAATTATAAAATGTGGAAAGTTTTTCTCTTAATTAGTTGAAGATGAAGAATGATTTACCCCAATTATGTCAAAGACAAAAGTATTTACGTAAATACTGCTGGAGCAACAAATTTCACGTAAACATTGTCTACGTAGGACAGAGAGGAGTTTTGTTTTGTTTTTTTTTTTTTTTTTTTTACAGCACTAAGATCGCTAATACAGGTAGCGATTTATTAAAGAAACATCGCTAATTTAACTAGGGACTTCTGTAACAAAAACGTTATTTGTGATAGCGATATTTTGTATAGGTAAATCGCTATCTTAAATAGCAATGTTGCCTGAAATCATAACCAACCCAAATTTACTTACTGGTCTCTACAACAAAGGTATAACCTTCACCATTCTTTGTAAACTTAACAAAGGCATACATATACACCACTCACAACAACGGCATATACACACCAATGCCTTGTATATTCAACTTAATGAAACGACAACGAAAGCTTTAACAATTTCAATTCAAACATCTTTAACATACACTACTAAATAGAAAGATACATAATACATTTGATAACTAATTTTATTTACATATTAAGAGTTTACATCAAATGTACATAATAAGTAAAAAGCATGAAATACATGCATCATAATCTAAGGATAGCCTTGTATCTTCGATGCCCCTTATGTGAAGAAGATCCTAAACTAGTCTCTTTTTTCTCTATGATAGAATCCAAATTAGGCCGTGAAGCTTGATAAGTTGCCTGATGCACCGGAGTAGATAGCAACGCTGAAGAAAGCGGAGTCAAGAAATCATCATGCGAAGGGAACTCAACCAAGGAGGAAGAGGGGGTCCAGGAATCAACATGTGTAGCAGCAGTATCAGTCTATGGTGATCTAAAGGGTACTTTGTGTCGTCCACCACCACGTGGACCACAAGGAGCACGTTGAGGAGGTGGTCGTGACTTGTCGCCAGCTTGTGAGGTTGACTCATGGTGAGAGGTTTCAGGGACTTGGACACCTTCAGAGCGAATGAGGTGAAGTTGATCAACCGAACCCCAGTACGTTGGTGTAATCCATTGTCACGCCTTGTAATGTTTGGAGTGTGAACTGTGATGCCTTATCATCTGACAAGTCTCTAGCAGTTTCCACAGCTCGAGTGCATCGATCAACTACCTTTGCCTATGTATGTGACTAATTCAATTTTAAAAAACATAAAAACAACAAAGTATAAATTGTCAGAACATATAAAGATGTAATATATGTAAATGAAAGCAGGTTGTTGTAGCATTTACCAGTAAATGCTCATTTGATGCAATGGGTGCTAGGATGGTTTAGAGATGGTGGGGTGATGATTAGTCGAGAAATGCTTCGATACAACCCCATGTACTCAATATGACTCTGACCTGTGAATGCAGGTTCTGAAACAATCCTCGCCTAACGACACCCCCGAATGTCAATGTGCTGCTTATGCACTTGGGCGTAATTCTTGTTGCCAGCTCGGCGGTCAATGGAGTGCAACTTATCACTTGTCAATGTGCTGCCTATGCACCTGGGCGTAATTCTTGTTGCCAGCTCGACGATTAATGGAGTGCTTATCGCTTGTGTTGCAAGGTTGAAGTACTCGTTCTAAGCCGAATTACCACATAACTCGATCCGGATGATAGTACTCCACTATGTCAAAGCGGATAAGTAGGGCGAGTTTTTGCCAAACATGGGAGTTGGATCGACAAATCTTAGGCACCATCGAAATAATGTCACTCGTTTAGAGGGTTGCCATATCATCTACAAACCCATGTTAGGTGAACACTCGCCCCCACTTATCTACTTTGACATCGTGGAGTCGTTTCATCCCGATCGAGTTATGCGGTAATTCGGCTTAGAGAAATGAATGCCTCAGCCTTGCGACACATTGAGAGCTGGGGGCACCGTGATGCGAGCGTCGAGCTAGCAAAAAGAATTACGCCCAGGTGCATAGGCTGATAGGCAACACATTTAGAGCTGCGGGCACCGTGATGCGAGGATTGTTTTGGGACCTGCATTCACAGGTTCGAGTCATAACGAGTACATGGGTTGGTATCGACGCATTTTCCGACTACTCATCACCCCACTATCTCTAAACCATCCTAGCACGCATTACTATGCTACAACCTGCCTTCATTTACATATATTACATCTTTATATGTTTTGACCATTTATACTTTGTTGTTTTTATGTTTTTTAAAATTGAATTAGCCACGTACATTGACAGAGGTAGTTAATCGATGTACTTGAGCTGTGGACACCGCTAGAGACTCGCTAATCCCCCACCATGGGTCCACCTCACAAGGTGGTCGCAGGTCACGACCACCTTCTTAGTGTGGTCCATGTGGTGGACAACATAGAGTACCATTTAGATCACCACAGATTGATACCATTGCTATACATGTTGATTCCATTATCCCGTCTTCCTCCTCTGTTGAATTCCCTTCACATGATGATTTCTCGACTCCACTTTCTTCAGCATTGCTATTATCCAGCTTCACGGGCTGATTTGGATTCTATCATAAAGGAAGAAGAGAGTAGTTTAGAATCTCCTTTACATAAGAGGCAGCGATGATACCAGGCTATCCTTGGATTTTTATGCATGTATTTCAGGTTTTCTACTTATTGTGGACATTTGATGTAAACTCTTAATATGTAAATAAAATTAGTTATCACATGTATTATGTATCTTTCCATTTAGTAGTGTATGTTAAGGATGTTTGAATTGAAATTGTGAAAACTTTGGATGTTGTTTCATTACAGGTTGAATATACAAGGCATTGGTGTGTATATGCCTTTGTTTTAGAGATCCGTAAGTAAATTTGGGTTGATTCAGGCAACATCGCTATTTAAGATTTTACTCAGATTAACCTTATATGTTTATCACTTTTCCTTTTTTTAATTATATTTTGCAGCTATGGGGATAAGATAAAGAACATAGCATAATTCTGCATGATTCATGCAAAAGGATTGGACTTTTGAGTCAATGCATGGACATTCTTTGATGTTTATGGCTCATTTAGGGTGATATGGCCATATGGGTATTCTCCTACCAAATAAGGGACATGTTGAATTCAACTTTGAGAGAGGCATATTGTTCTGCCTGGAGAATGTATAGACTCAGAGCATACAATTGCATAATATAAATCTTAAAGGAAGTTGCATTAGATGATGGATGACCTCAATTAGAGAGGTGAAGTTATGAAAGAATTGTTGCCTAGGATATTGCTCAAGACCTTCAAAAGGACCTGGATATTGCAATTTAGCAACTAAAGCTATTGCATAATTTCACACCGATAGTAAGGTGTTTTAATTGTTACCACATATTTTTTCTCTTCAATTTCTACATTGCAAATCAACCTAAACTTGTTAATGCTTGTACCTGGCCAACTCATCTTAATACGTTGTTTTTAGATGAACATTTCACTTTTCGTTCTTGCCAATGCATTTTTTTATAACCATTTATAACTTGTAAAAATTAGATGTAATTCTTGTAAAACAATACCTACATCTAATTAGTAAAACAATACCTACATTCAGATCTAATTAGATGTAATTACATCTAATTAGTAAAATGATACCTACAAAAGTAACATTAATTTTTACTAATTAAATGAAATTTTTACCCGAATGTAGGTATTGTTTAAATGTGTAGTGATGCTTATTTGCCTAATCACATCTAATTAGTAAAAATTAGATATAAAAAATCACGCATTAAGACAAACCAAATAAGATTCAATATGACTAGATCATAATAGAAACTCAAATTATGATGAGTGAATAGTGCCAAAATCAAAGTTCAATAACTAAAAAATTGGAGGAAGTATAATAAATGTAATCTTCAATGCAAAAACTCGCTGCGCAGCCTTTATTTTCAATCAGTTGAATTTAGAAATCTCAGTCTATTTAAATGAATGGGTTGACAATCTCAATGTAAAATCTTGTTGCTCTAGACCCTCTAGTGGTCTATGTTTAGTGACTATTGGTGTATGCTGTCTTTGCCATCTGTAGATCATTGTATAAGAACATCAGACTCTAGTGAGAGCTAAGGAAAAGCATGTTTCTTAATCTAAGACTTGTTTTGTTGAGAATTTTTATTATATCATATATACTCCCACATATATTGTACACATGCGGTATAGGGGATTTTAAATTTTACAAATATGAAGTTGTTGCCTTGGACATTGGCCATTGCTAAAACTGTGGTCTGACTTCTGACTAGTCTAAGTTTTCAGACTGGTGAAATTATAGGTGTTGATGGGAGCTTGGAGGATGGGCTGTGGAATATTGGTTTAGGGGAGGAGCAACCTCTGAGATACAGTTGTCAAAATACATTCAGCGTAGAGCATTTACAAAGACGTGCAGAGTTTGGCTTGACATCTTCTCTAGTTTCTTCTCCGTCCAAGCCTCCTACAGCCTTGATGCATGCTGTTAATAGGTTGTTTGTGCTTCAGGCTGTTATATATCTGGCTATAACTTCCTCTCATGGTGATTTTGATAAAGAGAAGATCTTTTTCAGCTCTTTGGATTCTGTAAATAAGATTGCTGATAGAATTTTAAGGAAGCTGAGAGGATTGTTTATGGTTGTCTCCCTTGATGCTACGAAACTTGAACTAATGGAAGATGTGAACCAAACTATTCTCACAAACCAATCAAAAGAGAAGCAGGCTGCAAATCAGCGTAAGAAGAAGGGGAAAAATCGTAATACTAAGAAGTTTAATCGAGCTCCGAAGAATTGCAGTAATGACTTTGCATCGGAAAAAACTCTGGAGGTATTACACTAGGCTCTATCTCTCTTGCTCTTGTTTGTTGACATACATAAAGAAAGTATGATTTAGATTTTTAAGGTAGTGAATTTGGTGTAACGCATGACAATAATTTGCATTTTAAGCAGTTTAGCAAGGAGGATGGGGATCCCAAGAGAGTTAGTGAGCCAAGTAGGCCGCCACCTTCGGACAAAGGGGTACCAGTGGCATACATTAACTATACCTATTCTTTTTGTTATTTATCTAATAGATCTATGAATTGCAATCACTTTTTATTTAACCATTAACATAAACAGGAAAAAGTCCAAAGGTCAGCTCCTGAGAGGTCAATAAATTCTCCTGCAAAGAAGGGAAAACAAAACAAAAAGAAGTCACTTGGGAAGTCTGATTCTTCAAGTAAAGTCCACAACACTTCAGATGGAATGCGGAACGCTGTGTCTTCCTGTATTACGCTGCAATGTGGGGAAGAGCATATTTCTGTAGATCATTCCTCCGCTTGTATGAAAAAGATTTCAAATGGTACTGTTGGTCATCAAGATGTTCAGCCTAGTTCAGCTCCTTTGGACTGTAAATCTGGTTCTAGGGATGATTGTTTATCTAGTAGTGAACAATATAATCTGGTATCTTGTTCTGAAGACAAACTTAGTTCGGGAATTGACTCTCATTTGTTTTCAAACAAGCAGATAAAAGACGTAGTTCCTGGAATGGAGACACTTAATTATTCACCGGTTTCTGATATACGTCTTGTTACAGTGACAACAGAAGAGTTTCCAAGTGTTAATGAAGTGGAACCTGGTGGAGGCCCTGTAATAGGGGCTGATACGAAGTTTCGCAGTGCCCAACAAAATGATAAAGGTCATGTGGACCATGCTTCCAGAAACACAGTTCGCACGTCCGTGTATGGTAGCAAAATGGATGTTAAAGCTGAAACTGTTCTTATCCGTGAACAAGATAATTTGAGTAGCTATAATTGTGATGCTGTAATTCCTGCATATTATCCCTCGTATGAGTGGCCTACTGTGGCACCTATTCGCTTGGCAAACTTCAGCTCGCATCATCTTCCACCTGCTACAGATAGATTGCATTTGGAGGTCGGCCACAACTTACAAAATCACTTTCAACATTCTTTCATACAACCCTTGCATCAGACAAGTTCTACAATTGGAGGACAGATTGGCAGGATTGTGCCACAACCATTACCAGCAAGTTTAGATTGGCCCCCTGTTGTACGGTCATGTAAATATGATCCTGCATTTATTTCAAGGCGTCAAGTTGGAACGCAACAAAGTCCCCTTAAAGGTGTTTCGAGTAATGAAGATGAAAGAAAACACTTTACAGATTATTTTGACTTGTCAGAACCATCATGCACACAAGAACAACCTGATGAATATGATAGCCATTGGGTATCAGAAGAAGAATATGAAGTTCATGCTGTTTCTGGCAGAGATTATAATCAATTCTTCGGTGGTGGCATCATGTATTGGAATCCTTCTGATTATCGAGGTGCTGGATTCTCTCGCCCTCCTTCGCTTAGTTCTGATGATAGTTCATGGGCTTGGCGTGAAGCTGACATGAATAGGACAGTTGATGACATGGTTGCATTTTCATCATCATATAGCACAAATGGATTAAATTCTCCATCTGCTGCTCCTTTTTGTTCCCCTTTTGAGTCTTTGCCTCCAGGGCACCAAGCAATTGGTTATGTTAGGCCAGGAAATGAAGGGAAAAAAGTACATAGTTCTTCAACAATGGCTGAATTGGAGGTAGAAGAAAACGTTCCTGGATCTTTGGCAAGTATCGCTAGTGACAATGATGCCAAATCTGGAGATTCACTTCCTTACCCAATATTACGGCCTATAATAGTTCCCAATATGTCAAGGGAAAGATCAAGATCTGAATTCAAGTGTAACCGTGAACTAAGAAGCCCTCGTGTTCCATTAAGTAGGTGTGAGCATCCTCGTATTAAGCGTCCACCTTCTCCTGTAGTACTATGTGTTCCACGTGCTCCCTGCCCTCCTCCACCGTCTCCTGTAGCAGACTCCAGAAGACATAGAGGCTTTCCAACTGTTAGATCTGGTAGCTCCAGCCCAAGGCACTGGGGTGTAAGAGGGTGGTTTCATGATGGAACTAATGTTGAAGAAGCTTGTGTACGTGTTGATGGTGCTGAATTAGTATGGCCGTCATGGGGAAATAAAAACTTTTCTGCTCGGAAAATGGTTCAGCCTTTGCCAGGAGCAATAATGCAGGATCATCTAATTGCAATCTCCCAGCTAA
The DNA here is from genome assembly GCA_951394345.1 of Salicornia ramosissima. Lineage (NCBI taxonomy): Eukaryota > Viridiplantae > Streptophyta > Magnoliopsida > Caryophyllales > Amaranthaceae > Salicornia > Salicornia ramosissima. The sequence goes on along the minus strand of OX596234.1, from coordinate 47,472,902 downwards.
CACATGATCAGGAACATGTATGTGTGTCCTCTTTGTAGTTCCGTATAGTTTTCTGTTCAATTTAAATCTCAGTGCTTCTTTATACTTTAACTGCAGCCAGATGTTGCTCTTCCCCTGCAACCACCTGAGTCGGTGAATTGCCCAACACGGAAGGCATCGCTCCCTTTGATGCACAATCTCCTTCATGAGGAAATTGATTCCTTTTGTAAGCAGGTAGCTTATTGAGCTTCTTAAACCCAAAAGGTTGATGCAACCTTGTTTGTGGTTCTTTGCGTATCATTGTGCCTCCAAGTTTTCATTGTCTTCCCTTCAGCAGCTGCACATAACAGTTTTTTCTTCTCTTGTGATGATTATAAGGTTGCTGCGGGGAACTTAGTTAGGAGGCCTTATGTTAATTGGGCAGTGAAACGTGTCACACGTTCGCTTCAAGTTCTTTGGCCTCGTTCCCGAACCAATATATTTGGTTCCAATGCGACTGGCTTGTCCCTTCCTACAAGTGATGTTGATCTTGTTGTTTGTCTTCCTCCAGTGAGAAACTTGGTGAGCACTGATTATTTCTTTTTAATGTTTGTGCTTATTCTTTGCTTTGGCATCACTCTTTAATTTTGTATTTCCAGGAACCCATTAAAGAAGCTGGAATATTAGAGGGTCGTAATAGCATAAAGGAAACATGTCTACAGGTACTTATGGTTTGATTAGTGAAAATGCTGCTATTGCTATAGTTTTAGCTTCGTAATATGTCCGACATAGCCACATCTGCTTCACTGATTGAGTAGTTGTCACTTGTAGTTTTTACTTGCATAGGTTTGTAGAGCAAGCATCATTAATACTACCTCCGCCCCAATTTAGTTGCAAACATTTATCTAAAAAGGAAACTACACATTAGTTGCAACAAATATTTTCTTTCTTTAATAGGTATTCATTTCTTCCTACCTCTCTCCTTATCACATGCATTTTATCTCTTTCTTTTCATTTCACACACAAACAAATATTGCCTAGGAGCCCGTTCCCATCCCTTTGTTGAAACTAAATTGGGGCGGATGTAGTGTATCAGATGATTCTGTTCTAACCATGTCTTTCTCAATGTGTTTTTTCATATGCTTGGTTGCTTGCTCAGTCATATTACTTAATGCTGGCTGATCTAAAAGCTTGCAAAACACTGCTTTGCCAATTACTATGTCTATAAGAGTATCTCTCTCTAAAAAGCTTAGTGTTGCAATTTAATACCATCTTTGGCAAATATGCGTTGCTTTACTTGTTCCGAGACATGACGCATGTGTCAAAATTGTGGGTTCTGATTTAGTGAGAATCAGAACTCAAAATAATTTATAGATGAGATTTTCTATGCTTTTCCTACGGACTTTTTAGGCGAGTCACTACTCACAAGTAGCATTGTTTTCTTTGTATGCGATTCATCTTATTCTAGATATAGGAGCAACATAAAGCCGGTTTTTGCATATAAACTGCCAACACATGTATTTATTGTTGTGCATGTGTTTCTGGGCAAGTATCAACTTAAGCCATCTTTGTACTCTGTATTCATATTCAGTTGTTCATCTGCTAATTTTTCATCTTGATGCTTCCCCCCCACCCCCACTCTCTCTCTCTCTCTCTCTCTCTCTCTGCCTATTTAATGTTTCAAGTGTTCATTAAGTGCACCCTTTTTTTGTTGAAAAGAAATCGAAGATCTAATTATATATATTACTCTGTCAGCATGCTGCCAGGTACCTGGGAAATCAGGAATGGGTAAAAGCGGATTCTCTGAAGACTGTGGAAAATACAGCAGTAAATTTTCTATCTACCGTAGTCTTGTAGATGTTATTTTAAGTTTTGATAGTTTATCTTTTGCAACAATTTTCTTTCTTTGTTGACTTGCTGTAGATCCCCATTATCATGCTTGTGGTGGATGTTCCACACGACCTAGTGACTTCTACTCCTGTGCCAAGTGTGCACACTTCTCTAAGTGAACAAAATCAGATGAATGATGGGCATCATGTTGATCAACAAGATATTATTGGTTCAGACAGCTCTCCTTCTCCGACATGTTCAGAACCTGTCAAATGTGACAAAGATTTGATATCTGTTCGTCTTGACATTAGTTTCAAGTCAGCGTCACATACTGGGCTGCAAACCACTGAATTGGTATGTATTTCTAATTTAATATTCAATGAATTGTTCTATTTATTTATTTATGTTATTCTATTATCATCTCATATCAATTTGTGCCTCATTTATAATTAAGGTTGATTAAAAGGTTAGGATGTAATTGCAGTTTATGAATTTAGATATAATTATGCTCAACAATAGAAAATAATGCAAATTTTCTGCTTGCTAAATGCCAAGTATATATCTGGTGCTGAAAAGCAATTTCTCTTTTCTGAACTTATATGTAATTGCTAGTTTCTGTCCCATCCTATTCATGTTCAAATGTACTGTGCAGGTGAAACAGCTTATGGATCAGTTTCCTGCAGCCATTCCTCTGGCTTTGGTACTTAAGCAGTTTTTAGCAGACCGAAGCCTTGACCAATCATACTCAGGGGGCTTGAGTTCGTACTGTTTGGTAAGATTTTACCTGATTGACTATGATACCTCATAATCAATAAATACCTGCAGATTTCTATTTTGTTGCTCTCTGCCGTTTTCTCTTCTGCTCTCATTCATCTTGAAAGTATTTAAGATAAAATTATACATGCTAGTGCTAAATTGCTTATGAAAATTGAAATACTGTGTTGTATTTTGGGCTTGTTTTCTAGCCTTTCTAATATTGAACTATGGTTTCCTGTAGCTTATACATTTCTGATTCCCATTTTCAACCTATATCAAACTATGCTCAATGCTTGGCTATTTTGCAATCAATTGCAGGTTTTGCTTATAACACGGTTTCTTCAGCATGAGCACCACCATGGTCGACCTATCAACCAAGTATGTTCCATAATAGTCCCTGAAATCTTATATTATCTTGGTCTTGTAGAGTTCTTATTCTTTCTCAAAACATTGAGTTCATGATTGAATAGTAATAAACTTAAGAGGAGTTTAAAGATTAAAAATTAAAAGCAGGCAGGTGCTAGTCTGTTGAAGGAGATTGTCATATACTTGGATGTAAATGTAACTTCAACATTTGAACACTTGCATGGCATGTTGAATCCATCATTTCTGCCATCTGTGTGGAAAGGTCTCCAAATTGATATTATATTTGTTGAGAAAATGTTATGTATTCTCAACTGTTTGCATTATATTGCTTTGCTAAAACAGGAGGAGAAGGAAAGAGATTGATTCTGTCTCGTGACAAAAATTGAATCAATTATTACTTGATTTTTTACTGAATTTTAAGAGATATGATGGAATGCATGCGCATGAGCCCCTGTGAATTCCATGTTTCTTGAAACCGAAAAGGGAAATGGGTCATTTTGGCCAAGACCAGATGTAATTTTGTTATGGACTTACGGTTAATATGCTATACAAGATAGCATTTATTTCACACGGTATATATTGAAACTGATGAATGGCTTTAACAAAAAGCATTCAATTTTAAAACTAGCCTTAGTGTGTGTGTGTGTGTGTGTGTGTGATTGCAGATGTGGAGTTTTGTTTTTGTGTTGCCAATTTGAATTGAACTTGCACTATTACCTTATTTATTAACATGAGCAAAATTTTTGCAGAAGCTTGGGAGCCTTTTCATGGATTTCCTTTACTTTTTTGGGTGAGTTGAAGGATGATAGTCATATCCTATGTATTCTTGTTATGTTGAATGCACTTGATATTATAGTTTGTTTGTCTTTTCGTTTTCATTGCCTGATATAGATAAGTAATATTAATGCAGGAATGTTTTTGACCCTCGACAAATGTGTGTATCAATACAAGGGAGTGGGTTGTATATAAATAGAGAAAGAGGATACAGGTAACTGTTATAGCATTAGCTCTGATGCTAGTTTGCTTTGGTATCTTAAGTTATTGATTGCATAATTGTTGTCTGATCCTGATGTTAATCACCTTCTTGCCACTGCAGCATCGATCCAATCTACATTGACGACCCTCTCTTCCCAGCAAATAATGTGGGAAAGAATTGTTTCCGGATTCATCAGTGTATCAAGGTTTGTTTAAATTTTATGCATGTAACTTAAGTCTTGACAGTTGACATTCTAGTATTATGCAAAATGTTTACTAGCTTTTGTTTCATATACATTTTTTTTAGAGAGAAATATAGACGTGTTCAGCTTTGTGATTTTGCCTTTGGTCTTGATTTTTTTTTTTGGAATTATCAGGCTTTTGCAGATGCTTATGCTATCTTGGAAAATGAGCTAACCTGCCTTGCAGCTGAAAATGACGTCAACCCATCACAGCAGTACCAACTACTTCCAAAGGTCATCCCAAGTATAAGTCTTCCATAAGGATTTCACCCATGTGTTTCCATTGCTCTTTGTGGTAAGCTATCTTTCCTAGGGCAGTGCTAATTTTTTGCTCAGTAAGATTTGATAGTTGACAATCCTTACATCACCACTACTTCTGCTCTTCCAGTTGTATTATTTTCCTCCAGATTTTGTGTGAGATATTTTGGTTTTCTGACCTACTGACTTGGGTGCTGGTCTACTGGATTCAAGTTGCCTGAACCAAACCTGCGATGCCTCAAAGCAAAGTGTCTCAATCCTCGATCAAACCCAAAAAGACCCCAAGCCAAGGTACAATGTTAAAATAAATGCTGCTAATGTTAATTGCTCTGAACAAACTAGTTGACCATGTTTCCCATTGTATTGAACACGAGTTAGTAAGTAAGATATGGATAAAATTTTGTGCCTATAAAAGTACTCTCCAAAAAAGATCAGGGATATGAAAGGAGGGAGAAATTGGTCAACCTTTTAATTGCACGAATTTATTGAATTGGTATAAACAAAAGTGATAGAGACCCAGAATTATTTAAATTCTATCCAAATTACCATTTTGCTTAGTTTTTATTTTTATAACATATACTCTGTTTTCTTGAGGAGTGCATTTGAATCTTTGCACTTGACAAACAATCTGTTATCAGAATCTCAGTTATGGGTATTCGGGTACAACAGATATCATGTTCGGAGTATGTTGTATGATTCGTTGTCAGATTTTGAATGTTTGTTGGTTACATGTTGAATATTGCTTTGCTGCAGTTGGAGTTTGTCAAGTGTTTGCAATGTAGAAAGCGGCAGATGGATACCTCAAATCTTCCTATGTTTTCTGTTGCTCCTGATTAGTACTGGAAGTGTAAAATTGCACCCTTGTTGAATTGATCTTGAATTGATGCTTTGACATGTCAATCTTGAAATCTTTAATGAAAACAGAGGCAATCCATCTGTAGGTCCATTTACCTTTGCTTGAAAGTTAACAGTTGCGAGTTTTTAACTTTTTTATGACTAAAATAAGTAAAATTTGGTTCATTTTGCAGATGCAATTGCTGCAGGTTGATAGATGCTTGGCTTGTCTTCTTATCCTTTCACCGGTTCCGTGAAGCATGGGAGGACCCAGTATAGGAAAAATAGGGCAGGATATGACATTAAACTCTGAGGAGGCCCGAGTCCATTTTTTTGGTTGGAAAGCATGGCACACCTCAATGAGCATAATAAACACTATTGAAAATCTTGACCTAAGCATGTGAACTGAGTCAGTCCCTGGGCTGATCTTTTGAAAATTGCGACTTGGCTCGCCCTATTACCTAATGGGCTAAGTCTACCCAACCTAGGTATGTGGGCCTGGCAAAACCCACTAAGATCTATGCTCCTCTCATATGACTGATCCAAGCTTGAGGTGTAGATCTATGGATACAGACAACTTCTGTTGACGAGAGGTAATCCTTCAGATATGTTTTACTTGCTGGTCATATACTGCCTTGGCTTTTTATTGAAGTTATATTGCTACAATTGTTTCAGAATGCTTCACTGGAACCGCTTCTGGTGTAATCACATGATGAATGCAGATCCTCATTGCAAGTTGATGAATGGTACCGATATTTCTGCTAATGAGCCTGATCTAAGATAATCCTTTTTTACTTTGCGTATGTTGTATATGATTTTGTAATTGTTATTGTTGCATTTTTTTTTATCTAGATCTAGAAGAGGCTGACTGGTATGTCCTTTAAAACATGGCCTGCGAATTGCAAACAAGTCTGGATTGTGCAACTCATGAATCATGATGCATTATAAGTTGACTGATATAGGCTGTGGGCACTATCTGTGCAGCAAGAAATAGTCATGGAAAGGATTGCTCTTATTAATATCGGTTATTCAGGAACGCCGCATTCTTATTGTGGGAGCATTGCCAGACATTTACTTGTTTTTATTTTTTAAATTTGTTGGATCTCTTCCTGTGGGCTTGATATATGAGGGTTGCTTTTCTGATTGCAAATTTATGCAAATGCAAGGAGCCAATTGCAGCTTCTGTTGCCCGTTTTACTTTTGTAATTTTTATTTGTTCATGAATGAATAATGTCCATTCTATGAAGTAACAGTATCGTAAAACATGCATCGCTTTCTATTTGATTGTAGTTAATTATATGACATAAAGATCATATGATACGGAGGTAGTATTAGTATATATATGTTTTTTGAAGTTGATGACTTCATTTGACCAATTTGGTTTCTCTTTTTTTGCAGATCCACTTCAGGGATTTGTTGCTTGTATTAGAGCATAAATTCCTAAACAACGATTTTGGTTGTGAGCTTGTCGATGAGGAAAAGATGGTATACCTTGTTGCTTAACACCAAGGAGCAGGCGGCTATATACACAGTCTACTGCATCTTTACCCCCGCAAAAAAATAAAAAATACTGCATCAGAAAAGTACATATATGCTTGATTGGTCGATAATCTAGTGACGCTTTTCAGTGTAGAAAGTTTAGGGTTTTAGCATAATTGTAGGCCTTAAACTTGAATTAAAGTATCAAAACAAACTTCATTCTGAATTGCAACAACCAAACTGATGTGCTTGACAAGGGTAAGTAAATAATTAATACACAAGATTTGTGGATCCTTGCTTTGTTTTCTTATGTAATAAGGTCTGACCTCCTCTGACCTCTCTTATGATTAACACTTAGAACACTTGAATGAATCTGAGTTTCTTGTTTTTTTTTTTTGGGTCATCAATTAGGTGAAATCTACACCTTGTCGCCTTATTGTTGGTATGAGAAATTGAATCTCCGACCTCAAGAATTTGAGATGGGTTTGAATTTGTTGATCGCTTTTGATCAATGTCTTTTTTGGGCAAAAGTATAAGCCTGATACGAGTTAGGTCGCTGAAACTGGAATGGCCTTTAATATTATTTTAAAATAAGAAATCATCATCTTCATCTTCTGGGGGACCCTTCTGGATCTTTTCTTGTAATTCCAAATTCTTTGGCCATACAAGTTCAGTTTCTTCCCCAAACTTGGAGTAATATCTCTCAAGCAGCATCTGCATTTGGTGAAATAGTAAAATCAATAGTGCAAAAAGAAATAAAGATTATGGCTCTGTTCTTTTTTACTTTATATCAGATAAATTCAGTTCAGCTCTCATTGAGTGAGTCTAGGATTTAGTTTAATTCAAATCAGTTCCGATGAATTCATTCCAAAAGAACAGAGTCTATATATACATTTAAAACAAAATAAAATGCAGGGGTACCGTAGCTGCATAGGCATCGATTTTTTCATGACGCGCAGATTTGTTAATACCCCTGAATTTCAGAGTTCAAGCGGTATCAGTAATCCATACGAACTATGTGAACTTGTGAATCAATCAAATCGAAAGAATATATGCAGGAATATGGAATACTACTAATATGTTCGAGTTTCATCGTCGGTAACCCCTTCTTGTTATATAATTCTAGCAGTAAAATAAGTCATAGTAGCCAAAAAAAACTCACAAGTTGATCATTCGATTCATTGCGTCAACTGAAGTGCCATATTCATCCTGTAGATATACCCTCCAACCCCTTCACATCATAGGAAAAAAATGACACGAGAGAAATCTTTAATCTTCTGGGCTATAAGATGAGATAAAGAAACAACTAATCCTGAGCTAAGCATTTGAAAGAACAAAGATAATTCTTGAGAATTCAACAGTAGAAGAACTTGGTTCTTTGTCAAGGTGCAACTTTGCAAAAGCACAATTCCTCACTTTATTAAAAAAAAAAAGTTAGTTAATTCCTAAATCATTGAAGCATGGGCTAACTTAAGCTTGCATAATTCAAAACTGTGTATTATTTTGTTAGGGTGGAATGTCCGGAGATCCAAACGCCTGAACCATGACCAGGGCATCTAACCCAGATGCCCCACCTTAATTATATTTTTTATTTTTCTCTCTTTTTTTGCCATCATAATCTCCAATGTTCATGGTGGTGGTCGTGATTGTGTTTGGGTGGTGTGATTTCCGGGTGGGTGGTGTGATTTCCGGGTCCGTTGTCCAAATAATCAGAATTGTTGAAGCCTTAATTTTTTTCTAAGGTTAAGGGCAATATTATCATTTCATTAAAAATTTGGGCTGGTAATTAGTAACAATGAGATTGACATGTAGCCTTTCAGTATATATACCTGTCAGCAGCCCTAACAGCCAGCCTTCCAGCAACACTTCGAACTTTGTTAGATTGAGGAGTCTCATTCCCATCACTTGACTTTGGCAATCCTATTATGAATTCATCCACTTCCTGCAAATTTTTCACAGAAACCACAATCAACTTATGAACTGACAAAATCTGAAAAAACAGAACAAAATTCCTCAAAACACCTAAAAAAACATACGGAGTAACATTTACTGTAAAATAGAAGATCACCTCTTTGTCTGCAATGTCAATTAGACGGAGCTCAAGCTTCTGTCCTCTCAAACTCAACACCTAATAAATCAAAGAAAAAATATACCCATTAATTCAGCTTAATACAATAAGAGGGGATAAACCCAGAAACCAAAAAAAAATTGAATAATTTGCAGAAATTACAGTTAAAGGGCGAAAGGAGAAGCCTTTGCTAAGGGCAAGACCAGTATGAGACAATCCCAAATCTACCCCTAAGCTGAAGCCTCCCCTCCAAAGTGGGTCTTGTTTCCGGCGAAGGGCATTTGGGGGAATTTCACTCTTCAAGGGCACTGAAGCCGTTGAAGTTGCTTCATTGAAATTGGGTTTGCAAGAGTTAATTGAATTACCAGGAAAATGCAGAGATGAGGACATTGAGAAATTGGTAAATTTCTGGGTTTGAAGGGTGAAAAGATTAGATGTTGATGAAGAGAAATGTGTATTGAATTGGAAGGAAGGTTGGAGTGATACTGTTTGGATTCCCATTTTAAGACTGTATTTTATAATCTTCAGTAAACTAGAATTGGAGCTAAAACGATTTTTTTTAGAAGAAAAACCGAGTTTACACAATTACACTTTTTGTTAGTGTTTGGTATGCGTTGTACTTGAACTCTTTATTGCACATCAACATCAAGGATGACACGTAATACTAAATTAATTTGAGATACAAATTTTGTATCTCAAATGACATTTTTGTAATTTTGTTGAAAATATATTACCAAAACACCCCTCTGTTTGGTTAGTGTTCGGATTTCTGTCCCTAAAGTTTGTCAAAATTACTTGAAAATGCCATTTGAGATACAAAGTTTGTACTCCCTTTGTCCCAAATTACTTGCTACATTTTCTTTTTCACATCTCCCAATACACAACTTTAAATTAAAATATCTTGAACTACACATAATAAAAATTATATGTTTGAAAAGTACATATTGAGACGAATCAAAACTATATTTTTCTTTATGTACATGAAACTATAAGCAGTCAAAGTTTACAAATAAATAGTGTCATTTTTCAGAATGTAGCAACTAATTTAGGACGGAGGGAGTATCTCAAATTGATTTACTGGATATCCCTCAGGATATCACTCAACCTTTGGACATTGGTATGACATTGGGATATTTATTTTGAACCCAAAAACTAAAAAACATTCATATACTCCCTCTGTTTCAAATTAAATGATTCATTTTGACTTTTAGCACTGTTCACTTTGTATACATAAGAAAAAATATAATCATGTGGGAACTAGTTTGATTCATTTTGACATGAATTAAATATATAATTTTTTTTATTATATACAACTAAAGATATTAATAATGAAAGATGTCTCGGATGATGTGAAAAAAATAAATGGAACATTTATTTTAGTACATTGTGGTATTTTTTTCGACACATACCCGTGTCCAATACTTCTAAGGGGGGCCGGGTAACATATCTTGTCAATTTCTCATGAAAACAGATATCAACTAAAATTAATTTCCCAGTAGGGGCAATCTATTTCTAAACAATCGGTACATACACAATCTTAAAAAATTAAACATAAACCAGAGTTATTAAACTCATCCAAAGGCCAAAAGTAAAATCCCAGCCATTATCCCATCTGGTTCTGAATTCCTAACATATCAAAACCTATGAGCAACCAACTAACACAACTGCTGCAAAAAACAAAAGAGAAAGAAAAAAAACAGATGGCAATGATGAATACATCCAGCTCCTTTTCAGTCCACGGTATCCAGCTCTTATTTGGTTCAAGGTAATATCAAGTACTAAATCATCTCAGCAGTTTTCAACACCGACTATTTTCTGGTGGTACATCAGCAGGCTTGTCGTTCGTTCCTTCAACAGCTTGGGATTCTCCAGTACCTGCCACATTTTGCTGCTCGCTTATATTTTCTACAGAAACATTTTGGCCTTCGGCTCCCATAGATGTAGGTGCTGCTTGACCCAAGGAATCCAGGGCAGGTATCCCTAATCCAGCAGGTTGAATGGGTACAGAAGGTACTTGTTGGAATTGAGCAAGCAAATAAGGAATTAACTGAGCTATAAGAGTCTGAGCATCACGAATTCCATGCTGATGAAGAAGCTCTGCCAAAGCAGCCTGAGCTGCTTGTGGATCTTGCAAATTTTGTTGACTCAACATCGTTGATGCAAGGGCTTGAGCTTCGGTGAGACCTGTGGGATCCAGTTGATTGGCTTGCGGAAGGATCGAGGATGGTGGAAGATTAGAGATAGTCGGGTATAAAGACTGAATACCTTCTCCAAATGCCTCTTTGTGGCCTTGGAAACGCTTCACATTTGCAAGGTGTTTTTTTCCTGCTATGTGGCTTTCGAAAACAACCTGAGACTCGCATTTTACATGGCACAGTTCACATATCAAAGGAACCACGGGTCTTCTTGACCCATCAAAATTTCTCATCCACTTCCCACCACGGGCACCTTTCATCATCCTTCTCTTAAGGCCACCCCGACCACTCAAATGATCCTTTCTGACTAACTCTTGAGACGGTAGTGCCCCTGAAGTTTCAGGTTTATCAGCTGTATCCTTCTCTGAGGGAGCTTCAGCTTCACCCTCTGGAGCAGCAGGCTCAGGGGCTATATTGTCATTTGGAGGGTGATATACCTGTGACCCATCAGCTACTTCGGGAGGAGGCATACTTTGAAGATTCAGCTGAGACACGGACATTTCTGGAGTCTGAACTGTTATTTGCTTGCTTAGATTCTGTAACTCTTCGTGCAACTTCAAGTTGCGCTTATGTTTCTTTCCGTTCTTGTGCTGCTCAAGGACTTCAAAAGTGGTACAATCAACCCTGCAAAGTTCACACCATGCCATACGAGGTTGTGGGTTGCTTGGAGCAGGTTGGATCTCAGAAGATGATGCCACTGATTGAGCACCACCAGAGGCTGAAGGTGCAGGTGATCTTGCAGTCTGAGGTTTACCACGGCCACCACCTCTCCCTCTACCACGACGACCAAAAGTGCCACGCCCTCTCCCAGATTGACCAACTTGATTGCTTCCAGCCTGGTATGCAGAGATGATCAGGAAGTACAACAGCATTTTCACGGCAACAACACGGCTAAGCAATAGGATGATGTAAAGGACAATTTTATTTTTTTTTAAAAAAAAAAAACTAGATATTGAAGTCCACTGATACAGCCAAACTAGAATCTTTCATGAATGACATCATACTGGACTTTCATTATGAAACACCATGGCACAATCAATAGGGATGGTGACTTGTAAAAGAAGTCCTAACTCTACATTTGTTCACGAATCACAGTGAATCATTATTTTGATTACCACTGCAGGTTCAAAATCTAACCAGATATCTGAAGTCTGAACAACAAATACTGTCAGCAATTATTTCAAGCACACAACAAAAGCTGCAGTTCCAAAAAATTAAAACCAAAAAAAATTAAAAAAATCCACCTTCATGTTATAAAGAGAAGAATTCATTACCTCAACCATCAACAGTTTCTTGAGAACTAAAATAAGTTTTCAACTTAATGTATGAGTGAGAAAGATAATACAACCAGCAGCAGAGACATATCAACTTCATGTTTGAGCAACCAATCTCCCGCAAGAAACTGACTCCTTGCAAGATCAATCAGCTGATGGCTATCAGTAATCTGTTTTTCTGGACTGGGATTATTTAAGCCAATAGGGGTCAGCTAAGACCAAACAAATAAGAAACTATAATAGGCATTTGCTCTGCATCAGGCCAGGACCTAGGTGCATAATTGGGAAACAAGATTTTGCACCAAGTGCCTAACCTAATTTTGGAGAATTTCTTAAGACTTGCCTGGACAAAAGCAAATTTTCTGAACAAGTGCGAGTAGTATGCAGAAAACAAATGCCTATCATCCAGGTTGGTCATCAAATAAGACCATTCCTACACTAACCAGCGATGGCTAGATGCGGAAGCATTCATGGTGAAGAGAATGTGATATGTGAAACACCAAACTAGGTTGGGGGACAAATGAATCATAAATGCCCAGTCTTTGGAAGCTGGAGTTTTTTTCCAAAGAAAAAGATTAAACACAAGTAAAACTCCAGATAGGTGTTCTTCCAAAAGACAATCAAGCACTTTATTCAGTGTACAACCACATTCAACAAGACAGGTGTTTTCACATAGCATAATCCTCCTCTAAATACAGAACAAATTATATCGTTAACTTCAAGTTTGCTGGATACCTTGAATATGTATGATTCAATACTGAAGCAGATATGACATTATGGTAACCAGAACCTGCCAAACTTTCACAAACTCTATAACTAGATCTTCCAAGATGGCAACTGCAAGAAGAAGGAAACTACCAAGTCTTTTGCATAACCTCAAATCTCCTTCCATCTCTCCAGCAAATCACTCCACTAGCAGTTGTTTGACAACTCAACTTAATAACCCCATTGTACTCACCTAGTGGACATCGAAACAATCCTCCACATAAATGTCTTCTTAGAAAAGTAAACTTTGTTATTCAGAAGAAAAAAACTGAAGAAAGAAAAAGAACTGCTACAAAGGAGATTCTTTTCTGTCCTTCACTGTAAGGCATAATCTGAACCTATATATTTGGGTCAATGACCAAAAGTAGTAGAGAAAAAGATTTTTCTTCAATTTAGATCAATGATTGCTACACATGACGAGGAGAAAAAAATAGGCCAGGTTCTTTTGGACTAAATTAATCTGAACTAAACTAAATCCTAAACTCAACAAGAGCTGAGCTGAACTGGATTAAATTTGTCTAGAATTAAGTCCAAAAGAACAGGGCTATAGTCTTCAGAAGAAGGAAACAAGATTAATCACCATGGAATGCACAAAAACCCTATCGTGATCAAGGAAATTATTGGCCTAGGTACCTATGATGTGTAATCCAAGTATCCAACTATCAAAGCCAAATATTGCATTGACATCTGATATTGCGCAGGGTATTCCAGTGGTCCCACAGTGTTCATGGGCTATTTTCAAGAATTTCCATCGTCATCCTCTGTAATAGTTGACAACTAAGATAAAAGTCTATTCAGGCCTACTTACTAATTTTCCATTGTCTTAATATCTCCAATCTTGCATTTGTATGTGACTAAAGATTCTGCAAGGAAACAAGCAAGGAAACAAGCAGTACATAAGTAAATGGAACTAAAATCTAGATAACTCCATTCCTTGTCTACCATACTTGCTCCTTCTAATTATTCTGCTGGCTTGTGTAGTGAATTGCTGACGATTTTGAAGAACAAATCCACTTACATTGACCACCAAAAGAACATAGGAGCAGCAAGCTCTTTGAAAGAGAAATCATGCAATGCAGAGTTGCTTGACATTAGCTGATTAAGTCTGTAAAATGGAGCTTGAGGAGCTATGTAGAAGCTAAATCCAAGCAACTCAGGCGTCAACAGACACTTGATCATTTTAGTAAAATGCCAAGCCAAACAATCATAAGCAAATGTTATTAAAACTGTGGTCTGGATCTTAGAATTCCAGTAGAATGATCAAGATCAAGCTTAGAATCGCTCTACCAGCAGAATCGGTCTAGGATTGGACATAACCACAACAAGATGGCACGAGATCTGTCAATCCTATACTATTGAAATTGTTACTTATGCTTAGGTTCCTCATCATACAATTGATAATTACTAAAAAGTAAAGGCAACTATAATTGGCAATGAAATAGCATCTCATTAGTCATTACCTTAGTCTCTCACTTCCATTAGATGGCATAAGCTCTACGCTGCCCTATATTATCATATTTTTGTGGCTTTTAAACCTTTATTATAAATTTTTATATTTTCTCAAATCACTAGCCAAATTTCCAAAGTCAAGAAGCAATCATACTGTGTAAGATAATTTAAGTTACTTGTTTTTGTGAAATTTTAAAGAGCTACATTAGAAATATGTGACCTTATAAATGCTTCTTTATCTTTAGGTTAATGTATTAGCACAAATCCCAGGCATCAATTACACTGACAGATTGACAAAAATCACAATGAACGGTAGAAACAAAAATGTAACTAAACAACAAAAGAATCAGAATTTGAGACAAGAAATTTTCGAAAAACAGAAAGAAAACATACCTGATAAAACTGTTGATGAGGAGGGGGTTGAGAGGCAATAGCCCCATGTGGGTAATACAAATTCTGAGGATTCTGACCATGGATTTGTTGAGAATCAACTGAAATCGGAACCCCAGGTGGGTGAACTTCATTGGGATCAGTTTGGAGTGGAGTTTGATACGAAGCTGCGTAATTTTGATAATAATAAGATGAATAATCTGGTTGAAGAGGTTGGTTATAATGGGTAGAAGGATGATGATAAGCGTAGTATGATTGTGTAGATTGATCATATGATTGAATCTGAGAAGGATCGTACGATTGAGAAGCTAAAGTATCATTCTGAGGTTGATATTGATAAAGGTATTGTTGTTGTTGTTGTTGTTGTTGAGCATCCATGGCGATCCTACAATTCTCTAAAGCTACAAACCTACAAACTTTCCTGTGCCAAGTAGCCGATGATTGTGTCCTCCTTTACACTCTTCTTCTTCTAATTCTAGGGTTTGGATTTGTGGGATTTCTTGGGTCTTTCCATTCTCCCCATAGAATGAACGCTGAGGGGTATGAGTGTATGACCGTATGAGGATAACGTGATAAATAATTTTGTTATTAAGTGCATCAACTAAATATTGGTGTTTTGGTAATATATTTTGAGATATCCAGTTTTTGAGAAACTTGGAATTTTCCTGGCTATTCTGCCTAATATTAAACAAGCATTACTTTTAGGTACGGATGCAAGTAGTTCGGGTCAAGTAGGAGACTCGCCCCATCTCCACCCCAAAGGATCAAACTGACTCGCCCCATCTCCACCCCAAAGGATCCTAGTTTGATGGGTGGTGGGCAGGGATGAAGATAAAAGTTGTACTCGTAATGGGTGATGGGGTGGGGGTGGATTTTAGGTTGTACACGCCCCGTCCCATCCCCACCTGCCCTGCCCCATCCCTACAAACCCTACATCTTACCCACTTAAAATATAATTTTTAACAAATCTGATGTTAAAAATTAAAAAAATTCCATAATTAAAAACAAATTATAACTTCATAACATTCATTATAATTTTTCGTATTGTATATGTACTTTTTATATTAGTATTTGAAATTTTATAGGGTATATGAATATTATTTAGTTATTTTCAAATGAGAATTAAATGAATGATGGGGCGGGGAAGGTGGAGATTTGGTGGAGATGGATACCCAAGTGGTTAATGGGGCGGGATGATATTAATTGTGTACATGATGGGGTGAGGATAGGTATGAGTTTCAGACCCACCACGGAGATGGGATGAAAAAGTGAGGCGAGAATGGGGATGAAAATGTCAAAACCCGCTCTGCTCCGCCCCACTTGCATCCCTACTTTTAGGGAGTAGGGGCTAGTGAGAATTGCTTGTTTGTAAGGTAAGTTTCAATTCCACTTCATTAAAACCTAATACTCGGATGTTCGATCGCTCAGGGCCCCAAATAACAATGGCCTCTGATTTATAATACTACTTATTGTTTCCTATAATTAAAAGCAAATGGTACATATATTAGTGGTAAGCTTAACTAAACTGGGTTATAATTAATTTTTCTGCCCGTCCTTGAATACTCCTCCCATAAACCAAAAAAAATAAAAAATTACTACATCTGTTTCCTTCTGGCTACAATTATTAGATATTTTATCTTCCTACTTTATATCAAAATTTTGCAACTAAAAAGAAACGGGTCTCTTTCAAAAAAGAAATGGGATAGTATAAAAACACAACACTAGTACTTTTGGTCCATATTTACCTTTGTGAAAGTATTGGGTCAGACGGTCTGACCAGACAATCTGGTCAGACGGCTGACCCATATAACCAATTATAATAGTGAAAAACTTCGGGAGGCTATAACTTTGCGCTCGGGTGTCGGATTGGGGCATATAATATGTCGAAATTGATTAATTTTTCGAGACGAACACAGCTGCAAATTCTTGAAGGGGATTTGGCCACCGGAAATCGCCAAACGAAGCCTCTAAAGGCCTCAAAATGCAAAAAAAAAAAGTATTTTGTCCAAGTTAGTTACAAAATGTATCGATGTTTTACAATATGTGTCCATGTTTAAACAATATGTGTCCAAGTTTACAAATAGGTGTCCAGGTTTACAAATAGGTGTCCAGGTTTACAAATAGGTATCCAGGGTTAAAAATATGTATCCAGGTTTGTCTAGGTTTGTTCATATTTGTCCAGGTTTGTCCACATTTGTCTAGGTTTATCAACATTAGTCCAGGTTTGCATGTCCAGGTGTGTCCAGATTTATCCAGATTTGTCCATGTTTGTCTAGATTTGTCCATGTTTGTTAAGATTTGTCCAGGTTTGTTTATATTTGTCCAGGTTTTTTCACATTTGTCCAGGTTTGCATGTCCAGGTGTGTCCAAATTTATCCAGATTTGTCCATGTTTGTCTAGATTTGTCCAGGTTTGTTCATATTTGTCCACATTTGTCCAGGTTTACAAAATGTTTCCAGATTTCAAATGTGTCCAGTTCTGTTTCCAGGTTTACAAATGTGTCCAGGTCTACCAATAAATGTCCACGTTTAACAGCATGTGTCCGGATTAAACACATATGTGTTCAGATTCAACAATATGTGTTCAGGTCCAGTGGACTAATATGACAAAAACGTTATTGTCAGACCGGTCTGACACAATACCTTCCCATTACCTTTTTACTTTGACCCGAATTTATGGTTTATACATAAAAGAAAAGTGACTTCTCAGTAGTAATTATTTATTTATGAAGAAAAGTTTCTTAGTAATCTTGAATTATTTTCATTTTCACTATTATCCCCCAATGATTAATACATTCTCAAGCATGTCCTTATGAAAGAAAAAAAATCATTAGTTCGATTAACAATTTTTTAAAATTAAAGTTCAATTTCTTGTACCCAAATATTAACTCGATTTATTTGTCGAAAAAATCTCTCGATTAAAGTTTTGGAATTTACTTTAGCCTTCAATGTTCAAATTTGAGGGCAAAATCAATAAATTAAAGAACCCAAACACATCAGTTTATATGCTATAAAACCTCAAGATTTATGTCTTTATTTCTATAACGGGAAAATGGGATCAAGATTTGGGGGGTCAACGTTGGCCTTAAAGATCAAAATTTGCACTTAACTCTAATAGAATTAACAATTTATTTTTTTATTAGGTCACTGTTGAAGATTATAATTGAGGGTTACTAATGAGAAAAAAATAATAAAAAACCAAAGTTACCATTAAGAAACCCAAAAGGTACAGGTTTAACAATGAGAAACCCAAAAGGTGCAAGATTACCGTTGAGAATTTCTCAAATATAATATAATATACACCTCAGAACGAGAAGATAAGAAATTCTCACATATGCAAGCAGTGAGGTTTGAGCTCATAACCTCAAATCTAGCTAGAAATATTGAATGAATTATACAATGCCCTCAATTTCCACTTTTCCAGTGTAAAAAGAGAACCTTTTACAAATGTTCTTGCTAGAAATATTGGACAACAAAGTCGTCACAAATACAAGTATGCGTGTGAAGTAACAAAATGGGAATACCCCCTAAAAAAATAACAAATACATTGGTGTATGCAATTTCTCTATCAGTGGAATTTTCCCAGAGTGCATTGGAGAGAACTCAGAGAAGTTCTTTTTCAGTTCTCAACCATCTTGCTCAAGGCATTTTTTCCGAATAAATCAACGGATTCATCTGTACAACAACGACAAAATTCCCCCACTCTTCCAGAATGAATCTCAGGGGAAGATGTAAATTCAATGGAGGAAAGCAGCAGCTACAACAAAACCTGTATAGCCTGTTTCAAACACCCGCGACTTCTTTCCAGTTACTATTAGCACCACCCATTCAGCCCAGTTACCTTGTTGTTTAGGGCGTTCACTGAGTTAAAAAACAGGGATGAATTTCCATATTATACATGGAGATATACAAGTTTTGACCCCCATCAATTGAAGGTCTTCTGCCTGAGCAGTAGAGTATGAAGTAAATAATGGCATACTGCATGCTAGGCTGACAGAGGAAAACTTGGCACCTCTGATGGAGGTTTTGTTTCACCCATGCTATTATGATTTGACAAATCAAGGTCCCCACTCCATGATAATGTTCGCCTTGAATTGGGAGCTAGTTGGCCATTGATGTTTACCATGCTACCCATTCCTTTGTCCATGCTTGGATGTCGGTGGATTGATGATAGTGGTGTAACCATTTGAGGAGATGGACTGTTGCTATTTACCATATTACCCATTCCTTTGCCCATAGTTGGATGTCCATGGATAGTTGATTGTGGTGTGATCATTTGAGGAGATGAAAATGAATTATGGCTACTAGATGTGATCATTTCGTGATCTGCAACAACAGTTTGCTGTGCACTTGGGCTATAATCGGTTGCTTGTCCTCCAGTTACTGGAGTCGGAATGAAAATCTTGGGATTGCCAACAGCGGGTTTCATAGCTGGAACTACAGGTGATGGTGACTGGAATGAATTCACTGGAGTTCCGCCACCTTTGTTAAATGTATCCACGTACCTAAAAGAGTCATGACAGATAATAAGTTCCAACAGTGATACGAAATTGTACAGTTTATCCAGTTGTAAGAAAAGAAAGCATAAGAAAAGCATCTATTAGAAGATTTTAAAGAGAAAGGAAGGTAATTATTGCAATAAAAGGTGAGAAACATTGAAACAACAATTAACCACTTTGGTTAAAGAGGCAGAAAGAGAATGCTAACAGAAATAGGGCTCGTAAGAAACATAGATGAATAAGGCTCTCAACCCTATGTAATTATCCACTTGGTAGCCTAGTTAAACTCATTCACAGATAAAGAAAAATTACCTTGCACGAACACCCATTCGACCACGAGCTGAAAAATGGTTTGTGCCAGATGGAATGGGTGGTAAATCAGTATTCTTGCCATTAGAATTAGCGTGCTTGAGTTCAGAATCCCCACTTGCATAAATGGTAGCATTGAAAGGTTCGTCTTTTCTGTCATGATTTGGCATTCCATTCATGAATGCAGTAGTTGTTGGAGGTGGAGCCAAGGTCATTTCCTCAGCTTGGGGCTCAGCACCTTCCTCAACCCAGCGCTTTAGATTTTCATCATAAATAAACTTGTTTGTTTCTCCCAATTTGGCCTGCAGTCAGGGAACGGGCAAAGAGAAATTAAGGTATATAAAACAGGACCAGGCAAATCTAAGCACATCATGAATATTAACTACATCAATCGATATGAAAGTTGGAAATTAGAATATTTTATCAAAAGAAAAAGCCCACTCTGACTTGCCTGACGATCAGAACGAGATTTAAGCACCAAGCCAACAGTCTTCTGGAATATCTGTGAGCCAAATCGACCAAAGCGGAAGGAACTTCCTGAGAGTGATGCATTATCATGTGGACTAGATGAGCTTGATTTTGGCGATTCATCCTGAAAAATTCAAAAGACAAAAATTAGAGCAGATCAACATAAGAGTCACAGATAAAAGTGAAACGATAGCATGACGGCGTTCATGTCTATCACTCATATGCATCAAGGATGCACGGACACACCTCCAACCTGCCGTACCCCGTGTCCGACACCGACACGACACCGACACCCGTTGGACACACGTACCCACATTGAACTAACTGATTAAGCTTACTCAAGTATCCCATGACTTTTGAGCTATTTTTCTTGCTTTAATTGGTCATATCTTATATGTTTTGAATAATTTATATAGTGAATAACTATATTATCATCACCAAATTTGATATTTAACTCAGTGTTGTATTAAATTTATGTTGAAATTTATAGATTCTCTTATTGTATTCTTTCACGTACCCGTATCCTTAATTTTTTCAGTGGCGTTTTCCCGTACCCGTATTGTGTCCGTACCCGTATCCATATTCGTTTTAGTACAACCTAGATATGCATGGCATACTCTTTGTGCAGCCACAGTCATAAAATTATATTATAGTCCAGGTAAAAAAATACCAGGCATTAACAGGTGTAACCCTCACTCTAATTGAAGGCAATACAGCAGAAAGGGCCAACTGTCCCCACCCCACGAGGGCACCAGCCACCAGCAACCATGGTTGGTACTATTTTCCACTCTAGTCCCAAATTTAGAATTTTTTTTGTTTGCTAGCAAGAGTAAAGATATTCATTGCAACACAAAACCAACAATACAGTTCCTTCCATCAAGCATGAACAAACCATCTAGGATGGACCCTCCCAAATTTAGAATTGTTAACTAAAAAAATTAACCTTCCACTTTTGGGTCACTGTTGTGCGTAATCTTTCAGAACAGTTTTATATTTTTTATAATGTAGGCCTAAATCTTTGTGTCTTAATTTGTCCCTTTCTTTTTCAACAATTAACCATGTCACGCTTTGCTCTACCAAACCAGAACTAAACCTTAATAAAGCAACGTACAGGATCAGACATAGGCTCAACAAAACAACAGTCAACCCCTGAACATTTATCTTTCGGTCCTGACCTAAATATCATCAATGACCATTACTCAATTTACTTATTGCATACACGTTTGAAGAATAAACATTGACATAAAACCACGAAACAGCTTATTTGATGTTACTCAAACTGAGGCCTTACCAAAAACACATTATGAAGTTAACTGTTAACATACTTCTCTCAACTCTCTTTTCAATTTCTTCTACATAATATATATTTTGACATTTCATGACCTCATACATTCTCACTTTCAATACTTTTTTGTGGCTTCCAATATAGTGTATTATACATCCATATTTCTAGTTCAGGCTGTATTAGTTTAGGCAAGCCTAGGATTTACATCTTGCACATTCTCAAAGGAAAATAATGTTGTAATAGAACGATTTGAAGAAACCTATTAGAATAAAAAGGAAAACAATGCTCTGGTTTGACACATTGGCTACAGAAAATTGGAAGCTTAAACATGCAACAGTTGGTCTTTTTTAACATATTCAAGCAACTAAAAGCAGTAATCCTAAAATAGCAAAATCTTATAGTTCCCAAGTCATTTGTGTTCAATCCTAAATTCCTAAGGACCAACTAATCTATTGAAGGTATGACCCCCTCCCAAACAATCATGTAAAAAAAGCTACTCCGTATAAAACAATAAATTAGTTACTCCTCTGTTTCGCATTGTTGGTAACATTTGGTATTTTGCAAGGTTATTTAGGTAAATAGATGGTGAGGTTGGTAATATGTTTTTTAATTAAAAGTGTTAAAATCAAAACATCAATTAATGATGATGATAAGTTATTGCGATAAAAACTTGAGTCTACCCACCAGGTTAACTACCCACCACTGATAAAGAGTTGTTGAGGGCATTGAAAATAGTCTCACTCAATATAAGTAATATTATTTTAATGCTCTATATTAGTAGTGGGTTGTCAAACCGGTGGCCGGTGGGTACATGTAGCAATGTCCCCCTATCAATTAAAGACCACCATGACAATCACAATTACGAAATACTAACCATATCAAATTATTAAAGACCAATAAGAATGCTATATATAAATAAAAAGATTCTACACATAACCAAAAAAAGGAAGCACCCGAAACGGAGTGCAAAACTAACAAATTAAAACGGAGGGAGTATGATCCAGTAGCAGTGAAAAATTCTCAAGATAAAACTCAATTTAGTACAGATATATATGAATTATGAAGAGTCTACCTTTCTGGGCGTTCTACCAAAGTCAGGCTCTGACATGCTTCGATTATGCAATGACTTACGATTATTGCCTTCCGCAGAGGCAGATGTCATCAATGAAGACATAGCCATAGTGGACTGACTAGTAGACACCCTTGGCCCCCTTAACTGATGATCATGCTCACTGTGTTGACCATAACTGTGTGGTGTTGAAGGTGTTGGTGGTGGTAAGCCTCCAACTACCCGATGAGCAGTATTATCAAATAAGTTAAGCAATTTACCCACCAGTTTTGCTCCAGAAAAATTGGTCGTATAACCACCCTGCAAATAAAGTAATCAATACCATTCTGAGAGTGACGCAAATTAAAAGATATTAGAGAAACATACCTGCTGATGGATTTTTATACGCTCTTCAAAAGAAGATACCATATGTCTGCATGCATCAACTTCTGGTGATCTACCATTTTTTAATGACTTCATAACTGCTTGACAGTATCTGAACAAATGCTATAATTTTATTACAGAGTATTTAAAGATGAGATGTCTTAAGTATGTAGCAGTAACAGAACAGTGTGCAATCTTAACCCTGAGGCATCTATCTATTTATATTTATACTATATACTAAAAGGACAACCGCTAAAAATAATTTTCCCTCCTAAACTCTCTCTCTTCCCTCCTAAAACCCCTTCTACTCGATAGGATAACATTAAAAATGGATAATGATTTTCTTTTTAAATGAATTATAATTAATATTATTGTTTTAAGCATTGTTATAGTCAAACTTAATAAAAATTAAAATACCACTTATCTTTTTTTTTTGACGAGAAATACCACTTATCTTTTATGTTCATTTTCTTAAGATAATTTTAAAAAAAGAAGAAAATTACATTCTGTTTTTAAAAATACCACTAACTTATTCTGTAATAATATAAATAAAAGACAAACAACTAAAATAAGTTATCTATCTAAGCTTTATATTAAATTGTGTAGATAAAATAAAACTCTTCATTAATATCTAAATACATTAGTTAAATAAACCGAGCATTTGCTCGGGTATTACCTAGTCAAAAGAATATTCTTTCATCACTCTCAAAATCTTTTTTGTTTCCCACTACGACAAGGAGTGTTCACAAAACTAAGAACCAATACTATCAAAGAAAGGTCAAACTAGCCATTCACCTTAGTTCACATAATCACATATATTTACGTCTTCATGCATAGACCATAGAACACATTATTTTATCTGGGGATAATAAAAAATTATCACGGCCGGGGTACTCTACATTTTCTCCACTCTAAAGTCTAAAACCAAAGGTTTGCACTGAAACTTTTTTTTTACAAGGTTTTATTTGCTTTTACATAGCAAGCGGAGCATACATCTGACCAACTACGGAAAGAATGGGATTGAACATATACCGCAATCACTTACATAACAAACACAAAGAGAAGTTAAGATAAACTTAACAAATATCAACCCGGAAAAACTTGTTCGAAAGTAAACAAAACTGGCTTTTGTAGGACTGTAGGTCATAGGTTCAAAGCTTCAATAGTAAAACAAGAACTTAGAGGAACATTATATCAAGGATTTGAACATTGAAACCTCTAGATTTGATTCCAGATCAAGATCAGAATTTATCACACCAAAAAATTTTTTTAAAAAAAAGTCTAGTATGTTACTAAATGAAGATAGGAATCAGAATGTTTAAGAGTAAATATTGTATAAAACTATAACGACCCGTTTGGTAGCCGGTCGTAAATGGAGGTAATGGGAATGAATTTATAACTAAATTTGAAAGGAAAATCAAAATTCATTCCCATAGTGGTGCTAGCTTGACTCCAATTTATCTAATTTTCTTCAAAAATATCCATTCCCATCTAATACCACCCTTCCACATGGTAATGGATGGTAATGAAAAATAAGAAGAAATTTCAAAATTGGAAATGAAAATTGTGTTTTCCATGGGGATTATGAAGTTTTCTTTAACAAATTACACTTTAAATCTATTACCATTACAACAATTTATTACCAACAAGCAAACGGGCCGTCAAAGTTATTTGATAAATTTGGAGATCATGTTCCCCTTTAGAAATTAGGAACAGGAAACTTGAAGAGCAAGATTAAGATGGCAATTTATCTGTTCATACTATATTTCTCCTCCACCTAAACTGATATACTACCTCCGTTAATTATTATGTGCAACGATTAGACACTTTTCCTCTCTACTTTATGTCACATCGTTGCAGATAATAATTAATGGATGTAGTACAAAAATTCATTCAATTTTTTCCCCTTGTGTGATCAAGTACTATATCTACCAAGCTTAAAATCTCCACTAATGTTAGACTCAAACCCAATCCGACGGACTTGTTTGACAGGCCTATGGTAACGGAATTCAAAATTTAATTATATTATAAACTTAATATGTATATAACTAAAAGGATTTTTTGTCCAAAACTACCTTAGTTACACCATTCTTTGCAAAAAAACACCTTACAAAAATTGGTGAAAAACTACCTTGATTAGCTATTTTTTTGTTGGCCAACCTTGTTTGATTTTGATTTTCCGACAAGCATACGTCATGTGCAAGGAACATGTGTGCTTTTTGGGTACTGATTTGCGTTAAATGCTGGCGTGCTGAAAATTTTTTGCAAGGTTAAAGTTTTAGGGGTCATTTTAGCCCTTTATGGGTCAAATTTAAGGTCTAAATTGCAAATAACGACCAGATTGCCTCGACTTTCGTGCAAAAAAATTGCCCTGTTAAAATTTTAGGGTTCATTTTAACCTTTTATTGGTCAAATTTGGGAGTTGAAATTTTTTAAGCACGCAAATTGAGACAAATTTGGGCATTATTTGCAATTTTGTCCTCAAATTTGATTCATAAAGGGGTAAAATTAACCTAACGGTTCGTTTGGTTGTTAGTAATAAATTGTGGTAATGGTAATGAATTTATAATGTAATTTTGCTAAGGAGGAACTTTATAATCCCCATCAAAAACAAATTTTCATTCCCAAGCTTCAATTTTCTTCTCATTTTTCATTCCTATCCATTACCATTGGGGAGGGTGGTATTTGATGGGAATAGATATTTGTGAAGAAAATTAGATAAATTGGAGCTAAGCTAGCACCACCATGGGAATGGATTTTGATTCCCCTTCTAAATTTAGTTATAAATTCATTCCCATTACCATCATTTATAACCGGTTACCAAACGGGTCGTAAAAAATTTAATCATGTAAATCTTTTATGCACACAAGCAATGAACGCAAATCAAGACCCAATCTATACCCAAAAAAATGAAGATGTGCCGTGCACATGCCGTCTACTCACCAGAATATCAAGAGTCTAACACCAGAAAATCAAACAAGGTAATGGTCAACAAAAAAATTACTAATCAAGGTAGTTGTTCATCAATTTTTGTAACTAAGTTGGTTTTGGACAAAAAATCCTAAATAAAATAAACAAAATAAAGTACGTTTACAGTAGAAACAGTAACAATAATACACACAGGGAAAAAATACTGTTACTTTACAAACCAGCTTAAGAATAAGTGAGAAGTTCTTAAAATATATTAAGAATAACTATATTTGGGTATAAAGTAATAATTTGTAAGAGTATTTTCATCTCCTTCAACTAAATAAGTGATTTGAAAAAGAAGAAAATATTCAACCCTTCTTTATTTTGACCTTGGTGAGGATTTGAGTAATTTTGTCTATCGTTGTTTTATAATGTATTGATATTGTTGCGCCAATATTTTTTTATGCATTCTTGAAAATGTGTGTGGTAAAATATTTTATCTGCTCTCTTATTCGAGTTTAGGTATTACAAAGGATCACATGTACCTACTCAATTGTGTCACAATGTTGTTTCCTCCAAGCCATCTCAATTGAGTAGGTACATGTGATCCTACGTAATACCAAAACCCGAACAAAACAGCAGATAAAATATTTTACCACACATTTTCAGGAATGCATAAAAAAAAAATATTTGCACAACAATATCAATACATTTTAAAACAACGACATGCAAAATTACTCAAATTCTATTCCCTTCCCAAATCTTCACCAAGATCAAAATAACGAAGGGCTAAATTTATTTTTTTTCAAATCACTTGTTTAGTTTAAGGAGATGAAAATACTCTTAGAAATTGTGACTTTATACCAAAATATAGTTATTCTTAATATACTCTTAGAGACATAGAAACAATAACAATAATAGACAAGTAGATAAAGCTGTGAGAAAACAAATTTACAAACCAGCTTTATGATATGTTACTTTTAAGATACAGCAGAATTGTTCACAAACAAAAGAGACCAAATTTATCATAATTTTGTTGATGCTCAAATGACCCCTGACCAGCAGACCCAGCATCCATAGTTAAATAGGTTAAAAAAAAACTTATTAGTTGTTATCAGCAGTGCAATACATATAATATATACAAGTATAAACTTTTTTTTTTTTTTTTTTGGGGGGGGGGGGGCTCAACATTAGAAATATATGAAAATTAAATTAAACTGTACACAACACTTACTTGAGAGAATCTGATAGTTTTCCAACTTCAGCCAACATGCAAGCATATAGAAACTTGTATGGCTGAAATGGAAGCAGAACAAACTGGGAATTTCCAAGCACTTTAGCATATTCATACAATTCTGTTCTCTGTAAAATAAAATTAAAAAAAAAACTCAGTGATGCTGCACAAAGGACCTTAGGGTATAAAATATACTCCTGAAAAAAATGTGTCGCAATCCCAACCCCTCAAATTATTTACATTGCATACCCACAAGCCCGCAATTGTATCAGATTGGGTATGTTGAAATATAGTAAAATCAGATAGAGATTTTAGTTCACTACATAAACCACCATACCCCATCTCAACCCCCACCCCCCCACCCACCCCCCCCACACACACAAAAAAAGAGAGAAAAAAAAAGGGATGTGGAGAAGTGGGAAAAAAATCGAGTGTTGAGATCACATTAGGCCAATGTATAATCATGAATTGAGATAAAATGGGGTATAGGCCTAATCATGCTATCATGGATTCATGAGCTAATATCTTTCCTTAGCTTGAGTATATGCATGTAAATTTTCCTAGCACAAGGGAAACAAAGTAGAATGAGAGAAATTGACATATTTTGACTATCAAATAGTTATAGAAACCTGAATGGCCTGAGGACTTGAAAAGGTTCTTGGATATTTTAGATGATCTGCACCAACAAGACAAAGTCTTGCACTCTCCGAATATGATTCCATGTTAGCTTCAGCAACTAAATAACAGATATGCGCTGCCATAGCCTGCATGGCAAGGATATTTTACACAAGTGTCAAAGGCAAACTCTAGCCACGATGCTATAAAAGATACATATCATGATATCAATGTATAGATTATTTTTTTGGTTGAACAAGATAAAAAAAACAGGCAAAACAGAGCCTTTGTATTATTCACCACCACACAATTCACAAATGCAGCATCTGGTATTTTGCTCCTTTCAGTCATCAGCATGCAAGCAATGCAAAATGAAAAAAAAAAGAAGAAAATTACTCTACACCATACCTCACTCCTCTCTCTCCAGAGGCAATCACCAAGGTGAGTTATTACAAGCTCATCACCTTTTGTCCTGTTAGCACTTATAATAGCTAGATTCTCTTCCCATTCCTCTAGCATACAACCAGGTCCAACCTGTAGAAGTGTAATTACAAAAACACCAACTATTAGAAGAGAGAAATTTGGCAACAGATAACAAAGTAACACAAGATATAGCAATTAGCAAATTCAAATAAATCCTAGAATTCCTTAATAGGAATCTGAAACACAAGCATTTCAAAGAAAAATCTCACACATAGGTGATTGCTGCCTTTATATTACTAGAACACATATGAATAGCTACAGAAAAAGATAGCAAAAGTACCCATGAAGACTGAGAAACATTCATTCCAGTTTGTGGGTTGCTTGAAATGTTATTGGAGAATACTTCAGCAGGTTGTCCAGCAATTAAGAGACACAAAGTCCTCAGCGGAGAACCAGCTAACAACTGATGAAGAGCCATTTGCTTCACGGTTTCACCATAAAACTGCAAGGGTTAAATAGAACACAAGTCATATTACATGATTTAAAACTTAATCAATTGACTCCGATCTTGTCACTGATTTTAGTAAGAAGCTGTAGCCCTAATCACCTGTTCTCCCATTAAACTGGCAATAACAATAGCTGGTCCCCATAAATGACCATTTTGTGCACATTGTAGAGCCTCCAACCTTCTACCAGAAACAAGAAGCATTTGGACCTCTTCAGCCGTTGCCTGAAGCAAAACAAATAAGCCGAAATGCCACAGTGATAGTCACTAATTCACTACATAAGAACGCATAACCAGAACGAGAGATGATATGCCTGTATTTGTTCTTCAGAAGCCATTTTCTGCAAGCAGTGGGAAGGGGCACTGAACTGTGCAATATTTCTCTTTGAGGATGAAAAAAGTTTTGCCAATGCTGACTCTGGGCAGTCATTTTCCTAGTAAAAATAAATAAATAAGACACAAACTAAATACTTAGAGTAACTCAGGCAACATCTATTCTTTCGATAACCTATGATTAACGAAATTCCAATGACTTGATATTTGATTTACACCTTAATATGATAAAAATCTTGATAACATGTGACTACGATTATGAAATTCAAATATCCCTTTATATCAAACAAATTAGCTTTCAAAGCAGATGATTTAAAAATGTCAACAAACAAAAGTCACAATGGTATGTTGAACAACATTGAGACCTCCAGGTATTGGAAAAATATATAAATGGGATTTGGTAAAAGATATGAGTATGACTAAATTATTAAGACAGGTCCAAAGCAAACTTCCACAGCTGAACAAAAATCTACCCACCACAAGTTGATCTATCTACGCCTTTTTTTTTTACTTGCAAGTTAGGTTTAATATTTCACAGTACGAGGTCAGATAACAGTATAACACAAACACTCTGCTTGTTAAGAAACTCAAGCCAAGAGCTTAATCATAAGGCAACGGCCTATCTCCACTATCAAAAACTCAATTTATCCATAATAATTGGTTTACACCTTAGATTGACGATTTGACCGTAACAAAACATTATAGTGCCATGACCTGAGTGACTTACACACACACCAAAATTGCAAGTTATAAAACTTAAAACATAAGACATAACTCAAAGAACCCACAATAGTTGAGCAGAAGCTAATACAGCATAGTGCCATAGTGTATAACGCCCAAGTTTGGCCGATGGCTAAGTTAGCTCACTACAACAGAAAATAGCTAAAATTTCAGATAAATTGCTGAGTCTCAGTGAACACAGTTTCCAGACATTCTTATTATTAGGAAGTCATCAACGAAGAAGAATTATATTCTCCTTAGGTCCATAGAATTATTAAACAAGAATATGTTAATCTGAAAAAGGTTGGAAGCAGAACTTTGCAAGATGGAAATTTTATTATCATGCTAATTCTTCAGATATGTCAGGAAAAAAAATGCAGAAATACAGTACTGGAAACAAGACGCTACCTTTGAACCATGGTCAGTCCCATAAGCTGATCGTAGTTTCCCATAATATTGACATGCTATTTTTAACAAAGAAAGAAGCATTTTTAAAACTTCTCTTTTCCTGTGGTCTGAATCTGGAGTATTGCAATTTGCTATCATGTCATCAAACCATTTATTCAACTCTTTGCTTCCCACATTGCCTGAAAACAGTGGACCTGAGAATGATTGCTGGCACAGAATATGAATATAATCACAATTCCCAGATCCTACATCTGATCCATCATTTTTCTGCATGGCAACTTCTACCACATTGAGAATATTGATCACACCTCCTGCTGAGTCCTTCACATCAATCAAAAACAACCTTAAGGGCCGGTATGGAAAAGACGAAAAAAGGAAACAAATCTCTACAAAGAACCTATTCGACTCTTCTATCTTTATGCTAACCTTCGGTCAGATAAATTTTATCATTTCTTTTATCACCTAGGACTCTAGGAGGTAATTGGTTTAGATAATTTGAAGACAGGTCTAATAGGTATAATAAATTATAATCTAGTCCAATCATGGCTAATAAATCTTAATTGTTTCTTAGAATCGGGTCTAATAAGTTTCAATAAGGTGTATCAAGTCAAATAAGTTCAAGGGTTATAAGGTAAACAGACCACACACCAAATGGTACAACAAAGATCAATATTTGACTTAGAAAAATCATAAGGCCTTTACCTGGTTTGTGTATGCTGGTTGTGCACGCAAACTACTCTGATCCTTCATGACCATGAGTTTTCCACCAAAACCAAAGGAGACAAGAGCATGATAAGGTCGCCCATCTGGTGATCTCCCCTCAATGGAAGAATAAGTTACTCTGCTATTTTGGAGTGGTGGCTGTGCAAAATGCAGACCATTTGGATCATTAAAACCAGCACAAGAAAACTGCTGGTCAAGCTCTTTACCATGATTGTTGTGCTGCACAGTATTTTCAACAGAAGCAAAGTTTTGAAATCCAGTATTACTAACAGTGGGAAGAGTGTTGAACCCATTACTGTTGTCAAAAAACTGTCTTGATTCATCATATACAAATGAGTTCCCATATGGTGATGCAGCAACTGTTCTACGGTCTGGCGAGTAACTAACTGCACCGTTTGACATAAATCCACTTCCATATTGCATGCTATCAGTTAAGCTAGAGGCCTTACTCCTACCAGGTTGTGCAATATTCCCGGAGCCTGTCCAATTCATGGGCTGGCTTAATTGGTAAGAACGATGATTAACTTGTTCCCTGTGACCATATATTATATTTTGATCTGGGAAGTAATTCATAGTACACGCACTCTCATATGGCAGTTGCTGGTTATCCAAGCTAGCTGACTGATTGATCGATGAAGTATAGGTCTCTAAAGGTTTCCATTCCAATGCAATTGTATCATAGTACCAGCCAGGATACTGTGGATCAAACACCATGTTTGCAGGATACTCTGTGTTCCCATATGCAGCCTGATTCCAATACGATAAGGTGCCTGCTGTATGTTCCTCGCTCATACTTCCACGCACTGATTGAGCCGTATGTTGAAGATAATGAGCATGTGCCGGATCGACAGTAGCTCCCTCACATGTTGTTTGATAATTTGCTTTATAGTACTCTACATTATTTACTGCTGCATCAAAACTATCTAACTGATGCCACTGTCCAGTATTCGAGTCATATCTCCAACCAGGATAAAGGCCTTCCCAATATTGAATGCTATTTTGGTCTTGCATCTCTCCTTTATACTCCATAGATGAAGCATGCTGCATATTTTCTCCATTTTGCTCAAAACTAAATGAACTCGAACAGGTAGGCTGAGTAGATGAAACACCATCTAAGGTGTCTGGCACAACTGTAAGAGAACCATCCAATTCAGCAAAAGGATTGTCCGAATCATCTCCTAGTTGATTAAAAAGATCGGCGTATGAAGCCTCTTGTATACCACCACTAAATACACTCCGTTGAACTTCTTTGATTCCCCCAATAGCATTTGTACTATTGCCACTCATCTTTGAGTCAAACTCACTTCTCACCCCAACACCATGATTACTAGACTCTCCATTGATGTCACCTTCGTCCCCAACACCAAAATCTTCCACCTTACTGTCATCAAGTTTACGTGAATCAACATCATTATTGCCACTCTTTTCACTACAAACCCCTTCAACACTATCTACATTACCAGTACCCTCTACAGCATTACTAACCTCATCAACAATCAAATTCGCAAATGCTTGCTCGACATTACTCCCGTCATTACTTGAAAGATTAGGTTCACATCCAACACCATCAACATTATCATCCACCAAATTATCGAAAAAATCCTCATCCGTCTGATCCTCCATTGGCAAAGGAGACAATACCATCGATCGAATTCTGACTAATCCTTAAACTCCTATGACAAGTTCAAATCCTTACACAACCACGCCTAATTACCTTCTACCACGAGAAATTAAGCTACATTATCCATGATGACCACAAATTCACAAAAAAAAAAAAAAAAATAACGCAGAATATTACAATTGCAATTTACAACAACGCAGGATCTAGGGTTTGCTACAGCGGTATTGGGAAAAAATAATGCAATCAAATAAAAATGTGATATAGAAACTAAAATAATGATCAGAATATAGACTGCAAATATGATAATATCAGAGATTCAGTAGCTCACCGGATCGAAAATTAAGATCTGAAGATGAATCCAATGGGAAAAAGAGGGAAATTGACAGCGAGAGACGTTGATGGAAAAGACAAATGCTCGTAGTTGATGTAATGTAAATTATGTAAGTACTACTGCATTACACATTTACATACCATGAAATAAAATTGGCAATAGGGCCAATAGCCGACAAGATCACCGCACCCATGACCCACTGGAAAGAACGTGAAATTTTATTTTATGTTATTTTTGGAATACGAAAATTTTGTACACAAAATTTGTTAAGATACATAAGTGCAAGCCAATATGTTCGATTTTTTGGAGGACGAAGTCATACCCTAGTAGTTAGGGCTTCAGAATTCCAGGCACAAGATCCTGGATTCGATTTTCACCGCACGCATTTGTGAGGATTCCTTATTATCCCCTTACAGATGCGTGGGTATTCCACACATTATCCTACAAAAATATATATATATATATGTTCGATTTCTGGAGAATGAAGTCATAGCCCATAGATTAGGGCTTTAGAATTCCAGGCACGGGATCCTGGGTTCGATTCCTTATTATCCCCTTACAGATACGTGTGTTGGCTAAAATTGGGTCGGATGACCAGCAGTAGGGCCGATTCCAAGGCCTAATATCCCACACATTATTCTATTAAAAAATATATATATATGTTCGATTTCTGAACATTATCCTATAAAAAAAAATGAGACAATCAAGTCATAGCCCAGTGGTTAGGGCTTTAGAATTCCAGGCACGAGGTTCTGGATTCGGGTTCGGTTCTAAGGCCTAATATCTCACACATTATCCTTAAAAAATATATATAATTCGGCCGAACTATTATCCATTGACGCCCTGGCCACAAAGAGTTCAAACACCAAATGAAAAAAAAAACAAGAACTTTTTATTACTGTGGGTTTGTTAAAGATTAAAGAAAGTTTAATATGTAACTTATTTTTACTAGATTAATCTATTAGCAAAAGAGGAAAAAAAAGACACGTATGGTGAGAGAGAAGAGATATGGCGAAAGAAAAAAGAAAGAAAGATAAACGGTGAGAGAAGAGAGATATGGCAAAAAAAAAAAATTAAAGTTCTACGTACAACCGAACGTATAATATATCCTCCTGAGTATAGTTTGGGCCAAAAACTAGTTAAGAATAATTTAGAAAAATATTTTGTGTTTCAAGATTCGAAACAGAAATACAAAAGAAAATAGTTGTCGCCTCAAGTAGAGGCTTCTTGTCCTCATGCTTAAAGTCCAAATAAGGCCCAATAAGAAAGTGTACGACTTATCCATATTAATTGCTAGTTTGAAGGTGACTCATAATTAAGGGGGAGTGTTGAGGGTATATATATCCCACATGTGTCCCATATTGAAAAATTAGAGAAATGATGACTAATGTCTATAATATATAAGTTTGATGGTTACTCCTTATATTACTAATTACTAATTACTAATTTGATTTATAATGAAACCCCGCCAAGCTTGGGTATGGTCAGACTCTTCTCCGGCCTATCCCTACGACAAAGACTTGTTGTCCAACTAAACGATCACTAAAATGGGCATCTCTAGCAACTTAACAAGGAGACCTTTTTTTTAGCTTATTAGGAAAGAATTTGAAAAGAGAAAATATATTTTACTAATCTCCTCTCTAGTCTATATAAGTTAATTAGTTTGCGATAGATTATATAATATATGGTCATCTCGACTAAAAGCTTAAGCTAATAGTTAGGGCCTAAAAATATGCTATATACTCTATCAGTTTGATAAAAAAAAAATCTTTGTTTTGATCTAGGGGTTGGGGGTGGGAACATGGGGTGAGGTTGGGTGATGGGGGTTTGAAAAGGTGGCTAGAAATGAAAGTGCAAGTACTTAGTATTTAAATATGCTAAGTGAACTTATATATTAATCAACGTAAAAAAACGGACATTGCTACACCTACCCACCAGCCCACCAGGTTGACAACCCACTACTAATAAAGCAATTAAATAATATTATTACTTATTTTAAATGAGAATCTATTATCAATGTCTTCAATATCTATTTATTAGTAGTGGGTATACTAAATTTTTAAAAAAAAAACCGCTAATGTTAGATTGTATTCATCAACATAGATAGTTGGCTGGCTACCCATTGGTAGTTAGTACGTAACTCATAAAGTGGGAATAAAAAATTAAAAAGAGTGATTATAGATGTTTGACTTTTTCTTTGATTTTCTGACTATTATTCCATTGGCTTGTTTTGCCAATGTCAATAAGTTGATAAAAACATTACATTGTCCACTTCTCGCATTTTAATTTATTTAAGCATTAACAAGTCAACAACAAAAAAAAAAAATTGATAAATGATAAATCTAGCCCATATGTCTATGTTTATAATGAATCAAAAGTGATAATATTTGATAAAATTAAGCGTTTATTGCATTAATTTGTGCATAATTTTACCATGCATTTTAAAATTATTTACATTTTAAAAATTATAATAATGTCTTGTACATAATTCTAAGGACTAAAAATTACAAATAAAATTTTATTTTTAAATATCTCTTAATAATAATGTATTTAAAATAATATAAAAAGTATCACCTTTTGTCTCTTATTGTATCCCCACCTCCGTTAGTTACTTATTAGATAAATAAATTATTCAGTCGCGTTATTAAAATCAGATTTTTTTAGGTTTGAGAGAAAATTGAAAAGGTATAAAGCAATGAACTTATTTTTTTTTTTATCAAAATATCAATAATCAACAATATAGGTGTCTTTCCGTGTCTATCCGGTGTGTAATTTTTTTCCTAAATAAACGTACGAGCAACATTACAAACATTACTAACAAATTAAATGAAACGGAAAGAGTATAAGACTCTTCTTAGTTACAACTTCTCTTCCCTTACCGACCTAATATTTCAAACATAACTAACATTATGAAAATAAGGAAGTAGAATTTGTTGTTTGAGTCCTTTATTTACATGACTAAATTTCATGATGATATCTAGTTTTCCTTGTCATTAAAATCATACACCTAGGTACAGTATATGTACACCCGTATTTATATTTTGCTCATTTAATATGCAATTTTAAAAAAATATCAATAATATAGGAAAGTAATTGATCAATCTGATATAATTTGGTAAGCAAAGCGACATATTAAATTTCAGCTTCTCTTTATAATTATCGGGTTAGCATGGAAGAATATAATGCAACTAGCTAGCAGTCTTTAGTGTATATATGGACCAAACTTTAATTATAATTATTGATTATATTCGGTGATCACGCATATTTCTTATTCCAACTGATCTACTTATAATTCATGTGTTGACTGTACTAGTGCGTGGAGTGGTGGTTAATTTAATAATCCCTCTTTTATTAGGAAAATAATTAGGAAAAATTCATATGAATAATCTCAACTATTGGAGTTCTTCCAATATTAATCCCAACTATAGGTTATTATACTATAATCCAAACTGAGGGGGTAGTTTTATGATATTAGTCCATACTAACTTTTGACCGGCTCCGATTTCCTTCGTAGAAAAGAGGCACTACTACAAAACAAGCCTATTGCAACATTTGGTGTGCAACACTTTTTAAATGTGTTGCAATTTTTAGTAAGCAAAGAAAACATGCAACACTTTTGGAGAAAGTGTTGCCTTAGATTCTATATTGCAACACTTTCCCAAAACGTTACATTTATATCTAGTATATGCAACACTAATAGCAACGTGTTGTAAATAATGTTGCAAATTAAAATTTGAGGATGATTTAAATGTTGGGTGGAATAATTGATTTAGAGTGGTAAGCTTCGTCTTTTTCTATTTAATCGTAACTCAACCATCGTCTTATATGTTTAAAACTCTCACTCCTTGTCTTTCTAGCAATTAATTTGGGATTGAAATGGAGAAGAGATGCTTATAAGTTATAATAGTTTGTTATTGTCTAAATCCATGAATTTGGGTCAGTCGTCTGACCGTAAGTATTTGGTCAGACGGTCTGACCCAATACTTTCTCTTAATAATATATGCAAATATTTTTTGATATGAGGGAAGAGAAGGTAACATTAAACTTTTGAATGGTTAGTATTAGAGTTTGGGGGTACCATATGTAACTGAATGATAGAATCTAAGGTAATACCATACCTTCATGCTTAATTTAGTCTTTGCTAAGACGAATAGACGATGGTGTAAAAAAAAAATTGGATTCATAAATGTATTCATTAGCTTCTTTCGGCTCAAGTATTCTATGATGTAAATTATATTTATTAATAAAATATTTATTATCATATATGTTGTCTATTTTATTTTAGTGTTGCAACTATCTAGGTGCAAAAAAAGTGTTGCATATGGTCAAATAAATGTTGCAGGCATATAAATACAATTTGCAAACAAAGTGTTGCAATTCACTAAACATGCGTTGCAAATTGGTTGCATTAAAATCTCAAAAGTGTTGCATATGAATGACAAAAATGTTGCAATTTTGATTTTTAAAAAAAATTAAAGTGTTGCATATAAAAGAAAAAATGTTGCCTAAAGTGTTGCATACAAAAAAGCGTTGCATTTGACATATTAAGCAACACTTTTATAAAGCGTTGCAATAACCCCATATAAGTGTTGCACTAAGCTAATGCAACAAACTTTTTGAAATACTTTAAAAAGTGTTGCATTTGCTTTTATGCAACATCTTTATGCCCTATAGCAACACTAATGAAGTGTTGCTATAGCTTAGTTTTGTAGTAGTGATGAAAGATAACGAATACTTTATGAATTGGTGACCGATTACAACAGGTTAAATAAGTCAATGGACTAATATCATAAAACAATCCCAAAGTTTGGATTATACTGTAATAACTAATAGTTGGGATTAATATTGAAAGATGTCCAATAGTTGGGATTATTTATATGAAATTTTCCAAATAATTAAGGATTATATAAAATTACAATATAATTTTTAGTTAAATTATGTATTTTCAAATTTTTACTATTTTAGAATTTATTTTAGAAATTTATATGTTAGCATTACCCTTGTATTTATTTATTGATGAGTGTTTTCTTCGGCGAAAACTCTTAATTTATTTATTCAGCTAGCGCATATCCTCAATTAATAAATATTAATTTATCCAGTACAATTCAACAATAATAATTTAGGTAAATTATTCACTAATATTAGATATTAATGCACATTGGAATATACAACTCAACAATATATTAGTTATGTTTTCTTAGGCGAAAACATGCCATGGAATACAACGTTGCAATAACACGAAGTGGAATACAACTCAGTAATAACAATTGTCTATTAGTAGCGTGTGATCTATCTAATAGGTAGATGTAGGTAGTCATCTCAGTCTGTTTAGTGTTTTCTACACAAATTAATTGATTTTGATAAAAAAAAATTTAGTTATGGCCTGGTGTGTTATTTAGATTTTGAAAAATAACATTTCACTAATGATTTAGAAGTAATAATAATAGCTATGTAGCATAAAAACCTTATTTTCTTGGCAAAATTGACTCCAACGGTCCATACTATTTGCCATCTTCCCTTATCAGTCCCTACTATTGACTTTCCATTATCAGTCCAAACAATATCAAGCAAAAGAATTCATCAGTCCCATGAACTTGTTAACCTGCTGTAGCAGGTAAAAATTGTCTCTCTCTCCTCTTTCCCTTTTAATTCCTCTTTCCCCTCAACCAGTCAACCATCCAAACACCACCCCAGTAGCCCCCACCCCACTCGAATTCGATTTTAATGGCGGATGATGAAGATGATGATGGTGGCAATGGCCGGTGATGATGGACGATTGATAGATGATGACTAACAACGCTTTTCCGGGCATTTTTTATGGTTGGCGGCGGTGATTGGGGTTTTAAATTTGATATTAATGGTTGATGATGAATGATGATGAAGACGAAGATGATGCCAGTGGTCGACGATGGGCAGGGAAGGGTCGACGAGGGGCGGGGAGGGTCGGCGATGGGCGGGGAAGGTTGGGGAAGTGGGAAATTGGATTAAGGGGTTAGGGTTTTGGAAGGGGAAAGGGGAACGGCGGCGACTGTGTAGGGGGTTTTAGGGGTCGACGATGGGTGGGAGAGACTTGCCGTGGGTCGGCGAGTCCTACGGTGGTATCGACGGTGCCGGGGGAAGGGATTTGGGGAAGGTACTGGTGGTGGCAGTGGGTTGGATGGTGGCAGTGGAGGGGCGTTGGGGGGAAGAAGATGAACAAACAACAATTTACCTGCTACAGCAGGTTAACAAGTTCATGGGACTGATGAATTCTTTTGCTTGATATTGTTTGGACTGATAATGGAAAGTCAATAATAGGGACTGATAAGGGAAGATGGCAAATAGTACGGACCGTTGGAGTCAATTTCGCCTATTTTCTTAGTT
Organism: Salicornia ramosissima; assembly: GCA_951394345.1. NCBI lineage: Eukaryota > Viridiplantae > Streptophyta > Magnoliopsida > Caryophyllales > Amaranthaceae > Salicornia > Salicornia ramosissima. The sequence goes on along the minus strand of OX596234.1, from coordinate 47,433,885 downwards.
TACTTAAAATGAATGTTATAAAAAACAATTGTACATAGTTACATACATATAAAAGTTATTCTATTCTTTCAAAAAAAAAAATTTATTCTAATTTTTATAAGAGGCCGGTTTCTTTTATATATGTTTTTTTTTAACTATATATGTTTTATTTTGTAATAGTATACTCGCAAATTATTATATGGTCCCTTGCCAAAACGACGTAGTTTTGGAGTTAAAAAAAATCTGTTTTAGGTTTTTATGTAAAAACAGTTTCTAAATTCATGGAAAAATCAGTTTTTTTTGTAAAATCTCTTATTATAGAATTGCTACTTTCAAGGAATTAAAAGCAGTTTCTTAATTCATAAAAAAAATCAGTTTTTTTTATACGTAAAAATTAATTCAGATTTATGTTACATTCATTAGTTCTTTATTTAGATTTATGAATATTGTATTGGTAGGAAATGAATATTGTGTATTATTTGTTCAACATATTATGATTTTGCATGGGATGAAGATTTTGGTTTCATTGTTATTGAAAAATGATTGTTATGCTTTTGAATATGAAGATTTTCTTATGTTTTTATGAAGTTTGTTTTGTACTTTGTGAATGGTGTTAATTTTGCGTATAATATGTTACATTCATTAGTTCTTTATTTAGATTTATGAATATTGTTTAAAAAAAAATGAATATTGTATTGGTAGGAAATTAATATTGTGTATTATTTGTTCAACATATTATGATTTTGCATGGGATGAAGATTTTGTTGCAAAATGAATATTCAGTTATCGCAAAAGTGAATGTAAATTCAGGTTCTTTGTGGTAAAATGAATATTTAGTATAACAAAATGAATATTCAGTATTAGAAAATGAATATTAAGTTTAGTTGGTGCAAAGTTGATTGTTGGTTCAAGTCCTTTGTGATAAAATGAATCAACATTAAAAAAATGAATATTCAGTATTAAAAAATGAATATTCGATATACAATAATTAATATTCATTTTAGTTGTTACCAACGTGAATGTAAGCTTGGATTTTTTGCGGTAAAATGAATATTCAGTATTAAAAAATGTGAATATTTAGTATAAAAAAAATGAATATTCAGTATTAAAAAATGTATATTCATTTTAGTTGTTAAAACTGACGCGCTGACGCGCGAGACCACAATTGTTCTATGTGCTCCTTGGAGCATTGTATATTGTAGTTTAAATAATTAGTTTTAAAAAAATGAAGCTTTTAGTTTTTTTTTTTTTAAAAATTGTGGTTAAAAAAATGAATATTATAGTGTACAAAAATGAAGATTGTAGAGTAAAAAATGAAGATTCGCAGGACCACAAAAAGTTACGTGGTCCTGGGAGCACCATATAACAATTGTAGTATACTGGCATCTTCAATGAACCAAGCGAATAATTAAGAAGAGTAAAGATTTGTTCTTTTACACTATCAGTTATCACATAATTAAATTTCATGTAAAACAAGTTCGAATAATGCTTAGATAATAATCAAGTTTATTAGTGTAATGTTGTAATCCTAACAAACGTAAGTTAAAAATAAATGCTCATAAAAGTCAACAAATTAACTCGGACCATCCAAACTCAATATAATAAACGTTTGAAATGAATATTTATACTTATCCGTTTCAATAAAAAAAATGCAACAAATTTATTTGCACACATTTTAAGGAAAAGATTTAAATGTTTAAACGATCAAATTAATATATGTAATTTTAAGACAAGTAATCTATAATATCATTTTTACTTGTGTTAAAATTATTTTGATTAATTTACTCATTACACCCTTAAATCAATTTTTTAAAATACGTGCAAAATGATTTGTTGCATTTTTTTTTTTTGAAATGGAGGAAATATATAAACTACTGTCAAATCGCTTCTAACATTGGACCCATGTTGAATATATATGACCCCTTATTTACCATTTTCCTTGAAGTATCATCAGGGCCGTCCCAATAGTTATGTGGGCTCTGTGCATTATTGATAAATTGACCCTATTATTGTGAAAGAAATTATTCAAAACAAATAATGATACAAAAAATGTTAATTTTAGTAACTTTAGTTATATTCGTGAATTACTAATTCTCTAAATTTGTCAGACCTATTAAGTACATTTGGAAAAGGGGATGATATTTGTCTATGTAATTTGTTAAAATCAAAAGGCAAAAACTAACAAGCACTCACACGATGCATGCTAGATAAGATGATTAAAAAAAAACAATTAAATAAGCATTACTTATTCTAATTGATGCTTTATTTTACTTCCTTCGTTCCCATTTGTTTGTATTGTTTGGAATCTTGACACTATTCATAAGATGAGAGAATCTTCTAAATTACCTTCAATATATAATACATAATATAGTCATATTGGGTCTTGTTTGATTCGTCTCAATGAATACGTTATTAATATCCAATTATTATAATTTTTACATATATACAACAAAAGATTTTTAAAGTCAAATAATTGCATTGACATATCTGCAAAGTCAAACAAGACAAACAAATGGGAACGGAGGGAGTAATATTTATCCCAATATTAATATTATTTTTCAAAATTACATTTAATACCTTTGCATGAAAATAAATAAAAAGTATGTTGGGTTTGGGTGCTTTGCTATGTGGTTGTGGTGTACTACATACCATACATATTGTATTGCATATTAGTGTATCACTCTTGCATTTGACCTTAACAAAAAATGAGAATGTTGTTAGAAAAATAATTGAACCCATTACTCTTGTAACTTTAAGAAAAGCATTATGTATGTACTACCACTACTATATCCTCTCTTGTCTATTAATGAGATACATGTAGAAATATATATTGTAATTTTCAACAGAAGGCCCAATTTAGATTGTGGCCATGTGCAACAGGGCAGCTTACACAGCCCCAAAAACGGGCCTGTTTCTCATCACATTCGTCTTAGCTGATAATGCACATATGACTTTGATGGTTAGTGGATGGAATTCGACATAAAAAATCAATTGTATATGAATAATGTGTACATGATCGAGTAATGGGTATGTAGCCGCACAAGGCGATATTTTGAGGCGATCATCTCAACTAAAAGTTGAAGCTGATAGTTGGCCTAGATTTATATTATTTATTCTATCAATCCCCCTTTATATGAAAGATCAAAGATCCTTTTGACTTGAAATGTAAACACAACACAGACCATATCATACTCGACGCGAATAGCTCTGATACCATGTACTAGGTTTATGCTATATAATCTATCACATATTATTACATGGTCTTATACTCTTATTATCATCAATTCATCATTACTATCACTGTACTGTACTCCATTATAGTACAATCTTCGGCAAGTACATCTAACAAAAATAAAAGTGTTAGAACACTTATATTATAATTTTATAATGACATTAGCATATAATTTATAAATTTTGAACTCAAATCATCAGATCATAGCCAATTGATTAATCGTAATTGTTAATCCAAAATTCATAATTTGTGAGGGAGTTAATTTTACTTGATTTCTTATTCCATCGATTTTAAAATGTTTATTTTTCACGATTTCCAATACACTAATATATCTTCCACTGTTATATAAAATATTCTAAAAGATTAATATTTATGAACTATGCATATGGACGTACAGATCTATCCATATGAATATGTTTTTTCTTATATTCATAATAAATATTTTCATGACAGTTAAAATCTATCTGTTTTTATACCCAAAATTCTTAGCTTAAGAAACATCTTAAAATAGATGGAGTACATATCCAATAACAATCATGAATGGCCGAATTAAATGTGTTAGTAAAGATTGAGAGTTTATATATATACACTAGGATTTTAAGATGATGTATATATGCATATTATATACAGTACAATACGATGATGGCAATAGAAATGAATAGACCATTGGAATTTCATCAATTATTAATATGCTTTTGATCCCAAAAAGATATAAAGCTTGTTGAGGAAAAGAGATACCCATCATATACTATCCTTTATTTATTTAAAGGCTGTAAATCCTGTAATGTGGAGAGGCAAGCAAGCATCCATTTCAAATTAAAGCCATTGAAGTTTACTATGACCAATTGACCATTGTATCAGTATTCAATATATCTCATACTTATTCAGGCATTTTTTTTGTAAAAGATCGTTATGTGATCCATTCACGATTGTCAAGAAGATAGACTCCCTCATAGAAGGCTGCATAATTCAGCGAAATCAGGGATTGCACTTCATTGTCAGATCTAGTTTCTCATCATCATAGCTACTTTAAAGAATATTTTTACTTGATTAATTTAGATTGTATTTTACTTGTCTATAATGTTTATTGTAAATGTCGTATGGCTTTTAATTAATGAAATTTTATTTTTCCTTAAAAAAAAAGTCTGTTCCAATCTATGTGCGATATTTAAATATTATTTATGTAGTATATAATATTTAATTATTGTAAATAAATTGAAATGGAGATATCATAGTATATGAAATCTCATTATTTTTTAGTCATGTCTTTTTCGTTCTTGAGAACTTAGAAGAATCTATGATGCAACAATACCTTAGGATTAATTGGTTTGTTTTGATGAAACACAATTTTAAATGGAAAAAATGATTATAAAAGATATTTTCTTTTGTTTGTTTGACCATAGGAAAATATAAAGGGGAAAAGAAAATAGAATAAAATATAGAGTAAAAACAAAAATAGAAGCAAAAAAAAGAGTGGAATGATGGGGGTGGTGAAAATTCTACCGTGATCGATCTTATGATTATGGACTACCACAATGGAGGATTTAGATTGCTTGTTTTTTTAAAATCTTTTCAATTAGCAAATCTAACTAATAATTAATCATTTTTTAATTACTTTGTATACATTTTTTTTGGTTTTTTTTGACAAAACATTATTTTTGAAAAAAAATACTTTCTAAAAACAAAAATTGTAATTAAAGGAAATTAAAAATGATTTATACTTATATTTAGTAATTATTTTTTTTATAAAAAAAAACAATTATTTCAGCCCTTCATTGTAGTAGGACGTAGTCATAAAGCCATAGTAAAATCATCATGGAAGTAGAGAACAAAACAAAAGTAATAAACAAAGTGAAAATGCACCATACCTTGGTAGATTAGGAGAGTGATTTTCCCTTTTAAAAGAATTTTTTTTTTCCACTACAGAGAAAATTATTATACTCACATTACCAAAACAAACATAGCAAAATAGGAAAATATTTCCTCCAAACAAAGGATCATCGTGAATTAATTTTGAACACCCTTCATGTTGGATTATTATCTACAAAAATTGAAGATAACTCATGGGCATGACCGTCAACTCGTCAAGTATATCACTGCAGATTCAGTCATGTCTAAATTTTTAGATAATATACTAGTTTTAACCCCGTGTCTTGCACGAGATTTTGTTTGACTTATAGATTGACTACGTAAGTGAAAATTTATAATGTTGTACCATAAATATATATACTACCTCCGTTCAAAAAAAAAAAAACGCAACAATTGTCATGACACAAACTCCTAGGCTTTTTTTGTTGTGGGTAATTAGAAAAAGTGAGGGGTAGTTGATTAAAATAAATGGAGAGAAAAGTGGGGACAATTAAAGGAGTTGTGAGAGAGAGTGGAGACAATTAAAGAATTAGAGAGAGAAAAGGTGGGGACAAATAAAGAATTCATAAGGGTATTTATGTCTTTTAAGTAGCAATAGTTTACTATATAAGGAAAATAAAAATTTGTTACATTTATTTTGAAACATCCAAAAATGGAAACTGTTGCGTTATTTTTGGAACGGAGGAAGTATAAGAAACATATATTCATATACACAATGTATATAAAAACAAATAAATTATTGGAATTGAACATGCATATAAATAAGAGCATTTACTTCGTAAATAAGAATTCAAAACTATGCATTTAATATTAAATTAAGATATGAAAAAAAAGTTATTAATTAAAAAACCAGACAATGTAAGGAAGTTGAGATTTGAAAGATGATTAGGTAATTTATCATTAAATTTCTTTTTTTTTTTTATAGAAATTATAAAGTCGATATGTTTTGAAAAAAAAAACCAAATCACCCAAAGCATACTCAGAACAAAGCAAATTGAACATCATCAATGCACTGATAACATCAAACTGAATGGGAAAAAAACTCAGAATGATGACGACAAAAACTTACCCAAATCCGTAGTGGAGCAAAGCAATTGAAGCATAGCGGTCTTAACTTTGAGAAACTGGATTGTACTTATTATTGTTGCACTCATCCTCAACGTACTGATTGCAGGAAGATGAATGACAATCAATAATGAAGGGGAGCGACGATTGAGGAGCAATGAGCTGAAATGAAGAGTCATACAAATAAAAAGGTAACACACAAGTTTTGATTAGGATTTAGGAGAATATTAATGGGTGGGTTGATGAGTGAGTGAATGAGGGAGGTGACGTGTCATGTGGAGGAGGGCTAAAGGGTGGTGGACACGTGACACTAAAACATTCTGTTTAAATATTTAAGTTTAGATTTGGTTTTAATTTAATGATCAAAATAATATTGTACAACAAGATATTAGGTTTTAATTAGAGCCTTAGAGGGATGAAGATTGGAGGTATTAGTTGATTGGGAATGAAATATTTGGTTTTAATTTAATGATCAAAATAATATTGTACAACAAGATATTTGGTTTTAATTAGAGGAATGTAGATTGGAGGTATTAGTTGATTGGGAATGAAATAAAGAATTAATTGCTGGGAATTCATTAATCATATATTATTGTGGTGGAATTTAGGGAATTTTAATTCTCATCCCAAGTTGCGCAATATCTCATGTCAATAGAATATGAGGTATTGTTTTTAAAATGATAATAATAATGCCTAATGAGTCGTCTGGGCGCTAATTAAGTATTTGTGTATTTTTTTAAAGTGGTAATAATTTTGGATTGCTTGCTAAAATTAAGTGTTAATCGGTACAATTAATGTTTATTATAATTTATTACTCCTTCCGTTTTTATTTAAATGTAACATATTAAATTTTGACACTATTTATCCAACACATTTTGACTAGTAATTGCTATTTATGTACAAGGTAAAATATAGTCAAGTGATGAGATCTTGTTAGATTCATCTGGGTACAAACTATTGAAATATATATTTTTATAATTTTTACAATTATACAATTAAAGTTATTCCGGTCAAAATTATGTCTCGGCAAGACGGCAAGTATGAAAAGTCAAATGTAACATCTAATAAAAAACGGATGAAATATTATTGTTCGTTTTCAGATTCCTTATATAATCTCCATGGGGCCGCTTGTTAGTTCTATTTAGAATCTTACGTACGCGCTTATTTAAGTAAATAGGCAGAGGGATCAAATTAATAATTATTATTTTTTATTAAAAGGGCTTATTTCAATATCGTTATTAAGAATCATGATAAGTAATGCAATTTATTTATTATATATTGTAGATAATCACAATCAAGATTAAATTAATCATCACATTGTAATAATAAATGTTTTCAATTAAAATCAATAAGAATGATTTATATAAATAGAAAGATTTTAAATTAAATGTAACCAACAAAATAAAACACCCGAAACAAAATACGTAACAAAAAAAGTGAAACGAATAGAATAATAAATTAGCAATGCTTATAATTCATTATGGAGTAAAAGTTTTAATTTTATCAAGTTGTGATGATCGAGAATTATATAATTCAATACAATACCTTATCAAAAGATTTGAAGTTACCATGAATATAAAGTAATCCCAAAACTAATCTCATTATAATCTAATATATTCTAATCCATTTTAATTATCCAATCCATTTCATTCGTTCTCATCCCTTCAATCTATCCTAAAGTCGTGTGAGTTCTAGCTCGTTTGATTCATCTTGATATACATTTTTCGAATATATAATTTTTTTTTGTTATACATAACTCAGATCAATACATTAATATTTAAAGTTACCCAATTTAATCCAATCTAATCCCACGAAGATAGCACACCCTCATTTTTAGGGCAAATGTTGACACTTCAAAAATTGATATTTATAATCTTCGGCCCTAATTATTAGAGCGCAATGTTGAATATTTACTCATAATGTGAAGCACCAATATTAATTTAAAGAGTACTAATATCATTTTCTCATTTTTAGGGGTACATTTTTTATATTTTTATAATGTTGATTGTAGTAGGCAGGTCATATTGCAAGTTACTCAAACCAATTTAGCTGACACACCTACTATGATGCACATGTAGGTTACTTTTGTAGTGTATCGCGTGTCGATTTTGTTAGGGAATGTGTTAGTGGGAACCGGATATGAATCTCCTAGGCACGGAAGTTACGTTTTCCTATTAGTTTAATTTCGCCCCACTATGGACCACTGGGTTACCACGAAATAACTAATGAGATACAATGGAGATAATTCACTCTATGTGATCCTAAGAGTGAATCCTAAAAGCTTTGTATTTTAGATTGTGTTTAACACACTTAGAAAAGTTTGCAAGGATTTTCTAAGTGCTAGCAAGTTGTAAGAGGTGATATGAATTTTCCATCTTTTTCCATACCAAACAAGTGAACATAACATGACTATTTATAGCCAAAACCACAAGAAGAAATCAGCCAAAGATGAGTGAAGAGTCACCATTAAAACCATAATAAAATCTGAATTCATGAGACTTGAATTGTGCTATTATCATGTAAAGATGCCATTCACAATGCAAGCTCTTTACATTCTGATTTAATCATGTTTTAATACCATCTTAATTCAGTATTAAAGCCTAATAAACAAGCTTTAATACATAAAAGTATCCAAGGCAAAACATCCGAGTAAACGAACTTAGGGCCACGATCCAGTGAGAAATCGCGAGGTGCGACCTAAAGTCGCGAGTTGGTCCTATGTCGATTCCCCTTTTGCCTTATTTGTTCTTCCTTTGTTCACATGTTCAAGCCCATTTATGCATAAATGTTCCAACAGATTTTGGGTACGACACGGGTACATACATACATACATATGCGTGCGTAACAAAAAAAAGTCTAATTTTTTTTTTGAAATGTTTTGGGTACAGACACGAAGTGGTGCTTATTGAGCTGGGTAGGTCGCGAGCAGCTCGAGTTCGACTCGGTCAAAGCTCGACTCGAGTTGGCTCGAACTCGCTCGAAACAACTCGTGACTTGATAATTTTACAAAAAAATCAATAATTTTCTACGTTAAATATTTGAAAAACAAAATTAACCTTGATATTTAATATAATAAATTAATAAACTTTAAGAATATATAATTTTCATAAAGAAAAGAAAATATAATCAATGATTTTCTTTTGAAAAAATTAAGATTCAAGAGGACTAAAACATTAAACGAGCAGCTCGTGATCGGCTCGACTCGGCTCAAAACCTAATGAGCACGAGTCGAGCAACCCTCAGCTCGCAATTGACTCGCTCGATAAGCACCCCTAGACACAACACACAAGTATACGACTAGATAAGTGGCTATACATAGGATGTGTCCTGTTGATTGGGCCATGTCCTAAGATTTATTTTGCAGGAAAAAAATGTTTTCATTCTTTTTTATAAAATTCTAACTATTTTTAAGTTTTAGAAATTTTATTCTAAAGTCATTTTTCTCTCTTTCATCATCTCATATGATATTCCAGTTTCTCCCATTGATCAAGAACTACTATATCCTATTTCCTTCAAAAAAAAAAAACAGAACTATAATTGACAACAATGAATTATTAATAATTTTAATTTGTTCTTGTTCCAGTTCTGGAACTTCTCGTGAATAGTCAACGATATTTTGGTGTATGACGTGTACTCTGGATGACCCTCGGTTAATGCTGTGACCTGCAAAACAGTCAGAGATTGCTAACCCGGGGGGTGGAACCCGGGAACGCCTGTAACGACCCTGATTTTATGGTATTTCTGCCATATGTTTATGTGTATTTATGTGTTGTTATGTATAGTTCAAATTTATTTTTGAACTATTTATTTTACTTTATGTGAATAATTTCGATTTAATTCAAATTATTTTATTTGCAGTTATTATTATTTATTTTAATTATTATTTAATTAATTAGAATGTTATTATTTAATTTTCTAATTAGTTATTTGATATTTTGGGCTAAATCGATTTAAGCATGATTAGTCATGTATCTTTTGTAAATTAGTCCAATTAATCACGAAAGCCCATTTTTGGCCATTTCTCTTGCCTTGGCCGGTTACTTCAAGTGCATGGCAAGGATTTTCCACTTGCCTTGTGTTCACACCTTAAACCACTTCTATAAATAGAAGGGTTAGTAAGGCTTGAGGATCCATTTTGCCATCCTTTGCCATCCAAAGTTTAAACACAAATTCCCTCCCATTTGCTCCCCTTGCCTCACGCCTATTTTGGCTACTTGAACCCATCAATTGTTCATCATCCTTTCTAAACCCAAACTTAAAGATTCAAAGTCTATTGATCTTTAAGTATCAAAACACAATCTAAACCTCTTGTTTTGCATTCAAGATTAATAGTTCGGGTTTGGTTTTTGGCTCGGTTCGTGTGGGTGTTCGTGTGTGGGTTCGTGTGGTGGCCGTGAAGGTGGGCCGTGCAGACAGGCCGTGCAAGTGGTGGATCGTGGTGTGGCAGCCGTGCTGGACAGCCGTGCAACAACTGCCGTGTAACAACTGCCGTGCTCGTGTGTGCAAGCCGTGTGGGTGCAACTCGTGGGAGCCGTGTGGTTCTAGTTTCCGGGCTGAAATTTTGTATTGATTTTGTGTGTTATCTTCAATAAGGTAACATACTTTCTCAACTTGATTGGCATACTATGTTTCATAGTATAGATTAGATGATTAGAAATGATTTTAATAAAGTTTGATCATGTTTTTGAGTATGAATGTAAATCTGATTTTGTATGGTTTTAATGGTGTTTTTGATGATTGAATATGATTATTTCATGATTGAATATGTTGGATTTATGTTCATGATGATTATGTTTGTAACGACCCGACTTTTGGACATGTCGATTTACGAAGGGAAATCGATAAACGGATCATTACCAAAACTATTTAAACTAAATATTAAATTAATTAATTAAATTAAACTACCTTTATTGAATTAAATAAATAAAACTATATCCAAAGTCTAATATTCTCAAAAGAAAAGCAATTACATAAGTTGTCCTAAAAACTGTCCCAACATGCCGGGATCATAAACGAATAAATAAAGTAAAATTGTCTTAAAACATCTAGGAAACTCTAAGGTAAAGCTAAAACTCTACCACGCTTAAGCCCAACCATCGGAAGCCCGTTCTAAGCTGCAGCATCGTCACCTGAAACTGAGGGGGGGGGGTCCACCGTCAGTGGCGAGTAACTAGGCTGTCCCGTTTAATCGAGGGACCGCTAAACACATAATATCATAGAATATCGCATGAAAACCATACAAAAATCTAATACATGTTATACAGAATTCAATACGAGGTATGTATAAAATACGTACAAAAATACGTATACAATTATGTACAAAATACGTATAAGAATACCTGCAGAAATACGGTTAGAATACGTACAAATCTACGTATAATGTACGTGTAATCATACCTGCAAAATACGGTTAGGAATACGTACAAATATACACTTACTATACATACGTTAATACATACTTACACGTATACATACATGGATACATACATAAGTACATGCTTACATACAATCTTATACAAATACAGAAATACACAGCGGAAGTCTTATACCATTCTCAATACATATATTTATATAATTATACCCTTATAACCTAACTATCCCGAATTCATTCGATCATAACCTACATCTTAAATTATACATCTTATGTCATATTACAATATATGTCATAACTTATGTTACTCATCATCATCTTATCAAAACATATCATCATATCATATCTTATCATTCATATCTTTCATATCATATCATTATCATCTTTCAGCGGACCGGTTACTATAACTCGTTGTGGATCCCGTTTGCACCACAACTTTCCTAGAACATGCCGGGGTGAGCTCGTGTACTCAACCTGTAGCGGATCTCGTTTGCACCACTAAGCCTAAGCTATGGCCATAACCCCTAAATAGCAGCTCATGTACTACTACTTAGACGACTACATATCCTAAGACCCAGAACTACTCGGGGGAACTCGTGTGTTCGTCCCATTGAGCAGTGGCTTCGACTTAACCCAGTCTGACTACTCGAGTCATCAGGTGGGCGTCCTTATCTTATCTTATATCTTTCAAATCTTATATCTTATCTTATATCGGGAAATACTAGGTGGCCGTAATCGGAAATGAACCGTTCGAAGTCCCAGGAAAGAGAGGTGCGGCACATATATTGGCCACCTTAAATACTAAGTCTTTCCTAGCCAGAGATCGAAACGATTCGTATTCCTTTTACTCTGTTTCCTTTCTTTCCCTATTAATATCTTATTCGTAACTTATATAACTTATCCCTACTGATTCCTAATATTAATAATAATACTAATAATAACACTAAAATTATCCGAAATATTAATAATAATAATAATAATAATAACCGTGTAAATAATAATAAAAATAATAATATTATTATCTATTCCTTCTTGTTACAACTTATCCCTGATAATTCCTTTAACTGTAACTTTTATAATTAATATATTAATTATTCCAAAATTATTCCTAATATTATTATAAGTCAAAATTAAACTAAAATTGACTAATTAAATACTAGGCCATTCGACATTTTCCATATAAAACCAACAATTAAATAAGTCCACAATAATTCATATAAACAATTTAATTAAACATCTAAATTAACAATTAGCATCATATAATAATTAAATCAAGATAAAAATACTATTTTTCCATCCAAGAGGCACTCGACATTTTCATGTCAACATATCAAAAATTATACCTTTAATCAAATAAATACAATTATCCATAATTCATCATACAAACTTAATAATAAACAAGTAAATCATGCTTTGAACATTAAATTATCAAAATTGAATCAAAACAAGATTAAAATAATTTCTTTTTACATTCAAACCACACGGCATTCATGGCACAACAAATCAAGAACAACTTCAAGATTTAAACAATATCATGATTATTAAGGATTAACATAAAGATTGAATTAAAGATTAGCATTAATAATTCAAGAATCATCAAGATACATCTTAAAAATCATATTTTTAATTCCCTTTTAACACTAGGTTACTCGAAAAATTCAAGAAATTAATAATAACATATTTTAACAATTCAATTACCCTGTTTTATACAATCTGATTTTTAAAGAATTAAATCAAGATCGAACATCTAAAGGTCTCTAACAATCTGGAAATTTTTATGGGAGCTAAATATAGGTTCAAGGTTTGACGTGCATGAATTTTGTTTAAAAATAACATCATTTACCAATTTTAAGTGATTTTATAATTAACAGATCAGATTAGAAAGAATTCGGTTTCAGATTTTTCTACCATAGCAATAGATCTTTAAAAATTACGAAAATTTAACACAAGCTGAAAAAAACTATTACTGACTTCCACCGAAAATTTCGCAGCCATACAATTTGATTAAGTATATTAATAAATTCGTAAACTAAATTTGGACAGTTTTACCGGTTTAAAAGATTAAATTTTTATAAGCAATAAAAGGACGAATTTTGCCACGAAATAAATCATGATTCATAATCAAACAGTAAAAAAACTGCCACGAAAAATTTATCAAGAAATAACGAGATTTGATTAATAAATAAATTCATACAATTAATTATTCAACAATTAAAGATTTCAAGAAACTACATAAAATAATCTAGAAAAAATAACATGTACATAAATTTCATGTAGTTCGAAAAACACCCTAACATGATACTAATTCTTTTTATAATTTTCATGCTTCTAATCCTAATTAACTATGTGAAAAGGTTGTTCCGGAATTAAACGGATTAGCAAAGTTACCTTAAATCGCTAAAATTTCCAAAGGAAAATCACCACTTTGGTGATGATAGTACACGGCCAAAAAGAGAGGAAAAAAAAAGAGTAATTTCTTTTAGGGTTTATGAACCTTTTGCAAATAGGGACCAAATAAATTACATAGGTCCTATTTATAAAGAGAGAAGAAAAAAAAAATAATAAAAAAAAAATAACAAACCCTAATTGTTAAAGGGGGGTTGCCGTGAGGAAGGGAAAAGAATAGGGGGAGTTGAGCAAAAATCTTAGGTTAGTTAGCTTAGGTTGAATTAGTTTAGGAGTTTTTTTTTTTAAAATAATTAATTAATTTAATTAATTAAATAACATAATTATTAATTAATCAAATAAATCAAAAAGAAAAATAACACTTGGCCCATATAAAAGGAAGGACCGGCCATGACATAAGGGGAAGGAAAAGTTGGGTTATTGGCCCAATTCTGAGATAAGGAATAAAATTAAGCAGTCCAAATAAGTGGGCCATTTGGACTTAGAATAATAAAATAATTAGGAGAAAAAGAAAAAGAATAAAGGGGTCATGCAACACCGACTCTAAGGAAATAATTGGGCTCGGGTTTTGGCAAGAGAAAATGAAAAGGTTAAGGCTAGGGTCAAAATAAATAGATTGCTACACAAAATAATAATTAATTAAATAATAATCAATTAAATAGTTAATTAATTATACATTTAATTAATAAATAAAAATTTTAAAATATCCCAAATTTTCAGGGTATTACAATGTTTAAGTTGGACGAATTTTGGATAATAGTAAAATTGGTAATTCATGATTAATGTTGATGATATGCGTGTGAATTGGATGTGTTGGATGAGTTCTTGATTGAAGTTCTTGAATCTTGATTGGGTTCTTGATTGAAGTTCTTGGATCTTGGATGAGTTCTTTATGAGTCTTGGTTGAGTTCTTTATGAGTCTTGGTTGAGTTCTTTAAGTTCTTGTTGAGTTCTTGATGAGTCTTGATAAGTTCTTGGTTGAGTTTTGGAAGTTAAAGAAAGTAATGTTGGTTTTAAAGAAAGTTAAAGATAATGTTAAAGAAAGTTAAAGAATGGATTAAGAAAGTGGTTAAGTGTTGGTTAGACTCAAGATTAAGGCGTAAAGGCAATTCTTGAGAATAACTTCGTGTTTAAACTGATTAGTTTCGAGAATCAAGGCGCAAAGGCAATTCTTGAAATTAATTAAGTGATGTTAAAGATTTAAAGATTAATTAAAGATTTAGCTTGATTTCGTAGCTAGACGACTAAAACTTAGAGTAAGATTCTATGTTTTTGGGTTAAGACGTTGCCCCTATTCCATCCGCGGTATTGGGATAGTTGGAGTCTTACTATGTTGTCTTCGGACGTGGATTTCCAGTAAGATTGGTTTCACGGGACTTGGGAGTAAGATTCTCATTTCCTAACATAGTAGAAAGTTCGAATGCGTAAGATGCGTTCGTACGTGCGTAGTCCGGTCTAGTATATGAATGATTGCGCCAAAGATAAGTTCGGATAGGATATTTGAGTCGAGTTTGTTATTGGATGATTTTCGCATATTTTAATGTTTGGTTTGGATATTTGATTTGTGCTATGTTCATGTGTATTCCCATTAGGGTGAGTCAGTTATGTTACTCGCCACTGATGGTGGACTGTTGTTTGTTTTTCAGGTAATTCTGATGATGAGGTTCTTGCTTAGCTTTGGGTTGGGCGAGCGCCGATTTTATGATTTTGTTGTACTTCTGTTGTTTATTGATTTTTGGATAGTTTTGAACTATAGTATGGACTTGTATACGTTGGTTTTGGACTCTGACATGTGTTTGGAGTTTATAGTATATTAGACCTTGTAGTTTGACTTTTGGTTTAGTATCGTACAAACTTGTGGGTATTTGTGCTTTTGGGAATTATAATAATAATATTTGAGGTATTAGTTTTAATTCTTAAGTATTTAAGTTGTTAGTTATGGCTATTCGACTCGTCGGTTTCTTCCGCGCCGATTTAAGCGAGTCGGGTCGTCACAACGCCCCTCCGATGCTTAAGTCAGATATCGGAAATAAGGATTCGGAGTATTTTGTGAGTTTTTGGACTATGAATTGCGTACCTGTAGAATGGTAGGACTGATCCTTATATAGGCATTAGATCCCCTGGTTAGGGTTTTTGCTGGGCTGGATAGGCTGGCGTATGGGCCGGGCCCATGGAAACCTGGTCAAAGTTTTACCAAGATGATTGACACGTGGCGACCCTTTATTCGCCATAGAATATCTGATATGTACTTAGCCCTACCAGAACTGGGCCTAGGATTTGGGCCCACCGACATGGGTTTGACCACCTGGGTGGGCCCGGAACAATTAGCCCCACGCTCGGCGTGGAACGGGAATCCATGGGCGTTGGATGCCGAGCGGAATATTCCGGAAAAACGAACCTCAATATCCCACATTACCTCGAGGGGGTGACGCGAGGGAGGTCACCTCGATTGAGGTAACCTCGACCGTAGGGGGAAGATCCTCGATCGAGGTGACCTCGACCGTAGGTCTGCATAGCTTCCCCCCAGGCTTGATCGTGCTAGCCCCATGAAGGCACTGAGGAGACCTCGAGGGATTTCCCCAAGGGGAGAAGGTCTCCTCGATCGAGGGAACCTCTATCGTGATGATGAGGACCTCGATCGAGGTGATCTCGATCCACAAGCCTGAAAGCCTTCCTCCCCTGTTTGACCCCGAGGATGTGCCCTCAAAGGGGGGAGGATCTCCTCGATCGAGGGGACCTCGATCGTGAGGGAGAGGACCTCGATCGAGATGACCTCGATCCATAGGCCTGCCAGGCCTTTCTCCATATATGGCCTCGAGGGTATGCCCTCAAAGGGGAAAGGCCTCCTCGATTGAGGGAACCTCGATCGTGAGGATGAGGACCTCGATCGAGGTGACCTCGATCCACAGGCCTGCAAGACCTTCCTCCCTATTTGGCCTCGAGGGTGTCTCCCCAAGGGGGAGGGTCTCCTCGATCGAGGGTGTAACACCCCCAAATCTCCCTCTACGGAAATACATACAAAATACCGTAGAGATAGACTTGGGCGTATTACTGCCACGTGATAACGTACGGCTATGCTAAATTACTTTCATACTAACTTGCAGCGGAAATTAAAACTACTTTATTAATACAAAGTAATGATTAAATAATTGTACTTCTAAAATTAATGCATAAAAGAAATATAATTAAATCCTAAGCTAGGTGGATGATGCCCTTGTTCCCCTCGATGCCACGCATAGAATCCTCAGATATCATCACCTAACTACTTATCGTAATGATAAGTAGGGCCAAGCCAAAAACAAAACAAAGTACGGGTTAGCAAAAATATGCTAAGTACATTTAAGTGCAAGATATGTAAAAATAAACTTTATTTAGTAAACATGCTTTTGAAATACTCAAGTTATATTAATTATATTTCCAAATGATCATTTCCAAAGATATTCCAAGCCAATAATAATATTGAATATAAAAACTCAAATATTGAAAATAAATTTTCCTATACCCCAAAATCCTCCTCTAAGGTGTGCACACCCCCCAAGTTAGTATCTTCCTGTATAAAGGCTATCCTTGAGGAAAGACTAGGTCATACAAAGTCCATAGTCTTATCAACCAAATCCGCATAGTGGGATTACAAAACAAATAATAAGCTTATAAAGCTTGTGGGGTTACCAAAATATTTTTAATATACTAAGAGTTGAGTCATAAGAAGATATACTCTTGATTAAAACTTTCCAAAATTCTTTGTTTCCTTAATCCCTCAAAATGACATAACAATATCAATAAAAATATTTCCAAAATCTTTCATAGAATATTCTTTTTTTTTTTTTTTTTAACTTTCCAAAATGTAATAAGATTCAAATCTTTTACTTTCTAACATAATAAGATGGTTCAAATAATAATTTGATATTATTACCAAAAACTAGGAATTTCATGACAAAAATAATAGGTTAATAAAATGTAAAATAATTTTGTCATCAAACTTTAAATTAATATAATTTTTAGTTGAACACAATTTATACCATGTAACAAGTACCACATAGAAAAAAAATCATATAACACATTTAATAAGGTATCTAGCTACTTAACGTACCTTTCGTTCGGTTCGGACAACTAACTTGAACACTTAAGGAATCCTACCGAGAGCGTCCTAAACAAAATTAATTCAACCTATAATTAATATAAGGTTACCAAAATATTCTTACTAACAAAGTGAGATCCTAAGATGTGCATGACTACTAATACTTTTAAAACTATAGTATAAGTAATAAAGTTTATATAAGTATCAGGATATTAAAATCATAATATTAGTAGTAGGATTTTAAACACTTATTAATATTATCACTATTATTATTATTCGGACATCATAATAATAATTATTATTATATATATACATATATATATATATATATTTTATAAAACCGAATTATTGTAATAATTATAATAAAATACTAAAACCCATAAAATTTTAAGAACTTATTATTCAGTAGTGAAGTATTTTACATAAAAACTTTATAATCTATAGTTTTTAAGATTAGTTAATGTTTTAAACAATAATATATAACTTAATAAAATAATTTAATAAAACAAAAGAGGGTCGGAAAACACTTGCCGGTGGTGGTGATGGTGGTTGCCGGAGCTTGAGAATTTTTTTTTTTTTTTTTGTTTTGTTAGAGAGAATGCCGTGAGATTGGACAAGGAGTAGAGAAATTTTTTGTAATTTTTGTGTGTGTAAAATGGGTTGAATTAGGGGGTATTTATAGTGTTTAAGGTATGTGTAGTATGGTAAGTTGGGGATCATGAAAATAATTTGATGATCAAAATTATTTGATTGAGTCATGTTTTAGGAAGATATTATTTTTGGTGATCAAGCATATGATGGTTGGGAGGGTTATAGAAAGATTTTTGGGTGATTAAAAAGGAAAATTTTGCTTGGTAGAATATTAGGGAGTAATTTTGCAAATATTTCCTAATTCCCCCCCCCCCTAGCCGTGTAGTCTTGGGGAGTTTCCCTTTTTATTTTTTTTTTCTTTTTGGGCTTATTAATTGGATTATGGCTTTTGGGCTACTTAATTGGTTTATTGGTTTTGGATTATTACTTTTGGGCTACTTAATTGGTTTATTGGTTTTGGGTTAGGATTTTTTTACAATTCCAATGGAAGTAATTGGGCTTAGGAATTCTTAATTGGCCTATTGGCTTTACAAGTCCAAGAGAACCCCCCTTTTTAAATTAAATTCATATCATAAAATTCTAGTTATTAACATGTGAAAATAGGACTTATTTAAATTATTATTTTTTTTTTGAAAAATATTTTTAACTTGAAAATATATGCAAATAATATATTCGTGGTATAAAATAGTCTTTTTAATAATCAATAATCGTATAAAATATGTACCAAAATTGTGGGGTATTACAGTCTACCCCCCTTAAAAGAAGTTTCGTCCCGAAACTTGGGAAAAAATGGAGAAAATTTTTGTAAGTTTGATCCATGCACATCCTAACAAGACTCATAAATGACAACTTTTACTAATACTAATGACTCAAAATACCCAAAATAACTCAAAAAGCAAATGCGCGAAACTCTATCACACTCTACCCCCCTTAAAAGGAGTTACGTCCCCGTAACTCGACCACTAACCTTAAGTGAAAAGATCTGGGTAACGCTTCTTCATGTCCTCCTCAGCTTCCCAAGTTGCTTCCTCGGTCTTATGGTTTGACCATAATACCTTCACTATTTTTACATCCCTATTCCTTGTACTTCTCACTTTTGTGTCCAGAATCCTAACAGGTCTTTCTTCATATGTCAAATTCTCATCCATCTCGATGGTCTCTGGTTGCAACACGTGGGTCGCATCTGGTATGTACTTCCGAATTTGACTCACATGGAACACGTTATGAACCCTTTCCGATTCTGTGGGCAGTTCCAACTTGTATGCCACTTTTCCAACCTTTTGGATTATCTCATATGGTCCTATGTATTTTGGGCTTAACTTCCCCTTTTTGCCAAATCTCATCACTCCTTTCATCGGTGATATTTTCAGTAGCACTTTCTCTCCCACTTCATAATCCTCTTCTCTTCTCTTTGAATCCGCATAGCTCTTTTGACGGTCTTGGGCTGCCTTGATCTTTTCTTGGATCAACTTTACTTGCTTTACTGTATCCTCAATCATTTCAGGTCCAAGCACTACTGTTTCACTTATATCATTCCAACATATCGGACTTCGGCACTTCCTTCCATACAAGGTTTCAGACGGTGCCATACCAATGCTTGCATGATAACTATTGTTGTAAGAGAATTCGATTAGATCCAAGTGATCTTCCCATGATCCTTGGTACTCCATTACACATGCTCTCAACATATCTTCCAATGTATGTATAGTCCTTTCTGTCTGTCCATCTGTCGCAGGATGAAATGCCGTGCTCATGAGCAACTTAGTTCCCATAACCTTCTGTAGACTTTTCCAAAAGTTTGACAAAAACCTTGAGTCTCTATCCGAAACAATGTCCTTTGGTACCCCATGGTACTTTATGACAAACTTCACATAAGCCCTTCCCAACTGATCCATAGTCCATGTACTCTTCATGGGTATGAATACTGTTGATTTTGTCAACCTGTCCACAATTACCCAGATGGTGTCATTTCCTGCTCTGGTCTTTGGTAAAGCTCCTACAAAATCCATAGATATAGAATCCCATTTCCAACTAGGCACCCCCAAGGGTTGGATTTTCCCTTGTGGCCTACGATGCTCAATCTTCACCTTTTGACAAGTCAGGCACTTAGTAACAAATTCAGCCACTTCCTTCTTCATATTGGGCCACCAAAAAGTTTTCTTCATATCCTTGTACAACTTATCTCCTCCAGGATGCATTGAGTAAGGCGAATTGTGAGCTTCTTCCATCAATCTTTTCTTAATGTCCCCTCGGCTTTGTGGGATACACCATCTTCCTTTAAACCGAATACTCCCTTCGTCTCCTAAGGTGAAATCCTACACTTGTCCTTCATCAATCTTTTCTTTAATGGCCTTAAGCTTTTCGTCACTGTGTTGACTTTCTCGTATCTCATCATAAATTGATGGTCTTGCCGTCAAGGCATTCAACATCCTTTTTACCTCTCCTTGTTCCATTACCTCTAGATTTAGTTTCTGGAATTCCAGACACAACTGATCTGGTAATACCATTGCATTCAGGGAATGACTCGACTTCCGACTCAAAGCATCTGCTACGACATTGGCTTTTCCTTCGTGATACTGGATATCCAAGTCGTAGTCTTTGATTAATTCTAGCCATCTCCTTTGTCTCATATTCAACTCCTTTTGGGTGAAAATGTACTTCAAACTTTTATGGTCGGTGAAGATTTTGCAGGTTACTCCATACAAATAGTGTCTCCAAATTTTCAACGCAAACACAATTGCAGCCAGTTCCAGATCATGGGTTGGGTAATTCACTTCATATGGCTTTAGTTGTCTCGAGGCATACGCAATCACCCTTCTGTTCTGCATCAAAACACATCCTAACCCATACTTTGATGCATCACTGTATACTTCATATTGATCACTTCCATCTGGTAAGGCTAGCACAGGTGCTATCGTCAACTTCCCTTTTAAGGCGTGAAATGCTTTTTCACAATCCTGAGTCCAGGAGAACTTACATTCTTTTTTCATCAAACTGGTCATGGGCTTGGAGATCTTCGAGAAGTCCTTCACAAACCTTCGATAATACCCTGCTAACCCCAAGAAACTCCTAACGTCCGTCACACTTTTCGGGGTTGGCCATTCACTTACAGTTTTGATCTTAGCCGGATCCACAGAAACTCCTTCTCTAGTAATTACATGTCCAAGAAAGGAAACTTTCTCCAGCCAAAATTCACACTTGGATAATTTAGCATACAGTTGGTGTTCCCTTAACAACAGTAGCACTTGTCTCAAATGACCTTCATGTTCTGCACTATTCTTCGAGTAAATCAGAATATCATCTATGAATACCACCACGAACTTATCCAAGTATGGCCTAAAAATCCGGTGCATCAAATCCATGAAAACTGCTGGTGCATTGGTTAACCCAAATGGCATAACTGTGAACTCATAGTGACCATATCGTGTCCTGAAGGCACTCTTAGGAATATCCTGATCTGCAATCCTCAACTGATGGTAACCTGACCTCAAGTCTATCTTAGAAAATACTCCTGCACCTCTCAACTGGTCGAATAGGTCATCAATTCTTGGGAGCGGGTACTTATTCTTTACCGTTACGTTATTCAATTCTCGGTAATCAATGCACAACCTCAAAGTCCCATCCTTCTTCTTAACAAACAAAACCGGAGCTCCCCATGGTGAGGAACTCGGTCGAATGTAACCCTTCTCCAACAATTCATCCAACTGGAGCTTCAACTCCTTCATCTCGGCTGGAGCCATTCTATATGGTGCTTTCGAAATTGGTCCGGTGCCTGGCACCAAATCGATGGTGAATTTTACATCCCTGACCGGTGGCATGCCGGGTATTTCATCTGGAAATATATCGGGAAACTCCTTTATGACCGGAATGTTTGCATCCTCCTTCCCTTCCTCATTCCCTAATTCTTGGAGACTACACATATACAAAGGGTAACCCTTCTTGACACACTTTTGAAGCTGTAAGGCAGAAATGATCCTTAATCCTGAACTTTTGTTCTCCCTTCTATATGTTACTCTGGTCTTTGCTGGGCTGTACAAGGTAACCTTTTGGGCCGAGCAATCAATCTGGGCTTTATACTTGCCCAACCAATCCATCCCCAAAATGACATCCAGATCTTTCAAGTCAAAACTGATCAAGTCTGACGGAAATTCTACCCCAGAAATAGAAAGTGGTACCCCTCTATAAAGCTTAGAACAATTCCTTACTTCTCCCGACGGAATGGAGATATCTAAAGAAACTGACTCAGGACTCTCTAGCCTAAGACTCTCTACTACAGTTTCAAAAATAAAAGAATGGGATGCCCCAGAATCAAATAAAACTTTCACAGATAAAGAACATATGAGGAAAGTTCCAATTACCACATCATTAGAAGCTTCAGCCTGGCGGCTGTTCATCACGAACACACGGCCTTTGGGAGTACTACCCGTAGGGTTACTGGTTACCGCCTTAGGTGCCGGTCTGCTAGGTTGGGGTGGTTTGCTAGGAATGCTAGACTCTTTTACTCTTCCTGTCTTAACATCAGCCTCCTTCTTGTAGCACTCATACTCGCGGTGACCTAGTTTTTGGCAGTAACGGCAAGTCACCAGGTTGCCATCACAGTCCCTCCCTGGGTGGTCCTTCTCACACCGTTTGCAGAAATATTTCCTCTTGGGTTTCTCTCCATCTCTTTGGTTCCCATCCCTCCTTGTGTTGGCTGGTTGCCCCCCACTTCCTTTCCCAAAATGGCTTTTATTGTCTCTTCTCCCATTAAAACTCCCATTGGGCTTATGTCTCTTCTTACCCCCATGAAAGAACTCAGAATTCTTCCTCTTCTCTCCTCCAGAATTTTCAATCTCTCTTCCCCTGATTCCATACAAATGGGCCGCCCTTCCGTACACTTCATCTAGGGTTTCAAACGTAGCTCCACCCAATTTCCCCTGAAGACCCAAGGTTAGGCCTTGTTCAAATCGTTGGGCCCTTAAGGCCTCTGTAGGTACTACTTCAGGTGCAAACCTCATTAGCTCAATGAATTTGCTATAATACTCACTAATGCTCATGTTCCCCATCCTAAGGTTGGTGAACTCCATACACTTTTGTTTCCTTAAGTATGCAGGGTAAAACTTAGCCCTTAAAGCTTCCTTTAAATCTACCCACCCAAAACCAGGCTTTTTCATCAAATCATCTTTTCGTTGGCTCTACCATAGGTCCGCTTCTTCCCTTAAGAAGTAAACAACAT